>OX453315.1:5201300-5790154 GCA_949710035.1 Crambus lathoniellus | reverse complement strand
TGCAAGTTTTTCATGACACTTTCACACATTTCGCTGCTAATTGGTTAAATGGTACTACAACGTTTACTCCTAATTTTTTACCAAATTGTTTTTCTTTAGGCGAGATACTGTGATGGCACCAAAATGTGCCTTACACTATAGGTATCATAAACGATAAAAAATAAACTTTGAGAGAAGAAAAAAACACAGTTCCTAAAATTCAATAGACGCTTGACTAAGTGCCACATATGGTTAAAATAAAACGACTCAGAAATTCAATATTCAAGCCAATATTATTTCGTAAATGTATTTCTTTGACCACTTAAAGAAATCATAAATTTTAGTTAGGCATGACGTTTAGTTGTAAATGCGTCTTAAAATCAAGAAAAAACCAATCCTTGAAACAAAAGTGCAAGGTTTTTGTAATCATAAATTTGTCAACTCGTGAGTGCGAACCGAATAGCTGACGCCTATTTAATACGTAAAAAAAGTCACAGTGAAACGTAATGAATTATCTGAGCAACGACTGATATGCAAAAAGGAACCTTGTGTCTTGATTAGTTAAAACTATGAAGACATAATTGAGTTTTCCCGATGTTTATTTAAGCTTAAAATTGCAGATATTACGCAGAATCATTCTCTATCTTTCAGGAGTCAAGCATGACAGACTCAAAATCACCTACAGCGCATTCTAGTCGTCTAGACTTCAAGTTGGATCTAAGCGCTTTTGAACACATGGCGCCATCTAGTGAGTGGAAGGTTGGAGCGGTGGCGGCGCCTAGCGAGTTGATTAGCCAATCAGGTCACAAGGAGGCGGGGTGTTTTGCAAAATGCGCTGGCGCAGATTTAAAGAAGATTGGTCCGTGAAGACAAATATTTAAGACCTAATTTAGGATACATAGATTTAGCGTAGTTAGAGAAGGTTATTATTGTAAGCTGGCGGGGAGAAACAAAGAAGGGATTATTCAGGGTCGCGCGGCCTTTTAGGACGGTCATTTTTAATCTTACGGGAGGGGAAATTTCTGGAGTATTAAAATTGTTAATATTCATTGTATAAAACTTTGTAAATCACCATTGCTTGTAAAGTAATAGAATCAGTGTGGCGAATCAGCAAGGTGTTATAAAGCTAAGTATATTGTGAATCCTTTTGACGTGAACTTATTTGACTTTAAACTTATATTGTAATAAAACTGTTGATGATAATAAATATTAAACAAACTTAATGAACAACGTTCTCACACCTAATAAAGTCAAAATAA
This sequence comes from Crambus lathoniellus, assembly GCA_949710035.1. Taxonomy (NCBI): domain Eukaryota; kingdom Metazoa; phylum Arthropoda; class Insecta; order Lepidoptera; family Crambidae; genus Crambus; species Crambus lathoniellus. Next base: position 5,788,916 of record OX453315.1, on the reverse strand, counting down.
GTACACAAACACAATCGTTTAGCAATTTTCTTTGTGTTCACGTTCTTTGTTTAGAATAATTAGATTAATCGGCAGGAATTGGGTTTTTTATTACTTTGCTTCGTTTTCCCAATTCTACTGACTTTATCAGCCGTAGGAACAGAAGCAAAGAGCCAATTTCCTTCTAACGAGAGAATATTGGTTAAACTAGTCAAAAGTTTCGAATTAAATTCAATTTGAAGTAATAAAATTAATATAACATCTTATTCTGTATTCATATTTATTTCCCATTATAGGAACCTCTTTTCAATGAATTCATAATTAATTTTATTAATTATTTTCTTAGACTTGAAGTAGATATTATTGAATTTTAATAATTGAGTTACTTTCGAATAGTAACAAACTTTTCTGGAGGATAAGACTATAGAAACTAAACTTTCCTTTTCTTGAATCTGACATAATGCCTTCGACGGCATTTGAATATTTGATCTGTTATGGTTATAGATAAAGAACAACGTCATTAAGAATCCTTCGATTGGATTCTAAATTTTGATTGGTGACAAAATTGAAAGTTCAGACAATTGCTTGAAGTTAGCTTAATTGTAACTTCTTTCAAATCACATTAAAATAAGCTGGATTATATTTTGGGATACAACTAAAAATAGACGATCACCTAGTTATGGCTATTATAACAAAGGACTTAGGCTTTTGTTTACGAGAATAGCAGAAAGGACAATAGGCCTGCAGTTGGGGCCATCACACGTGCTGCGCGTGACCACGATTTCTAGATTTTGTGTCTATTTAAAGCAGACGCAACTAGGAATAGAAACTTAAATAAAAACACAACGTAGAATATTGATATTTTATCCCAATATTATATTTCAGCAGATTTATATTGATATTTTATCCAAATATTATATTTCAGCAGATTTATATTGATATTTTATCGAAATATTATATTTCCCCAGATTTATATTTTAAATTTTACCAAACAAAGCAGACGGAAACTTTAAAAAATTTAAATCTTTTAATTTTAATTTAAACTTTCACATTTAAATATTTTATTCTATAGTTGGAAATTAAGCTCTGAGGTTGTGAACCATTAAATGAAAGTAGTATAATTAGAATTCTATACCGATTGATTACACTAAGTGGGTTCAATTTAAAGGCTAGTCGTTTGCGTGATACGATGTTAGCCGGCACAACGGCTACTCGTATTTTCGTAAACGAAGTTAGCCGAGACATCTTTCGGCGCAATCAACGTAGATTAGCATAGGAAAAAAAAAATTGAAAGTGCACAAGCTGATCTATAACCCTCATCAAGGTGGCCACCTATATATATAAAAAAAAGAGAAGGAGAAAAAACTAACTCCTCAAAAAAAAAAAAAAAAATAATAAGGGAAAGACAGCTATTTGAAACCCGTCTGACGAGGTATTCAAAATCAGTATAGGGTCAGGTTTAGGATTGTGTACGGAAAGGTGACAATATTGAATCCACACGCGGTCTTTAAAATAATTTTAAATCATATAAATTTATTTTATCACATCTCATCTTAAAAGCTGAAGGGTATACTACACCGTGTTACATATCATCCCTTGTTTTCCTTATTTCTTTGTATTACTTTTATCTATTATTTAAATAAGTCATCGTTTATCACCCTGCCCTTTGTTTATTGACTTATTAATTAAATAATTTGTGTGTTTGTACTTCCCAAGAATTTGTTTACATCATTAAATAGATAATGAAATATTTACTAATCACACGAGACATTGTATATAAGGATAGGTTAAGGAATAATAAATCAGTTCTATTCGAGAGTCCAACCGTGTTTCACTTCTCTCCACGTAACAATTTGGCGCAGTCGGTAGGATCAGCGTGATCCGCTGCAGTCGAAACGACAACGTGTGTTTACGGGACTACATCGCCCAAAAAAAAACGTCACGGTAGCCGCAGGCTTTTAATAAGTTTCGCCGAACCATGCAGATCCTGATGCTGTTACTGTTGTGGTAAGTGGCCAACACGTTTGCTCTGCTCTCTAAAACACCCATATTTCTTTTCTGAAGCCCAATTCCTTATTCCCTTTTTCTGTTTTCCAAAATCCAATTCCCAGGCTTTTTGTAGGGACTTTCTGTACTGTTTTTTTTTTAAATTATAAATAATATTTGTTTTATTAAAATAAAATATTTTTAATCATGGTTAACTCCGCGAATACGAATCCTAGCAACGCCGAATCAACAAGCCACGAGGCAGTTCCTTTAAACACCTTATTACAATTAATACCTGATTTCGACACGAGGGAGGCATCCCAAGTATACAGATTCGTAAGATCTGGAGATCCCGCCTTTCAGCTTGCAAATCCGAACCAGATAGACATTCTCCTAGTTTACACACTTAACAAAATCACCGGGCCTAGTTCTTCCGACGTACATGCTAGGCAATACGCATCTTGGGATGAACTAAAAACATTTCTTATTCAAAAATTTTCACATACGAAAACGTTGGCACATCTCAACCTTGAATTACAATCATCATTCCAGAAACCAAATGAAACTATCACAGAATATTACCACAGAATAGATCTTTGTCGTAATAAAATCCTCGACAAATTAACCGCGGAAATATCAGACACATCACTTGCCGGTCGTAAGGCAACCACTGAGGAAACTGCCCTCAATGTATTTGTGAATGGCGTTAACTCGAATCTCGGTACTATGCTTAGGACGAAAGGGTTCACTTCACTATCTGAAGCTGGAAATTTTGCCATTCAGGAAGAGAAAATCTTAAACATGAATCAAGCTCGTCAAATTCTTTACAAGAATAGTAGACCGTCTGTCTCATCTCATAATGTTGTACATAGACCTTCACCGATCAACCAAAGAGCATCACCTTCCGTCCCATATAACAACACATTTAGACAAACGAAAATTTGTAATTATTGCAAAAAGCCGGGACACGTCATTGCAGAATGTAGGAAAAGGGCCTACAATAACAATCTTAGGAACCAACAAACTGAAAGATCAACGAATTTTAATACAAACCCAGCCCCGGTTCGCGTCAACAATTTAAACTCAGCGGCGGCCGAGGAAACGGGTATGTCCTCGGAAACCGCTTTGCCATATTACCCGATTGCTCCGACACATACGTCGAGACACAACGTAAATCCGGAACTTTGCGACGCGATGCAAAACCTGCAATTCAATTAAAAAATAAAAAAAACAACGACCAACCTCTACAATCGAAAGAAACTCTTAACGATTCGTCATGTCAAGTCACGTACGCACAAATAAACCCAGTCTATCGGAGACATTTGCGCGACTCGTCTACGTCAACACATGACGAACCTAATCTCGGACTAAATCAAGTATCAGAACCTCCTAAATCTTTACAAAATCAATCTTCATTATCAAACTCCATTGAAACACTAATAGATGAACTTGTCAAAATCACGAAAACCCTATCAAAATCAGTTGAATCTATACAACAGCAATTACCCACAAACTACCACGAGGCTACGCCGAGTTCAGATTTTTTAAATATCACTGAATCTAGTACAAATTCAGAAACAACGCCTCAAACTATCTCAAGTACTAAAATCACCACAAACTCCATAAAATCCAATAAAAACACGAAAATTAGTTCAAATAAAAAGCACAATTCAAAATCAAAATCATGTAAATCAAAAAAAAGTCCAAAATCACCACGAAAACCAACTTCAGAACAAGAAATTAAAACTTACCCAAAATACAGTATCTCCTTTTTGAACGTACCTCCTGAAAATCTTTTACACTGCAAATTCCATGTCGAGGGTGAACCCGTTATATTATTGGTGGATACCGGAGCAGCCATCTCGGTAATTAATAAAAACAAAATCGGCCACAGTAAAATTGACTCATCTAAAATCGCGTCAATCATAGGTATTTCTAACACAAACTCATCTATCAAAACATATGGCACATGTAACATATCATTAGACCAATTCCCGAAATTCCCATTTCATGTAGCTAACCTGAATATTCACGCTGATGGCATACTAGGCAATGATTTTATGTCCAAATTTAACGTCAACATCTATGTCCAATCTAAAACTATGCGAGTACGAGATAAAACATATTACCTCTTCACAACAGACGAGACAAATAAACCAATTGACGAAAACAATCAATTAATTAAACACCGATCAGAGACCGTAATTACATGCTCCACTAATGATATTTCTGAAGGCACAGCAATCATAGAAAAACAATACATTAATAATGATCTAATTATCCCAAATGCACTCGTAAACATTAAAAACAATAAATTCTTAATCACCTGTGTAAATTCAAGCAACAAAGATAGATACATAGAAACCCCCATTATCAATGTAAGCACATTTAATGAATCAGAACTTATACAATACCCGATCTGTTCGGCTCACACCACAGGCCTTGATTACACTCAATCGCAAAAAGACCTTAGTACTATTATTAGAGTTGATCATTTGAATAACGAAGAACGCGAATCTCTTGAAAAAATTATATCACAATATTCGGATATCTTTTATGTAGAAGGTGAACCTTTGACATTCACTAATCATACAAAACACTCCATTCCTACGACGTCAGAAACCCCTATAAACACTAAAACATATAGATTCCCACAAATCCATCAACAAGAGGTAAAAACGCAAGTAGATAAAATGTTGAAACAAAATATCATACGACCTAGTACTTCTCCATGGAGTAGCCCAATCTGGGTGGTACCCAAAAAATTAGACGCCTCAGGTAAACAAAAATGGCGCGTTGTTATAGACTATAGAAAACTAAACGACGTCACTATAGGCGATAGTTATCCCTTACCAAACATCGCGGATATTCTTGATAAACTTGGACATTCAATATACTTCACAACGCTAGATCTTGCATCTGGGTTTCATCAGATTGAATTAGACACTAAAGATATACCTAAGACGGCATTCAACACGCCATTCGGACACTATGAATTCTTAAGAATGCCTTTCGGACTTAAAAACGCCCCAGCTACGTTTCAACGCGCAATGGATAGCGTCCTCTATGGTCTACAAGGTGAAAGATGTTTTGTTTATTTAGATGACATCGTAGTTTTTGCCTCCAGCCTTCAAGAACACGAGCAAAAGCTTTCAGAAGTTTTCAAACGCTTACAAGCACACGGTCTCAAAGTGCAACCAGACAAGTGCGAATTTTTACGGAAAGAGGTTGCTTACCTAGGCCATATAATCTCTAATGAAGGCGTGAAACCGAACCCTGAAAAGGTTAACGTAGTTCGAAATTTTCCGACTCCAAAATCATGTAAGGACATAAAATCATTTCTTGGGCTTGCAGGCTATTATCGCCGTTTCATACCCAATTTTAGTAAACTCACTAAACCGCTTACAAGCCTTCTGAAAAAGGATGTTCCATTTATATGGGGAAACGCTCAACAACAAGCTTTCGACTCATGTAAAGATATACTCACAACAACTCCTCTGTTACAGTACCCTGATTTCACGAAAGAATTTATTTTAACAACAGACGCTTCTATTCATGCGATTGGAGCAATTCTTTCCCAAGGTGAAATAGGTAAAGATCTACCTATAGCTTACGCTTCACGTACACTGAACAAAGCCGAAAGCAATTATTCAACAATAGAACGAGAGCTTCTAGCCATAGTGTGGGCAGTGAAACATTTCCGACCATATCTCTTTGGTAGGAAGTTTAAAATCGTTACAGATCACAAACCGCTCACTTGGCTATTTTCCATTAAAGATCCCGGTTCCCGCCTTGTTCGATGGAGATTAAAACTCGAAGAATATGACTATGAAATCGTGTATAAAGCGGGAAAAATCAATACCAACGCTGACGCTCTCTCTCGTCCACCAATTAATAACATAGGAATAAACAATCTCCAACAAAATACAGACGATCACTTACAAACTAGCTATGAACAATTTTTGTCACAAGGTTGCACTTCAAATTCCCACAAACTAAAAATATCTCCTGAAAAATTAATAAACGCTCATCACAAGAATATATTTATCCCTATTTCATGTAAAAATCCCGAACTCAATCCTTTATTCATTGAAGCTTTAGAAAATTGTCCTCAAAACAGTACTTACCTCAATAAAAGTAGAGATCTTTACGACATAGATCATCTAATTTCAGAATCCAAACAAAACTTCTTTCTCTGCTGTAGCAGACCCTCACACTATGACGCGTGGGATATTGAATGCTATTATAAAGCACTATTAACATGCCTAGAAAAAAGCAAACCTGAGATCCTGTATGTTCCAGACCTGAAACACGACCAAACTTGCAAACTTCAAGGAAATCAACAGCTACATGTATCTGCCTATCTTGCCGAACTTTATAATTGCATTATTGTAATCTGCGAAAACAAAATCAGTTACCCCACTCCTCAAGAGATCCCGGAAATACTCAAACTATATCATAACGAGCCACTCTCGGGCCACCGTGGTATAATCGAAACAAGTAGAAAAATCCGCGAAAATTACTTTTGGCAAAATATGAGCGAAGATATTAAAAACTACGTGAATTCATGTGAAACCTGCCAACGCAATAAAATCCAACGACGAACTTTCAAAGCCCCTATGGTCATAACTTCTCAATCCTCCGAACCTTTTGAACGTGTTTCTATGGACTTAGTTTCTTACTCCGATATAAGCGATAATAACAATAAATACGTTTTAACCTTACAAGACGAACTCACTAGATACGTGCAAGCTTATCCTATCCCCGACAAAGAGGCCATTACAGTAGCCAAAAAGTTACTACATTTTTGCCAACATTACGGTGTACCTAAGCGGTTTCACTCCGATCAAGGCACGGAATTCATGAACGGACTCATGAAACAACTTGTAAGATTTCTAGGTTCATGCCAAACTTTTAACACAGCCTATCATCCTCAGACAAATGGAGCATTAGAGAGGTTTCACGCTACACTAAGAGACCATGTGCGAATGTATCATGCACGAAAACTAAAAAATTGGGATTCTATAATTCCCCTAGCAATTATATGTCATAACACGTCTGTTAATAGTTCCACCGGTTACACACCTTATGAACTTCTCTTTGGCTTCAAACCACGACCATTCTTTTCACTTAAAACGATCCCCGAGTATACCGCTTCTGACTACCTGAAAGATTTAAATGAAAGATTAAGAATAGCTCGTGACGTAGCAACACAAAACGTTCAAAAAATGAAAGAAAAAGCGAAGGAGCGCTATGACGAACGCATCAGAAATATAGCCAAGTTTAACTTAGGAGATAAAGTCATGTTACGGGTACCTAATCCCAACAACCTTGACAGTAAATGGGAAGGGCCCTACGAAATCATTCGAGTCGGGTTCAACGAAAATTATATGGTTCGAAAATCAGGCAAAAACCAATTAGTACACGGTAACAGACTCCGACCTTTCGAAACTAAAACTTATATAAACTAAAAAGCCCTTAGCCGTGTAGCGACCGGCTTGACAAAGAATAGTCCTAACGCTTCAAGTCGAGGCGTGTCGTAGAAGGCGACTAATCTAGGGTAATTTTATTTAGGTAAATTGCATGTAATCAATATTAGCAAAATAGTCATATATTCATTTTTTTTTTTCTTAAATAATAATAATAAAAGTAATGTTGTATATAATTTCAGGGTCATCTGCCCCACATTCTCACAACCAATACCCTCTATATCACCCTCACAATTGATTAATAACCCTTATATTAGTTTTGTTATATGTTCTTTAGTTAAATTATTAATGTACATAGCTCTGTATAAACTTTATAAGAAAATAAAAAGAGTAATCAAAAATCGTTCTAACGAGACTAATATGTCTCTTACAGGACCTCTACATCGGCAGCCGGAGCCGATCAACAACTAACAAGCCCTCTTCCGTCATATTCTGGACTTTTCTTTAAGAACGAAGGCATAATTTTCCTTAGTGACGAGTCATGGAAACTTATAATTTACAAAAACCTTGAACCCCTGTTCATTGCCAAAGAATCCCTTTCGCGACTATCAATTAAATTTCAATCCGTCGCAACTAAATATTCGAACTTCACCCACGTTGAATCAATCAAATCATTCCTAAAAGTAAATTTGAATAAAATTGAAAACCGTTTAAGCGAACTTAATATGTATTTAGGTAAAAATTCTCAAAGACAGAAACGCGAACTTCTAGATGGTCTTAGTCCCGTACTGAAATGGCTCATTGGCACACCTGACGCAAAAGACGCCAAAAGGTATGATGATTGCATAAATCAACTTGAAAAACGCGAGGTGGAATTGTCGTCCCTTATGCTCGAACAAATACAAATAACCTCCTCAACGATTAAAAATTTTAATGAGACTATTTTCAAAATTTCGTATGATGAACACATCATCAATGAAAATATTAATAGATTGAATGATTATTTAAATTCAACGAAGAAAGTATTATTTAACCTAAAAGCTAGCGAAGATGTGTCCACGATTTCACTCCAAATTTTAGAATCTGTAATTGACCTTGAAAACGAAATTAACGATTGCCTAACAAGTATCCTTTTCGCGAAATCAAATACTATACACCCCTCTGTCATTAACTTAAAGAAATTATATGAAGAACTTCTCCTTTCGAACCATATTCGCTCTAACAAACACCTGGTAGCTTCTGTTACATTTGAAAACATTCATACAATTCTTGAGTCTGCATCCCTATCAGCTTACGTCTATTCAAATAAACTCGTATATATTTTAGAATTTCCATTAATCCAAAATGAGCCCTTAGATCTATATCATATTTATTCAATCCCAATCCAACATCCAAATTCCTCTTTCCATACCACCATCCTACCAGAGCATATCTACCTGGCCACGAACCCTAGTGGACAGTTATACGTCTCAACGAGCGACCTCAGTTCCTGCAAAGCCTACGAAGCAAAGAAGAAAGTCTGCAACAACATCGTCTCCTATGACTCTTCAAAGCGACCCATATGCGAACTTCAAATCCTGCACAGTCTATCAAAGGCTCTACCGACAACCTGCATCACCTCAACGTTTGAAGCTAAGATCAATACCTTCCAAAATATAGATAATAACAAATGGCTCTACATACTATCCGAAGAAACCAACTGCGTACTGCAATGTAAAACTGGCGTGACTCATCATAAGCTCCAAGGCTCAGGCATTCTCCAACTTCCACAAAACTGCAAATTCTACACTGGATACAGTACACTTACTGCATTCCATGTCTCAGAAGAAAATATTACTTACCCGATAATAATACCAGATATCCGTAACGACGATTGCTTCGAAGAACTTCAAAATATAGAAACACCAAACCTAATACCGATCAAAATCAATGAAATGCCTTTAGACTCACTACATCAGATCAAACATCATGTCGACAAATATAAGGAAGAAATCGAAAAGATTAAATCAAGAAACTTTATTCAAAAGAACAAATCCACGTTTACATGGATTTATTTCACATCGGGAATGTTGATGCTGAGCTATATTATATACAAAATCTGCAGTCACTGTCCCAACGGATTACTACTTCATAGAAGAAGATCAAACAATGAAAGTGGTTGTATCCAAATCTTCAATAACTGCTTTTCCAGCAACCACCGCCGCCAGAGAACACAAATTGCAATCCCAATGAATACAATTGCTATGACCGAAGATGAAGACGAAGACGAACACCAACGAACTTCAACTCCATCATCGCAAAGATTAGGCGTTAACACCCAATCTTTATTCTAAGGGGGGAGGTGTTACATATCATCCCTTGTTTTCCTTATTTCTTTGTATTACTTTTATCTATTATTTAAATAAGTCATCGTTTATCACCCTGCCCTTTGTTTATTGACTTATTAATTAAATAATTTGTGTGTTTGTACTTCCCAAGAATTTGTTTACATCATTAAATAGATAATGAAATATTTACTAATCACACGAGACATTGTATATAAGGATAGGTTAAGGAATAATAAATCAGTTCTATTCGAGAGTCCAACCGTGTTTCACTTCTCTCCACGTAACAACCGTCGACAAGACGAGTTTGTTGCAGCAAGAAATTATATAAGACATGTTTAATCTAAAAACCGGGGAGAGGAAAATTATTTAATTACCTATTTGTTACAAAGTAGCAAAAATAATACCCTATAATTTCATATTACAACAGCCGACGAATTCCATCTGCATTGTTTGAAAGTGTAAACTGCATGTTGCTATTTCTTGTGTGTCCTTTTTGCAGGTCGTTGCTCAAAACTTGCTTGTTTGTTATTCAAAACATAATAACGTTTAGGAAATCTTCTGATTACAATTGTTGCAAACGCAAGTTAAAAATAAAAATATCGGGTCAGGTAGTGCCTCGTTAGGGACGTAGCGTAAGGCGGGTCGACGTTTTTCTAATATTTCATTTCCAATATTTTAACAATAAAAATTGCATCGTGAATACAGGAAACAAAAAGTCAAAATTAAAATAATAACTAACAAGGAAGTAACTTTCGGTAAAACGTTAGGTCGCGTGTAGAGCAAGTAGGTACAGATAGGTCAAGTTAAACGTTGGTTTAGAGATTATTGTTAGTAAATTAGACAGTCAAAAGGATATTATGATCTTTAAAAAAAATCGGACATAGAGTACGATAGATTCTGTTAGTGCGGCGTCGCAGGTAGTAGGAAGCGCGAAACAAAAGATCAATTGTTACTGGTGTTACGAAAAAGACAGAGAAATCTTAACACAAAAGTTCGGGCTAGCTAATAAACAAAACATTAACGAGTTATGAATGTTCAACAAGTAACACCATTCATAAAACGTAAATTTTAAAAAACAAATCTTTGATGATTCTATTGTGTTTCTATCTAAGCTTAGAGTATAGTTTAAAATGTAAGTTAGCTAATAGATTATTATTAATCTTTAATTAAGATATTACATACAGCAAGAATATTCTTCATTTATACATTACAATCTCATTGTTCTCAAATCCCTACTGCAGAACTGGGACTTTGTGATTTTGTGAGAACGAGTTATCGAATTGTGAATTCCCGGTGTCACTTTATCTAGAAATTAAGGGTTACTTTATTGATGGAAAGTCTATCAGTGGAAGATTGACAGAAAAAAGTGTCTGATATACTTTAATTAAGTAATATTAAATGGTTTTAAGTTACTCCTGTCTTTAATAGGAAAGCATTCCAAGTTATTAGGTATACGATAAGAACTTACCTATTGTTTAGCCACAATGGTTGACTAAACAAGTTAACGACTTTTCTACTATCTAGAATAATACTAAGGATTGGGTATAGATGCTACGAGGAGGGATCTCAGCACATAAAAATTGATTAATAAAGGAGTGGATTGATTGAGATAGACACATAGATTCATTCACATAGGCTTGTTACATACAATAGCAAGTAAATCGTAATTTAATTGCGGGTTCGAACCTCGCACATAATTAACTGTGTTATTTAAAAGTAAGCTATTATACAACGACTCCGATAGGTCAGCGATCAGAGCATTCGCTCGGACAGTGAAAAGTTCCGGGTTCGATTCTCGGCGGAGCTATTTGGAGAATGGGTTGGTTTTCTGATATTCCATTTTCAATAATAAAGATTGCATTGTGTATGGAAAAAAAAAGTTAAGGTCAATTTTATTTACTATACACCAATTATCTGACTTATATAATGATTATGATCAGTGTCAGATGTGTTTTGGAGTTTTACATTTACTGGAAATAAGACCATGCGGTAAAAGGTTTTGATCTACCATTATGAGCCAGGTACTTTATCTTTTTTAAGTTAGTTTAAATAAGATTATTCCAGCAACGCATGTTATGGTTGAAGGCGTGAGACTGTTTCGAATACAGCTAAATGATTAAATTGGTTGGTGCAATTAACTCACAAATAAAAGTGAATTGAAGAAAAGTAGTTTAACTATGTTTAAACTATTACACCTTGGAGTGTTGTGTAACTGTTTCGAATACAGTATGATATTTAAATGGGTTGGAGCAATTAACTTATAATCAAGTGCGATGTTTGAAGCATTATGTGAAACAAAAGAAAGGACAGTTCAAAGACAATTATGTATCTGTGGAGAAGAAGTCAGGAATAGGTGTAAATATATTATTAATAAGGCTAATTTACTATTAAGAATATAATAATAATTTAATGCAAATCTCAAGACTATGAATGACAGAAGAGTGTAAGAAAAAGGGAGAGTTTATTGTTGTGTTACATACAGGTGAAATTCTAACTTGATAAAAAAAAATTGTATTGATTGTTATTCAGTGCCGAGAAAGGCAGTACGTTTGTTTGAAATGTTGTGAACTGGACAATTGTAGATAAGTTGTATAGTTAAGTGTAATTATAACAATAGAAGATAGTCTATTGATAAGAATGTCTCCAGTAAATATTAAGATTCTGTACGAATCCAGATAAACGGTAAAAAGAAACCCGAATACCTAATCAAAATTTATAAAACTTAGTTAAATCATTACTAGCCAATAAAATTAATGAATTAAACGATTATTATTATTATTATCATGATTTAGCCATTTGAATGATTAAAACTTTTTACATAAGTAATCTTGTTTAGATAAATAAATAATTAATATTCAAATAAATAATCCTATAAGAAACACAAGATTTAAAGAAATCTTATTAGAAAACATGAGATAGCAAATCATAACCGGAGTGGTATATTGACGAAATTATATAGCAGGTTTATGGAAATATTATAAGAACGGCTGAATCTAGGGTGGTTAAGACATACAATAAAAAAAAAAACTCCGAATAATACGATAATGTATATACATTAATACGTGCAATCACGAATTAGATCAAAGGCAGCTATAACGCTGGTGGTTAGCAAATTCAGGAATTCCACAGTGATAATATTTATTTTCAAAGCCGGAAATAAAAACTTACAAAGAATAAAATAATAGATGAAAAAAAGGGGGCGTTAATCACATAAAGAATTTGGAAAGACTGTTTATAAACATAAACATATATTCTATGACAACATTCGTAAAAATTCAAAATATTGATTTTCAGAGCAGACCGCATCAATGTTTGACAATATTTTTTTTAACCCATCAAAGTGGTTATAAAAAAAATCATATCATAAAAATTAAAAACAGAGCATAACATTGCAATGGCAACGTTACAACGCTATCCATTTATTCAAATATTACATGAATACCGACGAAAGAGCGTTAAAGTAATTAAGCTCTGATATTATTGCGATCAAAACTAAAACACAATTAATTTTTTTGCAAGCTTTGAAATTTTATGACACCTTCATTACCAATGGGTAAAAGTGTATCTATTAGAGGCCAGAAACGCTGTGGTTTAAAGACAAATTTACAGTTGTTTTTTTTTCTTTTTCCATCAAGTAGAGTTTATTTAGAATATATTTAAAGATTTCTAGAGTAGCTTAGGTAACTGAAATTGTTTACAGTTGCCTAATCTGGGAGAGGCATGTGATGGCACCAAAATGTGCCTTACACTATAGGTATCATAAACGATAAAAAATAAACTTTGAGAGAAGAAAAAAACACAGTTCCTAAAATTCAATAGACGCTTGACTAAGTGCCACATATGGTTAAAATAAAACGACTCAGAAATTCAATATTCAAGCCAATATTATTTCGTAAATGTATTTCTTTGACCACTTAAAGAAATCATAAATTTTAGTTAGGCATGACGTTTAGTTGTAAATGCGTCTTAAAATCAAGAAAAAACCAATCCTTGAAACAAAAGTGCAAGGTTTTTGTAATCATAAATTTGTCAACTCGTGAGTGCGAACCGAATAGCTGACGCCTATTTAATACGTAAAAAAAGTCACAGTGAAACGTAATGAATTATCTGAGCAACGACTGATATGCAAAAAGGAACCTTGTGTCTTGATTAGTTAAAACTATGAAGACATAATTGAGTTTTCCCGATGTTTATTTAAGCTTAAAATTGCAGATATTACGCAGAATCATTCTCTATCTTTCAGGAGTCAAGCATGACAGACTCAAAATCACCTACAGCGCATTCTAGTCGTCTAGACTTCAAGTTGGATCTAAGCGCTTTTGAACACATGGCGCCATCTAGTGAGTGGAAGGTTGGAGCGGTGGCGGCGCCTAGCGAGTTGATTAGCCAATCAGGTCACAAGGAGGCGGGGTGTTTTGCAAAATGCGCTGGCGCAGATTTAAAGAAGATTGGTCCGTGAAGACAAATATTTAAGACCTAATTTAGGATACATAGATTTAGCGTAGTTAGAGAAGGTTATTATTGTAAGCTGGCGGGGAGAAACAAACAAGGGATTATTCAGGGTCGCGCGGCCTTTTAGGACGGTCATTTTTAATCTTACGGGAGGGGAAATTTCTGGAGTATTAAAATTGTTAATATTCATTGTATAAAACTTTGTAAATCACCATTGCTTGTAAAGTAATAGAATCAGTGTGGCGAATCAGCAAGGTGTTATAAAGCTAAGTATATTGTGAATCCTTTTGACGTGAACTTATTTGACTTTAAACTTATATTGTAATAAAACTGTTGATGATAATAAATATTAAACAAACTTAATGAACAACGTTCTCACACCTAATAAAGTCAAAATAAGTACACAAACACAATCGTTTAGCAATTTTCTTTGTGTTCACGTTCTTTGTTTAGAATAATTAGATTAATCGGCAGGAATTGGGTTTTTTATTACTTTGCTTCGTTTTCCCAATTCTACTGACTTTATCAGCCGTAGGAACAGAAGCAAAGAGCCAATTTCCTTCTAACGAGAGAATATTGGTTAAACTAGTCAAAAGTTTCGAATTAAATTCAATTTGAAGTAATAAAATTAATATAACATCTTATTCTGTATTCATATTTATTTCCCATTATAGGAACCTCTTTTCAATGAATTCATAATTAATTTTATTAATTATTTTCTTAGACTTGAAGTAGATATTATTGAATTTTAATAATTGAGTTACTTTCGAATAGTAACAAACTTTTCTGGAGGATAAGACTATAGAAACTAAACTTTCCTTTTCTTGAATCTGACATAATGCCTTCGACGGCATTTGAATATTTGATCTGTTATGGTTATAGATAAAGAACAACGTCATTAAGAATCCTTCGATTGGATTCTAAATTTTGATTGGTGACAAAATTGAAAGTTCAGACAATTGCTTGAAGTTAGCTTAATTGTAACTTCTTTCAAATCACATTAAAATAAGCTGGATTATATTTTGGGATACAACTAAAAATAGACGATCACCTAGTTATGGCTATTATAACAAAGGACTTAGGCTTTTGTTTACGAGAATAGCAGAAAGGACAATAGGCCTGCAGTTGGGGCCATCACAATACGCATTGACAGTGAATGTGTTTTGGCCAAACTTAAAAGTGTTGACTTGTCAAAGGGTGCGGGTCCGGATGGCATTTCTCCTATTATTATACGCATGTGCGCTTCCGCGTTAGTTCTCCCGTTAACGCTCATATTTAATAAATCAGTTAGTGAGGGAACTTTTCCTGATCTCTGGAAGATGGCAAGAATAATACCGATTTACAAATCTGGCGACAAGAGAGATGTGAGGAACTACCGTCCCATCAGCATCTTAAACTGGTTTGCCAAGATCTTTGAGGCTATTGTGTATCAACATCTGTACAATCACGTAAGGCCTTTGCTTAGTCATAAACAGCATGGTTTCGTCGAAGGTAGGTCAACAAAATCGAACTTATTGGTCTACGTTACATATTTGTGTGGTTCCTTCGATGATAGAAAGCAAGTCGATACAATTTATACTGACTTTGCAAGGGCTTTCGATCGGGTTAATCACTCAATACTGTTGGCTAAAGCGCTTCACATGGGTATTCATGGAAGTCTATTGCGCTGGCTTACGTCGTACCTTTTAAACCGTACACAGTTAGTTTCGCTGTGTGGTTATGATTCTTTGCCATATTGTCCGGGCTCTGGGGTTCCTCAAGGTTCAAACCTGGGACCTCTCCTTTTCTTAATCTTTATTAACGATCTTCTTAACACTATTACATGCGATTGTCTTGCCTATGCAGACGATATTAAAATTTTCAAACTTATCACGAATTACGAGGACTGTAAGGCACTACAAAATAATCTTAATCTAATTTCAAATTGGTGTATTAAGAATGAAATGTCTCTCAATATTGGTAAATGTCAAATAATAACTTTTACAAAAAATAGGAGCCCTATGCAGTTTAACTATGGCATTGAAGGAATAAATCTAACCCGCGTTGATACAGTGCGTGACCTGGGAATTTATTTTGACACGTCGCTTTCATTCCGGTTCCACTATGATTACATTTGTAACAAAGCTAATCAGATGCTCGGCTTTGTGATTCGCAATGCCAAGCCATTTAGAAATCCTAAGTCATGGATGATTTTGTTCAGCGCTTTAGTTAGGAGTACACTCGAATATTGTTCTTCGGTATGGTTCCCTATTTACAATGTACATGTGGACAGAGTGGAATCTATTCAGCGTAGATTTGTGAGAACACTGTCCGTGAAATGTGGTCTGCGTAAAAAGATACCTGAATATTCCGATCGTTTGAGTCACTTCAACATGATCAGCCTGGAGCGACGAAGATGGATGAATGATCTGTGTACGCTCCACTCGATTGCCAATGGACGCTCAGACAGCAGCTTGCTAGAGTTATTAAATTTTAAGATACCCGCTCGGTCAGTGCGCAATCAACAACTGTTTTGTAAATCATGTGCCAGGAACAATGTTGCGCAGAATAGTCCCTTGCGAAGAATGTGTTCATTTTATAATGAGATTTGCTCTAACGTTGATATGTTCAATTGCAGCTTAAATAGTTTCAGAAAAACAATATTGCAGCTACACACGTAAATTAAAAAAAAATATATATATATTATATATTGAATAGTAAATAAGTATTATATTAATTAACCTTGTGGGAACGTGTGTTGGTGACGAAATAAATAAGATAAACTTACTGTTCTTACGGGTATATTGTCCAACACAAGTTATACACACACTTCACAGAAGGAGTACATAGAAAACAAATCAAATATTACATACAAGCACAAACACAGGCACGGCAAAGTTTACAAAGCGTGGAGGATTAATCCTACGAATAGTTATACGCAAGCGTGTGCAAAACAAATCTGTGCGTAAGCAGGTGCGTAAAGCAACAAAGTGACGAGAGCTCCGCGTCGTGTTGAGGTCTCGACTGGTGTACCTGCGCCGGCGGCGGTGGCGCTCCGGGCCTCGCCCCGCGCGTCTTTCCCGAGAACAATAGGACGGGTTTTGAGTTGTGCGTTCCCACAGCACACGAGTTTTCGCCGGGCTACTGATTTTGACGTGTGAGAAATTATGTACTTTTTAGTGATGGAATTAAATAAGGTAAGTTAGCTTAAGTTATATTTAAGTTTAGTGTAAGTGTAGTTAGTGTTTGATTTGTATAATTAAATGAGTGTAACTTTATTTGTAATGTAGGTATATAAATATTATATGTATATATTTGGTGTGTGTGCGTGTATATATGTATATAGGCTACGTGCCCACAACCTTATTTGTATTTTTTTTTTGGTATTTGTAAAATTGTTTTTTTTTTTTGTCTTTTTTGCCTTTATGTTGTCGAATTTTTATAATTAGTTTTCAAAAGTGTTGTGCACAGTTGTAATTGGGCGCAGACACGCTCGCTGATATTTTAAGTATTTTTCCTTTGAATTTTTTTTTTCTGTCTGTTGTCTGTAATTGTGCCTGTTGTAAAAAAAATAAATAAAAATAAAATAATTTCACACATTTCGCTACTTATTTCACCAATAACTCGGCGAATATTTTGTCTATATTGTCTATGTTTTGTGGATCGTTGGCGTAAACTTTATCTTTGACGTATCCCCAAAGAAAGAAATCCAGTGGCATCAGATGGCAAGATCTCAGTGGCCATTTGACATCACCTCTTCTTGAAATTACGAGATTTTTCAACCTTTCGACGAGGATCATGAATTTTTGTTAAATATTTGTATAACTTCTATGCGCTGTTTTATCTTGAAACGCTCCACGGTTAATTTTACATATGTCAAGATGACGTATGTCAAATTTCAACCCGCCATCTTGAATATTTCGGAAATAGCGTGAAATTCAAATCCTATACGTACTTTTGAGACACCCTATATATGTATGGTTCACAGAACACGGAAAGATTTTTTTCTCTTGTTGTGGGTAATTGCCCGCATTTACATTCTATTGATGAAAACCGCATTCAAGATTCAAGATTCAAATTTGTTTATTCATTATTCGTTATTCATATTGTCATATTTCGACCTATGTTTCTAGGAGAAAGTTGTTCACTTACCGATTCTGAGTCGATCCTAAAAATGTGTGCACTGATAAAAAAATTATCCTGTATATACATACAATGAAATTGGTTTATTCTATTTAGGCTTAATAAGCCCTTAGCTACGCCATCGATTCACAAACCGCGACGACCCGACGATGACGACGGCAGAATACCTACCTTGTGAAAAGTTCTTTAAGAAAGGCACCCAAATTCTAGAACGTTATTTTATTTACTCTGAAAGGATCCTTAATATCATTGTTTCTCTTTTATTCCTTTGACATTAAAAGCGATAGTATGATGTTTAAAAAAGCTGTTAAGTTGAAGTTAAGTAACGTTTCATTTTTCGATTGTTTGCCTTGCAGCGTAGAGCGTTGAAATTTCGAAATCCCTATAAAACATAAGCATTTTAAAGGTTGACTTCCGAGCATCGCGGCCGATCGCAGCTGCGCGCGATCGATCGCGTGCGACTGACGCGCGCGGCTGATGCGACAATAGTCAGTGTATGAAAATGTATGGCGCCGCTTCCGAGGTATGCGACAGACGCGTGCGGCCGACGACAGACGTCGGCCGCACGCGGCCGTAACTATAATGACAACTTCTTTGTATTGTATAGATACTCACTTATCAAGACTAAAATCCATATTGTTTCTGACTTCACGCTTAAAAAAATAAATTTCAGTCTCTTAAATCTCGGTGGGGTCGAAAACGCCGCGTACCGCACCAATAGAAAGAATAGCTAATTCAGTGCCGCAGTGAGCGTGTTACAGAAAGGGCGTTTGCGCACTACACTGAGTGGCATGAAAAACACGGATGATTGGCTTGTGCAGTTGTCCGTCTTTTTACTCGCCGGGGCAGCGCAGTGATTACCCCCGGGGCGGGGGCCCCGCCCGCTCATAATTATCACGTTTTCAGTTCAATATCACAGTTTCAATGTTTCAAAGCCGAAACTACACGAAATAAATAAATTCTTACTATGTATTATAAATAATTTATGATTAAAATACAACCATCCGTTTTTTTTTCCGGACGGTAAAATTCAGTGTATCTCGGAACGGAAAAAAACGGACCGGAATGGGGAAAAGTAAAATGTCGGCCGGTAAAATTCCGTGTAGTGCACAAGCGCACATATACATTCTATGGCCTGCTATATCGGACCGTAAAAAATCAGACTGCCGGACGGTAACATTCAGTGTAGTGCACAAACGCCCAAAAGGAGAGTTTATAAAAATCATCTCAATCCAGCGTTGACACATGAATTTTCTAACAGTGACCAACAGTGACAGACATGAAGTTTGACTTAATACTCTGAGGTAACTGGAGCTCTCACCCTGAATAAAAAAGTGTCGCCAGCAAATTTGTTACCAGTTACCTCAGTATTAAGTCGAGCTTCATGGTGACAGACAACCATAAATTAGAGATTAAAATAAGGAAGATGACAGAAAAGTGAGTATCTATACAATACAAAGAAGTTTTCATTACGTCGGCCGCACGCGTCTGTCGCATACCTCGGAAGCGGCGCCATACATTTTCATACACTGACTATTGTCGCATCAGCCGCACGCGTCAGCCGCACGCGATCGATCGCGCGCGGCTGCGATCGGCCGCGATGCTCGGAAGTCTACCTTAATTTCCATTCTTATCCCAATGTATATGGAGTAAATTTGCATGAAATTTTCAGCACAGCATCAACTGTAGCATGTCGAAAATAATTAATTATGTTGTTCGTAACGTTCCATATTTTGCAGCATACTTCAAAAGTGTATATTTTAAAAATCAAAGTCATTGTAATTATTTACCAGTTTTACGTAAAGTTAATCTTCCAATTAATATGGCGGAAACAAAAGCTGTCAATATCAGCAACATTGTTCGTCGTTTTATATTTTTAATGGCCCTGGCATGCAGATTAATTAGTGATGGTTTTTTATTTCTGCTGCATTAAAATTACAAAGATACTTTACTTAATTTAAACATTATTTACGAATTATTTTTATAAGTATTAAAAAGGTTATACTTCATTTATGTAACCTAAAATTTTTAGGAAGCACCTCTTTTCTAGTACTGTCTCCATCAGATATACCGAAGCGGGCGAGGTAGGTACTCAATTATTTTGAAGCAGAATTAAATTTCAATAACTTCGGAACACTCAACGAGGTAAAAATATCAGTCAACATAGATCGTCAAAGGTACGACATACGACAAGAGATTAATCTTTTTGTGCTCTGTGGTATCGAAAGAAGAAGAAAGATCTAAACATTTAGGATAAAGATACCTTCTGATCCTGACTGAATTACCGTCGAATGTAATTAAACACTATGTTTAATTACATTCGACACCATTTTCACAGTTGTCAAAAAGGATTTTAATACTTATAGTTTTTAACCTGAATTACCGTCGAATGTAATTAAACACTATGTTTAATTACATTCGACACCATTTTCACAGTTGTCAAAAAGATTATTTTAATATAGTTAGGTATATTGTGGAATTGCATTATACATAAAATTTAATGCTAATTCAACTGTGTGTTACATACTTACTATTTCTGCAATTTCCCACAAATGTTGAGATTTTTTTGATCACGCCGACTGCGTTGATTGATTGGAAAGTTGCTGGTATTATTTTTATGGCAAATTTTATGTTCTGATGTTATTGGCTTTATTTAGTAAGTATAACGAATTTATTGAAATTTAATAATACTCTAAAAAATTTGAGTACCACGCCCGCTTCGATATATCTGATGATGACTGTACCTATTTTATTTGCTTAATTTTACCATATATACCTAACCTAATTCAAGAAAAAAAACTCAAAAAATTAAGAGAGTTTTGTGATCTGTAGGGAAATAGCACAAAACTTACAACAAGCGAGATTTAAAACCTCGTTGCAATTAATGACTTTTTATTGGCTATCTATTGACTATCCCTTCACGTAGGTAATAAAACTTTTAGAAGCGGCGTATAAATTATGTCACCAATCACCATTAACATTTTAAAATACCTAAACTCTATAAGGGATTTTACTAGAATCAACTCATGCAATAATCACAGATTCAACCCTTCACCTTTTCACGTCGAGTAGCGCCATCTACTGGCAAGTTCTGTCATCAAGTTCCCGCCATAATCAGATCACCGGTGGCAGATGACATCGAACGATTCAGATTTGCATGCCTAATGGTGCTAAGTGCACTTTTGAATGCGCCATTTTGGTACAGATGTATGGTTTACTGGATGGATTTATACGCCACTAAATTTTATTTTTTAATTAGTACAAAGATTATAGTGGACGATAGTGTCCATCAATACGTTTTTTTTTACTATGAGGCCATTCACGGAATCGCGAAAACAAAATCAGCTGTTCCATGTTGTAATTTTGTATGGAACAGCTGATTTTTTTTATTGATGAAATAAAAAATAATAATAAAAGATTGAATTTTTTTTCGTATTGATGGACACTATGATCCACTAAAATCTTTGTACTAATTAAAATTAAGAGGTGTATTACTTTTACGTTGCCTATTTATTAGATTTACATTTACATTACCTCTTCGTGAGGTATCAAATTCGTAAGAGTAGGTACCATTCTTGCAGTTCTTGCTGCCGATCGAAATTGTTTTGAATTTATTCCAAATGGTTATTTTATTATTTTATCGCAGGGCCAATTGTTTTGGAGATCCTTGGGGAGGCCTATAACCAGCAGTGGGTGTCGTTCGGCTGACATGATAATGATGGTAATTTTATTATCAATTTTATGCAACAAAATGTATCTAACTTATAATATAATTGAGCAAATTACTCATTAAAGTTAACTCAGAGAATAGGGGTGCAATTCTTTAAGGTATTCCGCTGACACTTCATATTCGAAAACGAATCTTACCGTCGCCGCACACGAGCCACAATACGCCCGGTTTCCATTAGGTCGGATCCGACTCTCGGTCGGAAGTCGGATGTCGGAAGTAAGGCCCGGTTTCCGGTCGGAAGTCGGATCCGACCGGGAGTCGGAAGTTTTAGTGGCAAAACTTCCGATCAAAGAGCCGGATCCGTATTTTAATCGGATCGGACAGATGAAAACACTCGAACCGGTTTCCAAACAAATTATTAAGCCACTAGAACTAATGGAAACCGGGCCATACTATGTACAAGCGCCGTCACTTGAAGCTAGAATAAGAAACAAGTGACGACTATTTATGAAAAGTGGTCGGTGGCGGCATTTTTAGTGGCCCGTGTGCGGAACGCCTCCACTTGAAGCACAGAATATATATTAATACCTTACGGTACACAAATTTCACTCCCGAGTTTAGGTATGATAAACGCAAGCGTCCGGTCACCGGACTAGTCTCAATAGGCTGACACTCTCTCGACTTGTCGCACACACAGCGCACGCATCCGCATATGTCGCCATCTGTCTCGCTTCGCGTGTATTACTTCTACAGATAAAGTAGTACCACTGACAGCCCTAGCAGATTGAAGCGAGACGGCGGCAGACAGTTATTGTACTATGAACGCTATACGCAATGCAAAAGGTTGAAATTAGGATGTTTTCCAGAATAGTAGGTAAATATCTTGGAGATTTTGCGCCGTTTGTATGTAAGTGAGACAGGCCTGCTTGAAGCTAGAAGAAGAAACAAGACGTGACGACTAAGGCGTCGGCTTACATATAAAATGTATGAAAACTACTAGAAAGCGGCCGGTGGCGGCGTTTTTCAGTTTCACGAAAAAGAACATTGAAGTCATATTATGCGTGTTGAAAATCGAATTTTAGAGAATCGAAAGTACGTGCCACTACAATGGATAATATAGTTCCATTTTAAAGTAAATAAGACCGTACCGTATCCAGTAGATCAAGTTCCTTCTTTTCTTTGGTGAAAATTCCATCGTTGCAGGGTCATTATGCCCAGAGCGTGTAGATAATGCCTTCAGAGCCTATCCGACAACTGGTAACTGCGGTTAATTTTGATAGGTTACATTTACCAACTATAATGTAACTGCAATATGCAATAACTTAGGTGTAACTTAGTTCTAACCACCTAGAATCTGAAAACTATGTATCATTATGTTTAAATTGTTTATAGCAAGTATAATATTAATAGAAGTACGTATCAGTATTTGTAAATTATTTATTTATATTTCTATTTTAGTTACATTGGTCTATATTGTGTTACTTTGACATTGTTGTTTTTATTTTTATTGCCGCTGTAATTTCTCTTCTTGACACCCTTTCCTGTTGAGTGGTAGAGAATGCATCATAGCATTAAGTCCGCCGTTTGCATGTAGCAATAAAAAAGAAAGATAGAAATAAAATAGATAAATAACTTGGATAGAAATGCGCGTACCTATACATCGCATCGTACAAACATTTCCATCTACTTACCTCGATTTAAAACATGTAGTGCTTACATAAGAGAGATGCGGGCAGGACCGAGCGTCGTGGAGATCCTTGGGGAGGCCTATGTCCAGCAGTGGACGTCGTTCGGCTGACATGATAAATAAATAAATAACTTCTTACATTCACCAGGGGGGGTGTCACTCCGCAGTTTAGGTACGTTCGGACGGCGCGCCTGCCGGGCAGGCGTATGGCATAGAAATTAGGTCCGCAAAAGAGCTAGAATATATGCGATAGAAAGAGATGCAACGACAACGAGTGACCGTTCGTAATTTGCCTGCGCCGTACAAGCTGAATTCTACTTTATTGCGTTACAGTTAGAGTTGCTATTTATTTAAATGACTTAGCGGAGTGAACTATCTGTTACATAGTAACTATTTAGTAATCTGTGCATTCACACCAATTATCTAAGCCCATGTTAATTTCATTAAGAAACTGTATCATGGAAAACTTGATAACGGATAAATATATACTTAAATACTTTTTGTTTGTAAATACATACTTAATATACATAGTTAACACCCAGACCAAGACAAATAGACATGTTCATGCACACAAATATTTATCTTCTTCGGGAATCGAACCCGAGACCACTGGCGCAGAAGGTGGGTAGCCTACCCCTGCGCCAAATCGGTCGTCGATGATGATTATGATTGGCAAATTGTCAACCAAAACTTGTTTACTTCAACAAAACATTGTTTCCTCACTTTTAAATTTTAATTATTATAAAGATTTCTACCGCCAGCCTATTTTCACGACAGAGTAATATAACGCGCATAATTACTTTTTACGATGCGCTTATGAAATCTGAAAATTACAAGAGTTTCCACGCCCCTTTCTTTATTTGATTGGCAATTGAAACCAAAGCAAGATTTCTGCTGCTGTATTTTTTTTTATTAAAATGGCTGTTAATGAAAAGCAACGTTTTCTAAAGGTAGAAAAAAGATTGGCGACCAAAATGAAAAACAGTTAAAGTTCTGTATCTATTTAAAATACCTACTTACCTACTATAGTAATCACTTTTTCTTGACAGTAAAGTTAGAAAGTTTGTTTCTAAATTTGTTTCTAAATTTGTTTCAACGCTTATATTTTGTATAAATTCAAATATTTTAAATGTGAAAGTGTGTTTGTTTAATAATTTGTTTGTTTGTCTGTCTTTTAACGTCTAGTAACGGAGCAACTGATTGACGTGATTTTTGGTATAGGGACTGCTTAGGAGCTGGAGAGTGTCATAGGCTTCTTTTTATCACATTTCACGCAGGCGAGGCCGCGGGCGGAAAGCTAGTTTCTAATCACAGATAATATAATACTATATACTAGTATCTAATAAAGACATACATCCAGAAGCAAATGTTTTGTAGACATTTCTGTCTTATTTAAGGATCAACCCTAGGACAGAATAATAATAATAAGATAATTCCATTCAGTCCATAGTGTTAAAAACATAAAGATCTTATTCTAGTGTTAGTAAAAGGAACAAAATAAAAATTACATTCTTATGGTTTTCGAATAGAAGACAGGACAAATTTACCCAGATTATAGACTTTCAAAAGTGATAAGTATCAATAAATAGGGTCTACAGAAAGCCAGCCTGTTTTGTTTAGCACCTAACTTCTACACATAAAAGTATTTACTTATGAAATCCCTATTCCACTCAGTTAGCTGCCATTCGCCGTAATGGACTAATAAAAGCGACGCACGACGGAAATTTGAATATGTATAAGAGGCTGTTTGTTTGACTTGGACCCTTGGCACTGTAAGTAGTGGAAGGCAGTACCTTGATTATGCAAAACATTTTGAATAAAAAATATTTTTATTCAAAATATTTTGTTTGTTTTTTAAATGTGTTGGACAATTCAAAATTGTTTTTTCTTTCAATATCTATGTTCAGATTTTAAATATTGAAACCATACGTTAATATAGTCGACTTACAAACATTCTCATTAAAATAAAACAAGAAAAAATCATTACTTTACACGGTTAACAGGGGAACGAAATTGCAATTTGATAATTCTTGTGTTCATATAAAACATTAAATATGTGAAACATTAAATTCTTTGATGGGCCTTCCTAATAGTTCTTACTTTATAAGAATAAGTTTTTTTTTTATTATTTATTTAAAGATTACAATAGCAATACATAGAAAAAATTAAATTTAGCAAGCACCTCAAAAACCTATGTCGGTTTTTAGTGGGCGCTTAACTTTGGCTTAACATATTAAATTACAATTTTTTCTTAAATTAAAAGTTCGCAAGTACCCCTAATTGTTCAATAGCTGTTAAGTATAATACTTTATAAGTCCAATGCAATTAAGTTCAAGAGTAATCAACTGAAATCAGACTTGCTTCAACCATAATATTGTCGCTTAAATTAATGAATTCGGAAACTGTGTCTTGCCTTAAATTGTCCTATAAGGCATTGGACATGAATTTCAGCTCCTCTAATTTTCTGTTAGAGGTACATAAGCGCTGTTATTGTAAAGCCTGCTGAGGTACATAGCTGAAGAAGCAAAAGTTAATTTAGTCAGATCTGCACCACACCACTTATTTCAGATAAACTCTATTTCTATAGATAAGTTTTTTACAAATGATAAGTATTTGGGTTCCAATATTGACGGATATAATTATGTCGACTTTGGTCCTCAACATCTTCAATATTTGCTTCTAGCATTGAATACGAAGTGCTGCTTCGCTAACTTACTGTGTTTATTGCATTATACATATTATTTTTTGTATTTTATTATTTTGTCTCTTCTATTGTTCCTTTGAGTGTGAGACGACCTACTGCTCTTTCATCTAACTGTGTCAGGTACTCGGTACCATTAGCGCTGTTATTGTAACGCCTGCTGAGCCACCTACTTGGCTGTAGGGGCGAAAGTTAATTAGTCAGATCTGCTCAAATAAAATCTCGATATGCCACAAAATAAAGTTAAAAAACTAGCTAGTAACAGTTCATGTATAAATATATACTTACCTATTTTGTATTTTTTTGTCTTATGTTACTTTGTCTCTTCTCTCAGATCATTTGTGTGTGGCATGACTTACTGCCCTTTCATCTTACTGTGTCAGGTACTCGGTACCATTAGCGCTGTTATTGTAACACCTGCTGAGCCACGTACTTGGCTGTAGGGGCGAAAGTTAATTAACCAGATCTGCTCAAATAAAATCTCAATATGCCACAAAATAACGTTAAAAAACTAGCTAGTAACGGTTTATGTATAGATTTACATATTTTGTAATTTTTTGTCATAAATTATTTTGTCTCTTCTATTAGTTCGTTAGTGTGGCATGACTTACTGGCCTTTCATCTTACTGTGTCAGGTACTCGGTACCATTAGCGCTATTATTGTAACGCCTGCTGAGCCACGTACTTGGCTGTAGGGGCGAAAGTTAATTAACCAGATCTGCTCAAATAAAATCTCAATATGCCACAAAATAACGTTAAAAAACTAGCTAGTAACGGTTTATGTATAGATTTACATATTTTGTAATTTTTTGTCATAAATTATTTTGTCTCTTCTATTAGTTCGTTAGTGTGGCATGACTTACTGGCCTTTCATCTTACTGTGTCAGGTACTCGGTACCATTAGCGCTGTTATTGTAACGCCTGCTGAGCCACGTACTTGGCTGTAGGGGCGAAAGTTAATTAGCCAGATCTGCTCCACGCCACTTATTTCAGACTGTGGGTAATTATTATTTTTCGCCCTTACTAATACATTTGATTTTATCCCTTAATGGGGCTTAATGCACGTCTAGACTGGATTTGGAATTGGAGTAAATTATTTAGTAGTGTTTGAGAGTGTTGCCAAAATAGGTTTTCTTTTTGGAGGTTTGAGATAAATGTGTTTAGAAAATGAGTAGCATGGAGTGACGGGTAAAATAATAAAATGCATTTTTTGTGATGCTGACTGCAAAAGGTTGTGTGATCTAAAAATATGATACTGTAGGCTACATCAGCAAATTATAAAAAAAAACAGGCCGTATAGTTCTTGCAAAAGTTCAAAGTACCGTACCGAAAACACAGTGATCAGAACATAATTAATTCCTTACTCTGAAATAGCTCAAGAGCCTAAAATAAAATATGAAAAAGAAAACATATTGTTATTGCGATTCAAACGGAGTCCTTACGTTACCCACTTACTCACGCTATACTTTTGTGTTTTAAGTTATAAAGCAAGCAAAGGTGAAAACAAATGAAAGTTCACCAACTGTTACCTTAGCTCATCACAGCTCGCCCCATTACCGAGCCTAATTTAAAAAATACCCGGCAAGCAGCCATAGATTACGTGCATTATCCAAACCCCAGATTGCATGGGTCATAAAAGATAAACGGTGGCGGTAATTCAAGCCCTCCCTAGCCCTCCAGTACATCCCTTGTGTGAAACAAAAGGCGGTCCCTTAGGTAGAAGGCATTAAATTAGGGTGGGAGAACACTGGCGACTTTGGTGTTATCTTTGTAGACAAAATTTGAAACAGTGAGTTTTAGAAAAAAACAGTTTTACTGGTCGTCTTGTTCGGACGTGATCGAATGCTTATTTGCTTAATAGATATGCTGTAACTGCTGTACGGGCTAATGTTGTTTCATTTGAGACCTTATAGAGAGCTTTCTTAAGTCACCATAGCTAGTGGCTGGGTATGTCATTAACTTCAACAATACCATTAGATAAGCTGTTGTAGTGTCAAAAACGTCCGAGCGAATGCATTTCAAATGTACGCTCTTATTTCATATCGAGTCCAGTCATTTTTGGCGTAAGATTGTAACATTTTTTTTTTTGTCACAACGGGGTAGCACTTAGCCTTCATCATACCTGATGTTAAGTGGTGATAAGGCTAAAGGTGGAAGCGCACTACTCCTGGAATCCTCAGTCACTATGAGGACCTGGCTATCTTATCTCTAACTGCCGGAACACAATAATGCTGAAAACATCATTGTTATGGCGTCAGACTTAGATAAGATGGTGGTAGCTAGCATAGCCATAGTTTACATTCGTAAACTTTCTTGCGTTGTGGTTTAGTTCGTGAGGCATCATCTAGACTAAGTTTTATTTTTAATGATAATATTTAAATATTATTATTTTTTACATGAGCTCAGAAATAAAAAAAATAGTTAACGAAAGTAAATTGGAAGAAAACATCAAATAGGCAAGTTAATTAATTGTACCTATTGCTCAAGCTGATGTATACTATGTTGATTTATGACGATTTTTATAGTAAGTATAAATGTCAAACTAAAGCATTTATAATGATTTTTAAGCGTCTTTAAAAAAGGCGGTTATCAGGCTTTCAGATACATTTTAACTCAAAACTTTACGTTATCTATATTGCCGCACGCTCGCAGCGACCCTTATTTCTCGGGTACCTATTTTGCTACGGTCATGATTCGTCGGTACACAGCAATATCAAGTTACTGATGGGCGCGTTGTTTTTCCCCGCTCCAAACGAATATTATGATATTTGGAGGATCGGAGACCTCAATGAGAATATCGGAAAACTGTATACGGTATTTCCACTCGGATACTTGGGTATCGGACGTTTCGCAGAAAGCCAAACGAGGAACGTCGATAAGTCGAAAACGAATTTACTAATCCTCGATAGTCGATACATTTCGTTAGGTGCGCTTCGGTCGAATGTGGTCTCCAAAAATGTAAAATGTCGAAGCGAAAAATATTTGAAATATGTTGGGGGTGAATAGTAAATAAATACTTAGTAAGAAATATTTTAATTGAATTTTAAACCTTTGAACAACACTTACTTTTAAAGTTTGGTGAGGTATAAATAAACATTGAAATTACTTTTGACTAATATAACCCTTATGAAGATTTATGTAATTATATCATTTTCTATGGTTCCATCTATTTTATTTACTTATTTCTTTAATCCCCAACGTGGTGGTAGTACTTAGTCCTCACCACACCTGATGTTAAGGTGGAATCGCAATACCTGCGAAATCCTCAATTACTGAGGAACTGGCTATATTATCTCTAACTGCCGGAACACAACAGTATTGTTGAGTACGATGTTTCAGTATTGAAACAACCAAATACAAAATGTACCCCCACTGGGAATCGTACCAGGGACCTCTGGGTCTGATACGCCGGTGGTTATCACCATAGTGGTAGGTAGGTGGTAGGTAAAAAATGTTGGACGATTCATAAGCATTAATTTTATTTAATCTATTATTGACTTTGACTTTGATAGTTTCTAGAAATTGGTAAAAGATAATGCCACGCCGACAAAAAGAACGTCTTTCGGTTTTTAGTTATTAGTGTTGATTAATTTAAAAAATTATATTTAAAAAAACCTTTTATTTAAAATCAAGCTTTTATTCGAATGTCCTAAAAAGAATAAAATAAACTTTGTATCAAGTCAAATCCCACAAATTTATTACATTAAACAAATTATATGTTTTAAAAGCTTGTCGCTTTAATTTCATATGTCAAATATAAGTTAAAGCAGTGTTTAGTGCAAGCCCAGTAACAATAAAATCTCGCGACAAGCTTTTAAAACATATAATTTGTTTAATGTAATAAATTTGTGGGATTTGACTTGATACAAAGTTTATTTTATTCTTTTTAGGACATTCGAATAAAAGCTTGATTTTAAATAAAAGGTTTTTTTAAATATAATTTATTTTTGTATTTTTAGTTATTATTGGACGTGTTTCTAAGTCGCTTCATTTCATTTAATGCATCATTATTGCATAGTCGATTGCTAGTTAATTTATTACAGTTTAGCTCTTCAACTGCATCAAGTCTGCAAGCACAAATATATTTTACCACCAAATAGAGATTGTAGATTCTTACTACTGACACACACATATTCATTAAATACAAGGCATATTCACATAGGTATAAGAGAAGGTAGCACTGTATTACGAACAAGAATAGAAAAAACAAAATTAGACCCAATAAGACAAAAAGTTCCAAATAAAAATGTGTGTGTGCCGTGCCGCAGCAGTACTCAATGGTCCCAGTTCAGCGTCATATTACTTGTCTTACAACGCAAGCAAACGCTGATTTTCAGTTTAGTAAGTATTTCAAAAATAAATATTAAAGAACAAGACACATTTAAGTTACTATCAAAGTTGATAAACATAATACATAAAGAAAAAAAGGATTTTTCTTTTCTGTAGGTAGACTATGGTTGTATTACCTAACTTGGAGCCATCTGTCGTTGACTTTAGTGAACTATTTATGTTCAAAGTGACATCGAGTATAGTGTGCCAATCTTTTCTGTTTCGGTGACTATCTTAGGAACTAAAACAGTTTTCATACGACAGTCAATTTTGACAGCTAATTTCGCATTGCAAGTGGCTCCTCTGTCACGACTGTCACCGGAACAGAAAAGCTTGTGGCACTGTAGGGTCTGAATCATGAAGCTCGACTTAATACTGGTATTAAGTCGAACTTCATGGTCTGAATATAGCAACTTCGCGTTTTTTGCTTCTTTTTATAGTTCGTTCATTATAGTCCCACACTCCTGTCTGTTCCGGTAACAGCCGTGACAGAGGAGCCACTTGCAATACGAAATTAGCTGTCAAAATGGACTGTCGATGTCGTATGAAAACTGTTTTAGTTCCAAAGATTATCACCGGAACAGAAAAGCTTGTTGCACTATAGTTCTTGTAGCCGCTACACACGTCCAGACCACACCTAACCGCCGATTTGGTGCGGATGAACTTTGCTGTAAAGCAAATATAATCCGTGCTACACACGTTCGTACCAAATCAAAATCAAATCAAATCAAAAAAGCTACACCAAATCTGGCCTTGGCCAAGGCTTTGTATCACATCACTGGACAAGGCCTTGTATCACATCACTTTTTCTTATCAAATAGGTACTTACAGAAATCACCTGGATTTGCCAATGCAACGGGCTTGTAAAGAAAAAGACCTATTAACAAAAAAAGGTCTTGGATTTGAAAAAAATTGAACAGTACCTGTCACAAAAGAATGACGAAAAATTCTTCAAAACCATTTCGAGTGGCCTGTAACTGACAGGGAAACTTCATTTTTAATTAAATGTATTATTTTTTTAAGTAAGTAATTGAGAAGAAGCCTAAGTCCAGGGGCTTTAAATTAATGTCTTAATAGAAATAATAATAATTTTCACTTCTCATGCTCTAAAAGTACGCAAATATAGCCCTACGAAGCGGGACTAAATAACCACTTTAGTCCCTAGGGAGTAAAATGTAACTACTTTTTTAATTTCCTTCATGTGACATTAGATAAACTCAAACAGCTAGTAAATATACTATTAATTGTGAAATGTGGACCATTTTCATTGCGAAAATGTTAAGACGTTTTTTGTTTCATGGTTTTTCCGCAAGGAAGGTGCTTTGCGCAAAAGTTTTGTGACTGGTTTAGCGGAAAAAACTGACTGAGACTTTTTGGCGCCATTTTGGCGGGTTAGGTTGAGTGGATATTTTAATTTACCGCAATTTGTTTTATAGTGGACTTTGTGACTAAAGATAGGTGTGGTTTTGTGCCCCAAGTGTCTACGCAACTGGAAGATATGTGGAATGATTAAAACAGGCGCTATCTCGGTAAAGTGATGCCGAGTGTTTTATTATAGTGGTGACTACCTCAGCAAGAATTATCGAAAAGGCTGGCTTGACACACTTGACGCCAAATACTCCAAGGAGCATTGGAATGTAACACACCTACATTCCTATGAAAACTTAAGAAACTATAATAAATTAATAATACTCAAGAATTGGCAGTATGGGCCTGTCCTACAAAAGGGCGAATATTTTTACTACTACTACTACTACTGACCGCGAAAATTTCAGAATTTGTTAAATGTTTTTGTACTAAATTGACTAGTTTTCTCGCACTCGAAGTGAAAAGTTCAGTTTGCACCTCGAGACTAAACGCCAACTTAATATACCCTCGGTTTCATTGACTCCCTCGCACACGCTCGGACGCCAAAACTTAGTTTAAGATCTCAAATGTACCACATGAAATGCAATTAATAAATATTCTATTCTATGCTATTCCAAACCACCTCTGGTATATAATGGCTTTGTTTAGTCCCTCGATATAAAATCTACTATTGATAATCTCAAATTTATGTAAATAGTATATTATTGCATACTTTTCAAAACTGCATCAAACATTTTTACTGCTTGGTATGTTTTTTTAACAGACAGTTTTTTTGTCTCCTGACTCTCCTGAGCAATTATGTGACATGGACTCATGTTCTTTATCAAATTACCAATTCAAATCGGCTGTCGGGTTGGGACGTGTGTTCGATTACTAGTTGAATTTAGAGTGTGCGCTAGATAAGTCTGCGCGGGGTCAAAATCGAATACTAATATTTTCCATAAGCTTAGAACAAAATAATGTACTGTAACTAGCGCCATAAACGCCCCAGTCGCAGAGTTATCTGACACGCGCTCTGAAGATTGCGCTCACTGAATGCTCGCTGATTATAACTTTATGGTATACATTGACAATGTGTCAAGCCATGGCCCGCTATCATTTCTCGGCTGCTTGCGCTTCTACAGGCCATGCTGCTCGGATTGGCAACGTCATAAATGTCAATGTCGCACCACTAATCCTAATTTCTTGTATGCATGAGATGAGATGAATTCCTGATTATAGCGCCTTAAAATCAAATAATACGCGTACATAACTAAGGGTTGTTTTATTTTAACTATATCACAGTCACGAAAATGTTTATTAAACACTCCTACTGATATTGTAAGCTCCCAGACGGCTCGAGGTATCGCACGAATCCATCGCTGACGCAGTGTTCCTCCTTCGGGAATCCAAATCTTTCGAGATCCAAGGTTTCATAAGTAATTTCCAACAATGATCACGTATTTATATGCACTAATTATACAATAGATATTGTATTAAAACACCCAAACAGCAATCAAGAAAATCAAACAGCAACGTTTCTTGACATGACCAAAGAGTATTCCGACTTGCCATATCCAGATAAAAAAATTATCCAAAATGTGCAAAAATAATAGATTTTTCTTTTTATTTTGTAACAAGCAAATTTAACCAAGTTGTTAAATAAATGCGTGCAAAATCCGAGAAAGTGTTTTATTTAAATGAACAGTTCGCGCAGAAATCTAAGATGTGAATTGAATTACGGCGAAAGTTATTTTTTTTTATTATATTATATCAAGTTTAGCCTAGTCAACGAAGAGATATAGAGGGAAATGTTTGGAACACAATTTTTGACTTTGGAACTTTGTTTGGGCTAAAAGTTTTGTATAATACTGTATATATTTTACCGGCCAAACCCGATTTCAGGACAAACTAGTTTTTCCTAGGCCAAACTAGTTCATCGCGTTGACATTTCAGAGAGCGAGTTTGCCTAGGAAGTCCTGTAGAACACGTGATTGGTTAAAATGGTGGTTATTTTTTTTTGTGTCATGTTCTACATCTACAGGTCTTCCGAGGCAAAGTCGCTCTCTGAAATGTCAACGCGATGAACTAGTTTGGCCTAGGAAAAACTAGTTTATCCTAAAATCGGGTTGAAAAAAAAATGAGACCTTCAAACCGCCCCCCCTCCCCCCCCCGGATTAAGGGCTACGGGCGGGGACTTTTGCTATGTTTACCTCCTTATTAGCCCAAACAAAGTTACAAAGTCAAAAATTGTGTTCCAAGCATTTACCTCTATACTGTTTTTCGAGTGTTCGTTGATTTTTACTTCCACATAATTTGAGAGTTATCGCCTAACCTGGCAACACTACACGATTGTTTATTTATATAGAACAAAGAGTAAAGTGTATAGATCAACAATCTTTTCTGTTCCGGTGACAGCAGCGCTGGTTGGACAGTGCAACTCATGAAGTTTGACTTAATACTCTGCAGTATTAAGTCGAACTTCATGGTGCAACTTGACAGTAAAATGACATTATGAACAAAACACGTTAGTTCCAGTTTTGGCCACCGGAACAGAACACGTTGACGTAATCGACTGCAACGTTGCCGCTTTTCCAAGGAGCATGGCTTGTTACAAGTGCAACGAGTGAGATAGAAGATGGCTTTGGTCAAGCACGTGTCAAGTAACCATCACAACAAAACAAGAATATAGTACTTGTACTTGAAAATTTGCAAGAATTCTGAATTGGTAACTGTACTGTTTAAATATTTAATTGCATTGTCATCGGAACTAAAGGTGAATTCCAATTTTCAGCTCAATCGGACATTGGAAAGTGGGTCAAATTTAGCTCGCAAGATTTGGCGAACGGACATGCATATGATAGAATATCAAATTTTGTTATTGATTCAATTTAGTATTTATTACACCTAAATCCATTAAATTAATTTTGGGGATAACATCGTACCTTATTTATCGTGTTTTCATTAAATAGTAGTTTGATTTATGTCGGTGCCATCCGACAACAAAGCGATATGATATGGAGTTTTGTTATTAATCTCATATAGTTATTCTTACATCTAAATTCATTATATTAATTATGGAGATAGCATTTTACTACATGTATCCTGTTTCTTATAAAAAATATTTTGATTCGTGGCGGGGCCAACCGTCAACAAAGCATGATCAAGCAATTGTACTTTAATTTACCTATAAGTACTGAATAATGTGTATAAAATCATGTTATTACTTTTAATATTCATATCAATTAATTTATTACTGAAATGTAATCCTACTAATATTATAAATGTGAAAGTTTGGATGTTTGGATGTTTGGATGTTTGTTACTCAATCACGCCAAAACGGCTGAACGGATTTGGCTGAAATTTGGAACACAGATACTTTGTAGCCTTCAGAGGAACATAGGCTACTTTTTATCCCGGAAAAATAACAAATTCCCGCGGGATAATGTCGTGCAGTCCACGCGGGCGAAGCCGCGGGCGGAAAGCTAGTGTAATATAAAGTATCAAAGTAGCGTGTACTTTTACGTTATTAAGTACACGTTACTTCCGGTTGAAAAGAAAACAAATAGATAATTATTGTAATTATTGTATTTATAAATAATGTTATGTAAAATCATTATTTGATTTTAGAATACTGTTTCATAATTGTTATGTTTAAATTATGGTGTTTTCTGTAATTTTCTAAAACAATAATTATCTGTTGAATTGGCGGTAGACGCTAACATTTATAAGGTGAGGCAGCCATTTTATTTGGTTAGTCTGGTTTGGGCCGTGAGCGGTGTACAAGTTAAGTAACTATTCCGTTGTTTCATATTTCTCATTTCTTGTTTTTTCTTGCTGTTTAATGCTGATGTATTGTCTAGTAAATATTGCTGAAGTTTTGCCCTTGTTCGAAGGATATTCGGTAACTTGTTAAATGTAAATGCTTATTTGTTGATAATATTAAATTAAAGTTGTCCTTATCGGTCCTTATCGGTTTCGAATAAATTATGAGAGTACTGAAATAATATACAGTAACAGTTTATAGAAAATGCTTGATGATATTCGTAAATGTTGTTAAATCTTTTATCATGAAAAGTAATGTTGTTGTAAATGTTGTTAAATGTGTTGTATGTTCAACAACGACATGCTTATTTATAAATGTCGTTGTTTTTGTTAAAGCTGGTGAGTTTTTTTCGCCCGTTTTTCTTGTCAGCTAAAAGATGTCCTTAACGGGTGGTAGGTAAAAAAATAAATGGACGATTTAAAAGAATAAAATAGTTTATTAGAGATTTGAGATTTTTATTAATCCTGACCTTATTGAAACAGAAGCTTTATAGTTTTGTTTATAGTTATTTGAATAGTTAGATGCTTTTATCAGAATAGTTATATTTAGATTTGAGATTTTTATTAATCCTGACCTTATTGAAATAGAAGCTTTATAGTTTTGTTTATAGTTAATTGAACAGTTTAATTTATCAGAATAGTTCTATTTCTATATTATCTGCCTTAAATCTATCACATACATACACTGCAAGTTAAATAAAAGCTTGTAAAAAATGACTTTTATCTCTACGCTTTGACAAGAGCAGCTATCATTAAAAACATACGTGCATTTTACTCACAATAACTTTTGCAGACATTCGTTACATCTCACTTTAATCCTTGAAGCGAGCAGTTTTGTTGCATACAAATACAGCTCCTCGCTAAGAAATCCTCTTGCTAAAGGGAAAATTCGTAACAAATACACATTAAAGTGTACGTAGCTCGGATTTGCATACAAAATGTCTAGGAAACGTTGGAGTGTTAATTCCGACGGCTTAACACTCAAAAACGTTGAGGAGTATTTTAGTTTTGTAATTTGTAACAAGTTTTCTCGTTTTGTGACTTGTGATATTATAGGTATGCTTGGCAAGCTGTCAATTTTTATAATAAGATTGTAGGTATTACGCTCATAATGTAACATTAACAACACTAACTGTTGCTAATAAATAAATAAAAATAAAAAATAATAAGATTCAATGGAGCATTTTTATTTGACGACTCGGATCCTCTCGGTTTTACCCGCGTGGTACCCGTTCTCATGAGAATATCGGGATAAATATAACATATGTCACTCGGGAAGAATGTAGCTTTTTAATGGTCAAAGAATTTTCGAAATTGGTCCAGTAGTTTCGGAGCCTATTCGATGCAAACAAATAAACAATCAAATCTTTCCTCTTTATAATATTATATAATAATATAATTATATTATGTCACTTCCCGAAGAATGGAGCTTTCTAATGGTCAAAGAATTTTCGAATTTGGTCCTTTTCGAGATCCTTGGGGAGACCTATGCCCAGCTGTGGGCGTCGTTCGACTGAAATGTTTCTTTCGGATGCGAGGGTTACCTCACATTGATGAAGCAACGCTGGCCTACAGCGTAACAAGTGATTGCAAAATTCGACGAGTCGTGTAAGCCTTTCGGTAGCTTAGTTGGTCAGAGCATCGGGCCGGATTCCCGGAGGCGCGGGTTCGAATCCCGCCTGAAAGCTACTTATGGGGCTCGTGGTTTTTTACTATCACATTTTTCCTATACTTACAAAATTGCATTGTGAATGCATAAAAATAATATAAAATCTGAAATGATGATGATTATTATTATTAGTATTAGTAGTATTATTATAGATGTTGGAAAGATTTACAAATTAAAAATACTATGAAATGAAATGAATCAGGTGTCAAATTACAGTTTAACTCGAATGTCAGAATTTTTGGCAAAGAACGGGACGGTCCCGAGACCGTTTGGCGTCACCCATCCCGTGACCGACAACACTGCCGTCATATGAAGCAAGGACGTATCTAACATTTTTTTTCAAAATTGAGTTAAGTACATATTTGCAATTAGTAAAAAAGACGCATCTACCAGTATTTTTTTCATTTCACATTTGTGACCGCAACCTTAAAATTATCGCTGATAAAAAAGACGTATCTGCTTCAAAACACAATGATTAGGAAGTAGAAAAGTCGGTACTGACGCACAATAGATAGAAAAGACGTATCTGAGTAGATGCGTCTTATTACTCTATGAAATATTGGTCTAGGCTCCGCACCACATAACTTGGCTTTTGTCAGAGGGTGCTGATCGTCGTGGTCACTCGGAAAAATAAGCCTTATTCCCATGTTATAATTTTAGTTCCAGATATTGACACGTCCCAAGTTATATGGCGCGTACTTTAGTCATAAAATGAAAAGACGTATCTGCACGGTCATAGAAAGAAAGGACGCTTCTGCGTAGATGCGTGTTTTTTTGTGATCGAATCTGCGACGCATCTAAAGAATGAAAACAAAGTGATATTTAATTACTAAGGCTGCTAATAATTACAAATTAATGTATCCAAAGAGGTTCTTGGAATTTAAGTGTAACAGAAAGGTTTTTGTTAATTATTTTTGTTATTATTATTATATTAAATCTGATTCTAATATTTTGTGTTATAATTTATTGTAAAAGACATATTGATATATTGATATTATGACTAAAATGTAAAAAGAGTATCTAACTTACGATGAAACGCAAAGACTGATCAGTGATCATAGAAAGAAAGGACGTTTCTGCGTAGATACGTCTTTTCATCGTAGTATCATGAATTTTCTCAAATTTTTTTTACTAAGAAGAAAAGGAAAATCACATTTATATAGTATGTAATATAAATATTATTTAAATTTTAATATGTCAAAAAATAGCTTAAACTATGACCTACAATCGTGCATACTAAAATTTAAAACTTTTACCTTCACTTTAGCCCAGCGAATTTATTTCCAAAAAAAATACAAATGTTTTTTTTTCTCGGTTGGACGGTAAAGGTAGATAGGTACGTCTTTTTCCTTATGGCGGCAGAACTGCAAAATGTTGATTAACCAGAACGAGCGACACGGGTTTCATACATACAATTCATATACAAGATCTTCCCACATTGTGCTGTCATCGGCTCGTATAATCGGCACAATCCTCACACAAAGCTGTAATTGAATTAGAAAACCCTTTTGAGCGTAAACCGATGCATCTGGCAGTCCTATTATATGCAACAGTATGCAACAATGAGAATCACAGTAATGCGGCACAATTTATTATGATTGTAGATTGAATGCAACACGTTTATTTAGATACTGTCGCGACATCGCCTCAAACGCATGTGATTAGCTTATTAAATAAACAAAAGAATATAGTTGTAGGTATAAAATGAGCTATTTGCGCTATACGCGCTATTCGTCGTCATAACACGATATCGTGCGTCGTCATATCATGATTCAAGACTTAAGAATTTTGTTCTAGAATTCACAATGTAGGTAGTACCTAAGGTATTGCGATTAAAAGTCAGTTTCTTAAAGTTTATTAATGTTTTATATACTTACTGCAACTAATAATTGAATATCAAACGAACTTACCAAGTGAAGTTCGATCACAATTATGTGAACGGCTTCATTCGACGCGATTTTGTTTACAAATGTAGTTGCGCCCCCAAGCGACAGCCTTGCACGGTAGTTTAAAGTTTTTTTTTTTTTTTGTATTGGCAACACTGATTTCCCGCCAATTTATACATTCCTCTACTCTGTGGTCCCTAACTTACCTGTTTGGTTACCTGTCACATTCGAATCATTATGTTTAAAGCACTTTTTATAGATTTTTATCAAATAGAGGGAAGGGTAAGTAATAAATACTTGATATTATTAATTATAGAATAGGGAGGGTGTATATAAATCGCGTCGAATGAAGCCGTTCACATAATTGTGATCGAACTTCACTTGGTAAGTTCGTTTGATATTCAATTATGTTTCACGGCTTCATTCTCTGCGATTTTGTTTACAAATGTAGGATGTTTAGAGAAAGTGATAAAAATTTGTAAAAAGATAAGTATGTAATGACATTGTTTTAAGAAAATATTGTCATAACATCAAGTTTCTTATGATCTTTGGTTTTTAATCATCAATGTGGGTACTACATTATTATCTTAAATTATTGTATTTTTCTTACAGAATAATTCACAAATCAAATAAAAACAATACTGATCTACCAAATTGATCAGTGCTTTAGATAATTACTCTATTGTAAACATAGGCGAAAAAGCGGATGAAGGTTCGCTCCATCCAGCATTCCTATCACTTAAATTAATATTAACACCAGCCCTGCTGGTAGTGGAAGTCGCCGCATGGCGTTTGCTATGTGCAGTGCAGATGTGCAGTAAATACAGGAAGACTATTACAACGAAGAATATTTTTTAGTCAGGTAGGTACTATTGTTTGCTTGTGAATTTTCCTATAAATGAGGACGTTTCCAACATTGTTTGTAACGAATAAAAATAGTGTAACTGGTGTTTTATTTAAATATTCCTCAATGCACTTTGCTTGACAGAAATCAGAGTGTGTTATAAAAAGGTCTTTTTATCATGTTTGGAATGAATTAGGTCTGGATTTGTATTACAATTTCTGTTTGTGCTATGGTATAGATTATTTATTCTTTCACAAAGAAATGATTGCATGTAATGAGCAGTAAACAAAGCCATCAGAGTTAACGACCTTTATTGACAGTGTAGGGGTTTATTCCTACATATACTGCTATGCTGATGCTAAATGATAAAATATGCTAAAATGATAGATGCTAGAAATGATGCTAATTCGCGGACGGGAAATGCTAGAAAATGATAAACCGACCGCGATGATTGAATGCGTTTATTGCACTGCTATATATCTACAATATAAATAAGTCTATAATTGAGGGCAACAGAAATGCCTGCTTGCAGTTTTTAGAGTCACCGATCAACGCATGATATATAAATGTTTTACATACATGTGCGATGCGATGGCTCGTACATCTTGGCCTCTCAGAAAAAAGAGAGTGATCTGCTAACTTGAGACTAAAAATATATGTAGTGCAAAATGATGATGATAAATGCTGATGCTGACAATGCGGAACTAGAATAAATGAAGTTACTAAACTAGGTTATTAGAATGATGATGATTAGTGCTTGATCGTGACATTAATTTACAGAAAATTATTGCTTATATTTAATATGCTAAGTATGCTATAATAAAGTATGATACCTAATGATAAATGCATGCAATATTAGTAATGATTATGATATTAAATTGCTACAACTAAATTGTCTGTCTTTGTCTATATGTAATAATTGTCTTTTCAAACACCACACTACACTTCACTGTTTGCTATGGGTACTACACAAAAGATTCACTTTCATCACAGTCACTAATCACTGCACTAGCCATGCCGCGCTATACGGCGGCCGGCGCCGGCGGGGCGCCTCCCGGCCGGCCGGACGGCTGCCCGGCGCGGGTGCGCGCGCGCCCCGCTGCTGATGCTCCTTAGCCACAAACAGGCTAACAATGCTCCATGTTTATGATATAGTGCTGAATGTCGAGTGTAGTAAGATCTTTCACTTTGCTGTTCATGCTTTCAATTGGCGTCTTTCAGGTTGCCAAGTGTCAATTTCGGCTACAGTGCTAGTATTGATCGTGGAGTTAAAAATGTATGTATGTAATATGTATGTATGTCTGCGGATTTTCCAATTATTTATGTTCTTGCTTTTTGATCTGATTGATAATATTGTGTGAATATATTGTAAACATATCACATTTCAATGCTCAACCTTGACTTACTGCGATAAGTCCATTGTATTGTGATGTTTTTATTTCAATGCCAGACGAACAGAAAATGTTGACTCTGCATTCCTTGCAACAGGAGTTTAGCCAGACAGTCGGGCGCTGCAATTTGATCCATTTCTTGTCGCACGCCACCGTGTTTACTATACAGGCTTGCCGTAATCGTCGTTTGTTATTGAGACATCGCAAATTAATTGTGATATTTAATTCCCCGGGTTTATCGAGCGAGCATAATATTGTTTCTTCTGTGTGTTATATATGATAATGAATGAAATAATGCGATGTAAGTTATAGTTGAATGCTATTATAATTTGGTATTTTAAAAGAGATCTTTCGTGATAAATGTGGCAAACTAATGAATTTGTCTAATTGGTATAAATATAAGTAGAATGCTGTGCTGTTTGTTGTGATGATAAACTAGGCGCTTACTTGCTGCTTTGTTCGCAAACAGGTAACAAAACTAATTTGTTTATGGGTCGTTTGATGATGTTTGATTTTGTCTTGACTGTCACAACTCGCACGTAGCCGTCCTTTCCTGGATGTAATTCCAGGATACGTCCCATGGCCCACTTGCCAGGTGGTAAGTTTTCTTCCTTAATGAGGACAATATCGTCTACTTGTAAGTTCTTAGTCGGAAATCTCCACCTTGATCTAGGTTGCAGTTGCTGTAAATAATCTCTAGACCACTTTTTCCAAAATTGCTTATTCATTGTCTGAACTAATTGCCAACGTGTTGCTAAATTGATTGTATCAGGGTCAGTTTGTGGTCGCGAC
Source organism: Crambus lathoniellus (assembly GCA_949710035.1). Lineage (NCBI taxonomy): Eukaryota > Metazoa > Arthropoda > Insecta > Lepidoptera > Crambidae > Crambus > Crambus lathoniellus. Next base: position 5,746,480 of record OX453315.1, on the reverse strand, counting down.
AATAATGAGCTGCCGATTAAAAAGTGACCAGGAGTTAATACGTCATCTTCTGCACTTTCAGTAAGCGCATAAAGTGGTCTAGAATTAAGACATGCTTCGACTTGATGCAAGAGAGTAATAAATTCTTCGTAGGTAAGCTTTTGCTCCCCCAGGACACGCTTGAGATGATGTTTCAAGCTTTGGATCGTCCTCTCCCACAAACCTCCTGTGTTCGGCCAGGCTGGCGCGTTAAAATGCCATGTGATTCCCATCTCATTGACGTCATTAATAAAGCTCGTGCCCATAGTTTTCAAAATGCTTTGATACTCTTTCTTGAGTTACCTACGAAGTTGGTTCCATTATCACTATACATATTCTTTGGGGTACCTCTTCTAGCGCACATCCGTCGAAAAGCTGCTAGAAAAGCTGCTGTGCTGAGGTCCGATACCAGCTCCAGATGTACTGCTTTAGTGGACAAGCAAATAAAGACTGCGACGTAACCTTTGGTAGTCTTCACGCCACGTCCTTTGTTCGACTTAATGTCAATATAACCCGTAAAATCCACACCTGTGTTAGTGAATGGACGAGCAGGTGTGACTCGAGCTTCTGGTAGCGTACCCATTATCTGCTGTTGGTGTCTTTGATTAAATCTGCAGCATATAACACATCGTCTTATTTGCTTTTTTACTGAACGGATGCCGCTGATTATCCAATGTTTATCTCGGATGTACGATAAAGTTAGTCGAGGCCCTCCATGTAAAGTGATTAAGTGTGACTGTCGTATGATTAATTCAGTATAACGGCTCGATGATGATAAAATGATGGGATGTTTTGCTGTGTAATTTAAATTTGAGCGATGCAGTCTTCCGCCGACCCGCAGTAACCCTTGATCATCTATAAATGGGTTAAGACTGGCGATCTTGCTATTTTTGCTTACTTGGCCGTTTGACTTTAATGATATTAAGTCATCTTCAAAGTCATTCAATTGCACACATTTTATTATAATATTAGATGCGTTATTAATTTCTAATGTTGACAAAGTGCTATCGCGTGACGTTTGCCGGTGACGTAAACACTCGATGTAACGTGATAACAAACCTACTGCCTTTGTTACCTTTACAATGTCGCTAAAATGATTTAATAATTTTACTATAACATGATTGTTTTGATGCGATTGTAAGGCAACATGCACACTTGCTTTCTTTTCTTCTAAAGATGGGCATTGATAAATGGTTTTTTCTAATTTGCTTGGATCTAAAGTGCTAAGCCATTTAGGGCCTTCCCACCACAGAGAAAAATCTGCAAATTTGCTAGAAGTGAGCCCACGCGAAGCGCAATCTGCTGCGTTCTCCTCGGATTTGACGTGATTCCAATTTGATGCTGGTATGATCTCGGTTATTTGACTTACTCGGTTGGCAACGAATTGCTTCCATCTCATAGGTTCTCCTTGCAGCCAGCCGAGCACCACCATTGAGTCAGTCCATGCGTAGACGCTGACGTCATTGCATGCAAATGTTTCTAAAACTTTTTTCATTAATTGTGCTAATAATAATGCGCCACAGAGCTCTAGTCTCGGTAATGATATTTGTTTGTTACGTGGAGCTACTTTTGTTTTTGCTATTATCAACTTTGATGTGCGCTCACCTTTATCGTTGCTCGTCACGATGTATATCGAGCATGCATAAGCCTTTTCCGATGAGTCACAAAAGCCATGCAGTTGATAATTATGCTCTGTACTTCCAATGTGTCTCGGAATTTTCAAATGATGTATGTTTTCTAGGTCATCTTTTAGTGCCGCCCATTCCTTCAAAAGTTGATTCGGAAGCTTATCATCCCATGCTAGATCAAATGACCAGATTTTTTGAAATAATAGTTTGGCTCTTATTGTTAACGGCGATAACCAACCTAATGGATCGAATATTTTAGAAATGCTTGATAGTAATTGCCGTTTCGTATTACATTCATTGTTTATGTTTTTGATGTCATATTGAAATGTAAACGAATCTGATGAGGGCGTCCATTTTAAACCTAATGTTTTTCTGCTCTGCATGTCTTTAAATTCTAAAGTACTTTCTAACTGCTCAGATGATAAGTCTTTCACTAAGTCTGGCTCATTGCTAGCCCACTTTCGGATGTTCATACCGGCTCCCCGTAATACAGTTATTAATTGCTGTTGGAGTAATTTTGCTTCAGAAAAGGAATTGTGGCCCCAAACCAGATCATCCATATAAAAAGAGTTTTCTAATGCTGATGCTGCTAATCCATACTGGGGATGATCAATTGCTATTTGCTTGAGAGTTCGCATTGCTAAAAACGGTGCCACCTTCGTACCATATGTCAATGTCGTAAGTTGATATTCTTTAAGCAACTGGTGTGGTGAATCCCTCCAAATTATTTTCAAAAGTTGCTGATATTGACTTCCTATAGATATGCATCTAAACATTTTTTCAATGTCAGCAGTTAGTACATATCTATACTGTCGCCACTTTAAAATTAGTGATTGCAGGTCTTGTTGCAAATTTGGACCACATTCCATTAAATCATTTAGACTGTACCCGGTCGAAGTTGGTGATGACGCGTTAAATACGGTGCGTAGTTTTGTTGTGGTGGAGTCTGGTTTTAATACTCCGTGATGTGGTAGATAACATTCCGGTTGATTGTTACCTTTAGGTAGTGATAATTGCATATGATTTAATTCTTGATATTCTTTCATAAACTTAATATAACTTTCTGATAATTGCTCGTTTTTCATCATTCTTTTTTCTTGCTGTAAAAATTGTGCTACTGCTTTAGGTTTCGAAGTTCCGAGGTGCTGTTCAAAGTCTGGCTTCATAGGCAATGCGACCTCATACCTGCCACATACCAAACGCCGTGTTGTTGCTTGATAGAAATCTTCACAATATTGCTCTTCCTTGGTTAATGATGATGCTGAATGACTGCGAATTTTCTCTATTTCCCAGAACTTCGAGATGTCATCAATGTTATTAACAACCACATGGCAGTTATAGGTTCTTACGGTGCCTGACAAAATCCATCCTAATTTAGTTTGCTGTGCTATGGGCGCCGGTGTTGGCCCCTTTATTAAGCCATTCATTATGATATCTGAGTAAACGCTGGCATCGAGAAGGATGTCTATGGGTTTGGATAGGTTGTACTCAGGATCTGCTAGTTTTAGGTGCTGAAGATGTGGCCATGTTTGCTTTTTAAACGATGAATTAGGCAAGTTGTTAATAACATTTGTGATGACTAATGCTTGCGTGCTAAACTGATAATCATCATAAAGTGACTGACATGCTAAAGTGACCACTCCTTTGCTGGCTTTGGAGCTGGTTCCTATTCCCGAGATGGATGCATTGAAACGCTGGCGCTGCAGTCCTAACATCTGAGCGGCGTTTTCAGATATTAAAGATATTTGGGAACCTTGGTCAAGTAATGCTGTTAACGTGATATATGTGTTATCAGCTGCTTTTACTTTCAGTGATAACGTAGTCAGTAAAATTTCCTCGCCGTCAGTTGCTACATGATTCACGTTATGTTGTTTAATTTCACTATTCGACGTGTGTTTTGCAGTTGTTAGGGGGCTTGACCGAGTTTGTTGTGGATGCAAGCTTGCATTTGTCGTGTTCGATGCTTGATGAATCACTGCGTCATGTATAAGTGTGTTGTGTTCACCTTTGCACTCTTTGCACCGTTTTGTCGAATAGCAAACATTGTCAACATGCTTGTATAAACAATTTCCACAGATTTTTAATTTCGACATTGTTCTCATTATGCTCTCCGGACACTGACTCAGAAATTTTTGACATTGATACAAATCATGATTTTGATTGCAGAACGGACATTTTGATGTATACGTGGGCATGGCTTGATAGTTCTTGAACATGTGGCGGCTTTGATTGTTAGATTTGCTGTAGGACGGCTTTGATACTTGAGGCGAAGATTGCTTTTGAGATGATTCTCGTAGATGTATCGGCTCGAGTGCTGTGAATTTAGTTTCAAGGAACTCCATAAACTCAAGAAGTTTCGGTAATTCCCTAGGCTGCTTACGTGATTCCATGTAGTCACTATAGGTGTTACTATCGAGCTTTTTTGCCAATAGATGCACTAAAAGTGGATCCCATGTATTGGTGTCCACTCCTAGATTATGTATAGCGTGTATGCACTCGGTTGTGACGTCATACAATCGCTTTATCTCAAATGCTGTCTGTCTTTGAATATACGGCTGATTGAGGAAAACTTCAATTTGTTTGGTGAAAAGTACCTGTGGGTTATCATAGCGGTGCGTTAGGATTTCCCATGCTGTTTCGTAGTTGTCCGCACTCACGTGTAGATGTTGTATGAGACGCTCAGGCTCGCCTCTCACCTTTCCCTTAAGATGTTGCATTTTTTGAGCGTTGCTTAGGTACTTATTATTATGGATTGCTTCCGAAAAAAGATCAAAAAATGTAGGCCAGTGAGTATAGTTGCCAGTAAAAACGGGAATTTCAATTTGGGGTGTCGATTGCTGTAAATGGGCTGTCGAACACAGTTTTTTATTCAATTTCCTTTTGATGCTGCAATAATTATCTTCCATTTGAGTATACTCACTGTCATACAATACATCACAGCCTTGCAAAATGTTATCAATTTTTAAATGATTTTCTTCAATTAGATGCCACTTTCTTTGAATATTTCTAAGCTCATCCTCGATCTCCCACTTTTCATCTAAATTATCAATTGATATGCGTTGGAACTGTCTCAATAATGCTCTAAAATTGGTTCTTTGCTGACACAACAACTCGTCGGCGGCATCACCCGGCTGCGTGGCCTTGTCGTCCTTGCTAATAGTAGGAATGGGGAAAGAAAGCTGTGAAAGAACTTCCTTTCCATCTCCGGGCACGGGTAAAGGAGATAACGTAGGCATTGGTGTTGGTTTGTACGAAGTAATTTTTGCTCTGACTGCTTCGTAAAACTCCTTCGTCTTTTGAAAAATGTGCTGAACAAAATACTCATAAGTTTTGTCTTCGTAATGTTGCACGTCTGAGTCATTCTGCTGGAATTCCGCCCAAAGATTGTCTAATACTTGGACTCTTTTCTCTAAGTATTCCTGATTTTTCCTACTAGCACTGTCCTTTCGGAAGTTTGCTTCTATCTTCTCGAACTGAGTGATAATTTCAGCTTGACGGGCAAAGATAGGTTCGAATGATGGTGCCATGATGAAAGTTAATACTTAAGCAAAGATAATGGAAAGATCTTACTTTGAGGTGCTGCAAACCAATGCTACTGCTGCTGTCGCTGCGGCTGCTGAAACGAGCTGCTTAGCCCGCTAGTAAACTGCTGTCTTCACTTGTATAATGTCCACGTATAAAAAGTTATAGTCACTGCTTTTAAACTGCTAAATAAAGTCACTAATAAAATGCTAATGCTAATTAATTATAATGTTCACTGTAAACCAAAGCGCAAAGTCTCAGACACGAATGCTTTAAAATTACGTAAGTAAGTAGTAAGTTATTTCTAAGACCTCACCGCGCACTAGGTCAAACTAATCAAAGGACTAAAATGCTAAATAATAGGATCGAAGGATCAAAATGTAGGGGTTTATTCCTACATATACTGCTATGCTGATGCTAAATGATAAAATATGCTAAAATGATAGATGCTAGAAATGATGCTAATTCGCGGACGGGAAATGCTAGAAAATGATAAACCGACCGCGATGATTGAATGCGTTTATTGCACTGCTATATATCTACAATATAAATAAGTCTATAATTGAGGGCAACAGAAATGCCTGCTTGCAGTTTTTAGAGTCACCGATCAACGCATGATATATAAATGTTTTACATACATGTGCGATGCGATGGCTCGTACAGACAGAAAGTTTAATATTATATTTTTTGACTTCCAAGATCTAGATCTTCATTTGGAACCTTTTGTGCCAAATAGTTAAGTAATGTATTTAGTATCTCAGTTAAGTTGTAGGTACTTAGGCCTTGTGGGTCTATCTGAATATTCCTTTCATAAATAGCTCGATTCGGTGATCTGATCATCATAAGTATTATTAACATTAAAATTGAGTATAATTATATTAGATTAGATTTAAAATTATTGTACCATATTTGAATTGATTGACAAAATTGTGTGTTCAAAATAAATATTTTGTTAGTTCTGACCATATATTTACTATATTTGATGTCATAGGCTAACCAGGCTTTGATACGTCTATCGTATTGTTTATACATGTTTCGTGACAAAGTGACTTAAATAATATCTATAGTTCTTGGAGTTTTTTTTTTTATTTTTTTTATTTTAGTAATGCTTGCCTGATAACTTGTAAGATGTGTGTTCATGTGAAAAGAGATTCTAATAAGTAAATATTTCGTTCAAAATACGTATATTATCAGAAATGTATAATTTTCTAACCAATGGCACCACGGCAGTGTCGTCCAACATTAGACAATCACAATGTCTTCCAAGATTTGAAAATGTCTAATAATATAATAATTTCATGAAAATGGCACTAATGCTTAAAATAGGATTATTTTTATTTTTATTTATTACATTTAAGTATATAATATCAATATGTTTATATAATATACATTTAAACTGTGAAACATGCACACATTTGTAATGCAAATAATAAAATTCAATTGTTATAATTCATGACGCGAGCATGAGAATGGAACAAGTATTTTTACAGGATATTATGTAAGCGTCGACTGCCTGTGCTTCTGGACCGGTTTTCAAGTTATTTAAGTAGAAAATTTTGGTTCCAATGGCTTGCAATCTTATTATTCAGAAATGTCCAAGTTGTCATTTAGTAGTTATTCTCTATTGCCGAACTTTTCGCTCATAAGTAAGACAGCTTCACTTTCATCTTTTGTGTTTGTAAGATGCGAACAATTATATTTCCAAAAAATATTATTATAAAATATTTATAGCTGTTTTGTTTTACACATAGGTATGCGTAATATAATACTTATAGCAATTGTAACTTTGGTTATTAACGCGAGTGAATTAATGTGCAATGAAGCTTTATTTTCTTTCAAATGGCTCTGACAAGACTCTGGTTATTGCAAAATGAATCCTAGCCAGACTAACTGGCTGGGGTTGCTTCTACTGAGGAGCGGTAGAGTCTAAGACGGGAACGTTTATCGGCTACGATCTTTGGGATAAGTATGTTTTGTTCATAATTAGGATAATTAATAATACACAAACATTTAAAATATTCAAGCCAGGAATAATAGGTGGCAGGCAGGCCAAGAGTAAACGCTATAAGCCCGAGGAACTTTGTGAAGTCTTGCAATTTACATTTATTGAACTTCCCAAAAATAAACGTAAAATAATCCCAAAAAACCTAATACTTTTTAAAATAAATCGCAAGAAATTTACATTTTCTTTTTTCTATGTTTTTCTATACTAAACCACTTTTGTCTATTTGTTTAGTAGAAAAGTTAGTGAGAAGTTAGTATATCCTTGGTGAACTAAACGTGTCATGAAGGTAACCAGTGTCAAAAGGATTAATTAGGTATACTTATGTCGTTTTAATATATTACTGGTGGTAGTTCACGAAATCTCAAAAATTATATAATTTATTTTATTATTTAAGTACTTATAGACAAACGGAACTGTATAGTGACTAAAGGAACTAGGTGATTGAATTCATGAAGAATTTGAAATTCATAAAGAATTGTATTTTTAACGAAGTTAAAGGTACTTATTCAATGCGAGTTATGTATTGGAATAAACATGTAAGCGTCTTTGAGGTCTATATCTAGACGTCATGTTACAGTTTTTAGTAATTACTTAGAGTATGTCACGCGGTAGTCCTAGTTGCCCGAGATTAAGTATAAAGCGATTATCACTATTTGGTTTCTGTACTAAGTAACCCAAAGTGACATTTTAAAATGATATTGTTTTCCTTTTTTACTTATATTTATTTATCTAGATTGAACATAATTTTCGTATACAAGGTTAAGTTAGTTCATAGGTTAAACACTGGAACTATAATTGCAATGAGCAATAAAGTTGCATAGTATTTTTCTGCCTTTTTTATCTACAATGATATTATAGGGTCATCGGTAATGTACTAATGTCCAACCATGCATTAGTAAAATAATGCAGGCGACTTACGTATTACCTCGTGGTCTACTACCGGTAAGTTCTGGATGCTGGATAGCGGCGCGTGATGTCGACGTCTTGATGTGACTGGCGGGTGCGTCAGGCGCTGGGTGACCTCTTGCAGCATCGGAGATGGTATTCGCCCTATAGGCTGGTTTCCAATGCTGTGGCTTAAACTGTTAAGGATTCTTGTTGACAGTGTCCTTTCCATGAAGGATTTCAGTTTTGGAGTACCTACCTATTTCTCAAAACTGGATTCGGTTTTTGGAGACATTTTCACCAAAAACCTGATTGATTCTAATCATATCTATTTAGGTGTATTTTAGGTCTAGATTTATTCTTTAAATTAATCTCAAATTTCATAGCGTTTTAGTTTTTATGAAATTACTATCACAGAAAATGCTACATACATCAATTTACAATATATGTATAGCCTAATAGGCTTTTATTTTTGGATGCTTCGTCATTTAGTATAAATATTGGGAAACCAACACTATCGAAATTAAGTTTTCGACCTTTATCCGACCGGGAATCGAACCCGGTACTTCACGCATAGAGGCACCCTGAAAACTGATGCATTTCCCACTTGACCACGAAGGCAAATAGAATAAAGATAAATATAGATTCCATGGCTATGGCCAGTTTTTTTTTTTTTTTTTTTTTTTTTTAAGGCTATCCCAATCTGCTTTTCTTTAGCAATATTGTAGTTTCTCTTTGACAAGCGGCTTTAAAACAGCGGCTTTTGCTTCGGGATTGAGGGTAGGAGCTGCTAAAAGGTCACAATAGTTTGGAACTATTTAATCTTTAAAAAGTCTATCCTTGACCTTCAGCTTTATATTGTTACATACGGTTTTTTCCCTCGGCTGAAGAGCAGTGAACAGTCGAGACAACGGATGCTTACCCTTGTTTTGTGGCCGTTGGTGCTGCCTCGTCCTGATGTGGCGATGCTGCGGCCGGAAGTGGGTACGGCGATACCGGTGACAATCCCGAGAGCTGCGACGCCGATTCGACTTCTCGAATACGAATATATAGCAACTGAACTGGGTTGCAAACAGTGACTAAGTAGCCCAATAACGTGACGGTATCTGTTCTGGGTATGACAGTAACGCATCACTTAGTAATTGCAGCCATCCGGGACAACATAGTTCTTTTAAGAACAAGTACTTTGCTTGCTCGTCAAGCAAATACAGTGGCTAAGTAGCCCAATAACGTGACGGTATCTGTCCTGGGTATGACAGTAACGCATCACTTAGCAATTGCAGCAACCCGGGAACACATAGTTCTTTAGTAATTTTCTTGCTCGGTGAGCAAATTAAGTGGCTAAGTAGCTCAATGACGTGACAGTACCTATCTGTCCTGGGTATGACAGTAACGCATCACTTAGTGACCAATAATTGCAACCATCCGGAAATACATAAGTAGTTCTTTTTTGAACGAGTATCTTTCTTGCTCCTCAAGCAAATTTCAGTGGCTTAGTAGCCCAATAACATATTAGTATCTGACCTGGGATCACTTCAGTAATGCACTGGTACAGCACAACGACGTTTTCTTCTTCACTGTCTTCATGGTGTTTCCTTTTCTTCCCCAATGTTCAAAGTATCTCAGAGCGAGTAGAGTAGACGTGCGAAGGCTTGAGCACGGAAACGCTGAATGATTCGAATGTGACAGGTAACCAAACAGGTAAGTTAGGGACCACAGAGTAGAGGAATGTATAAATTGGCGGGAAATCAGTGTTGCCAATACAAAAAAAAAAAAAAACTTTAAACTACCGTGCAAGGCTGTCGCTTGGGGGCGCAACTACATTTGTAAACAAAATCGCAGAGAATGAAGCCGTGAAACATAATTAAAGGAAACCAAAATATAATATGTAAAAAATAATTCATATCGATAACTTTGTACAAGCTAGAATCTTTTAATAAAATTATCTTCGTTATCGTAAACAAATCAAATAAAATAATATCCAAAGATTTGCTCTCAGAAACATACGAGTAAAAGGTTTTTATAAAAATACAACAAGCTTATTTCTAACAAAAATAAAGCAAATTGAAAGGTCTACTTTAAACTGTAAGTAGGTACCTACTTAGACTGCCAGCAAAGCTCGATAGCAGCCGAGCGATTCTAGATATATCAGTAGGTTCACTCGAGCTATAGCTATAGCAGTAGGTTCACAATTGAGAGCCAATATTGAGTTCGAAACTCAATAAGACAAAGCAGATGTTACTTGTTTATTGTCATAAAGTTGAAGGCGAAGCTATGTTAAGATTGTTTCCCACTACAAACTTAGCATCGCTCGCTGCGCTGCCATATTTAAATTCAAGTCATTGAATCATTTCAAGCGTTTTGTAAAGGCAAATAGTTTTAATACCTGTTTGACCGTTGCAGAAAGGTTTGTTTTAATTTATAGTAAAAAACATGAAATAAAAATATGATAAATCAAGTTATAATACTACAAAATAATTCACGTAAGTAATGTAATTTCCCCTAAAATATGAGATTCATAAAAAAAATTCTTTATGTTTAATATAACAATTATTAACAATTATTTTATTTATTATTGGACGCAAAGATCTTTAAAAAAATAAGCATTTATTTATTTTATAGAAGAAAAGAAGATAGAAGAGATTTATACAAGAAAACAAATCAACAGGCAAAATCACACATTTATTAATATGACATACTTAAATAGAAAACCGAATGGCAAAAATGTGTGTTACAGGGACCGTTTTTCCATACAAACGTAGTACCATGATTCTCCCTGGATAATGCCAGTAGAGCAATATATTTTTTCCAAAACATCTATGATTTTTATAGGCGTGTCCCTATGTATTCTTTTTTGTCTTAAATATATTTTTTTATGAAAAATGTCATTAAATCGGGTAAGATTTGGAAAAAAACGTTGATTTTGTGTACTTACTTTAAATAGGTATTTGCGCGAGCTGCTGTTGTCTGTTGAAGCAATAAATAGAGTAAGATAGTAATAAATTTTACAAATACATAGCTTTCCATTCTATTGCTCGTGAGGTTTCCTCTTAACATTCAAAAAGCATAGCTTCCTAATGACTCAATCCTTATAAACCAACTATTACTTGTAAGCATTATAGCTGCATCATTCAAATGGATGCACCGCTCCCATCGCACTGCAACTCCTATGCAGAAATGCAATCCTGTCACTGCACCCAATATAGTTCCGCTGTATGCATAGAAATTGCTATGGATTATTGGAGTTGTCAATACTATGGAATATCACACCATTGAAATCTCCATAAGATAACCTACTTGTAGTTGATATACATCTATATACACTGATGAGGCGACTAGCTTTCCGCCCGCGGTTTCGCCCGCGTGAACTACACGACTTTATCCCGCGGGAATATGATATTTTTCCGGGATAAAAACTAGCACATATCCTTCTTAGGGTCTCAAACTACCTATATCTATTCCAAATTTCTTCAAAATCGGTTCAAACGTTTGAAAACAGAATATAAGAAAACTTAACATAAGGAAAACAAACAAAATACCTACATATTTTCGCATTTATAATATTAGTAGGGATACGAATTTATTGAATCAAATAATATTTATAGCACTCAGTCTTATATTAATTATTTTCTGAGGCCCCTTTATTTTTAAAGCTTAATAATAAAATTGTTTTTTTATTACATTTATCAAAAAAGCTGAAATGCAAGCATTAGCTCATTCTCTCGCGGATTTTCTTTGTAAACTTATCCCACGACAGCCCATTCTGCTCTCCACTGATGTTGGTGAAGTGAAAAAAGGATCCCGCGGTGCAGTTTAGTAAATTTGGTTTTTAACAGTTACGGGATGGGTGGTCAAAATTTATTATCTGCCGATGTTTTTTAAACTTTAACTGACAAAAAATGTGTGGATCATATTTTTTTGAAATCAAAATATTTCGATCTTCCATCAAGAAAATGACTTTAATAAAATCCGTTCAACTATGATGTGAAATCATAGTACCAATATCGCAGCTTGTCACGTCGAGTGCTATAAATCTATGGGACCATAGATAGCAAAAACTAACTTTTGGATTTACGAGCCTTTCATTTCGAGGTGATCTATCTTTCAGGGACTTGATAAAAGCCTATTGCTTGTTCAGACTATATTTCAGGGTAGCCGATGTCAGTCCGTCACGTGGCGAACGGAACAACTGATATATTGCATTGTCAACATTCCAAAAAGCTTAGGAGTCTGTTTTTAGGACTAGTTTTATCCATTGTTCATCCGGTATCAATAAATCAGCCTACCTCGTATGGTCATTTATGTAAGGTCATCGAAATATTAAGGGCTATGCGACTCCCGAAGGAAATGTATTAACAGCCCTATTATTCAAGACATCTTTGTACTACAAAAGAAATGTATAAGTATACTCTCAAATATACATCAAACTGAAACTTGTAAGCCATATTTCATTAAATTTAAAATGTTAACAATAACATCTATATATTTATTAGAAACTTGTAAATTTGTAAAGAAAAATATGCACCTTTATTCACCAAAAACTGCAGTTAAATAGTCCTTAATACTACTCTTAGTTTATACAAAACAGGCCCACATTTTGATGGCAATTAAAGTTTATAACAGCATTCCAAATAGCATTATGTGTCTTGAAAATATTAATGCATTCGAATGTGAGCTCAAAATTTTTTTTAGTAAATAAGAATTTTTTAATGATAAGCTTTAGATTTTAAGTTGGAGTGCCCTTACAGGGTGTCACACTGATCTCACAATTTTTGTTAACAGCTTTTCTATGTACTGTGACTAGCAATGAATAAATGAATATGAATATGTAGTCACTGCGGCTTAAAATATCTATTATGACTCGCCAACTGCTGCGCCTGATTCACGAACTGTCGGAAACGCTCCCGACAGCTGAATGTATGCACTTTCTCTGTCACTCACAATAGAATAGACAAAGACAAAGCACAGATTTTGAATCCGATTCCGTTTCCGACGGCTCGTGAATCAGGGGGCTGGTTTTAGTATTTTTTTCAGCCTGGATACTTCCATGAAGTCTAGTATGGAATGGACCAACGATTTGAAATGAAATAAAACTGGCAGCTTATTATTCTTCGTATTTTATGCACTTTTCTTACTTATGAATACTTACTCAATACTCAATATCTTTATTGCATTCCATAATAGTGTTTAAAAGGTGTTACATAAAATTGTAAGTGCAATTATGGGCCCTGTTAGGCAAAACAATTTGAGAGAGGGAAGACCTTTCTTATTCATATTTTGTCAAAATTATTATTAATTATTAACTTACATACTATTTTCTATATTGTTATTATGAAATATTAGATCTTTGCAATTAATTTAGACGGAAACAAGACGTACTTATTATTAAATAAAATAGAAAATTTTTATTTGTCAATGCTTGGTTTACCACAATCCCTAATGCATTCAATACTAAACCACGACGAACTTCTTTCAATATCACAGCGCTTCGCTGCATTACCCAACTTCGACAAAATTAATAACTAGTTGCTACTAATATTAATACCAGGAACCGCGTGAAGCTAGTTCGGACTAGTTTCTAGTAGCGCGACGAATTCCAGTATGTTTGCACAGTGAAATGATGCGCAGTAGGGTATAATCATAAGTTTCTATTTGGAAAGTAATTTAATCCAGGGGGCCAAGTCTGCTAACATTAAGTCATAATCGTGTCTCAATCGTGTTTCAGTTGTAGTTCAATTGCAGTGCTTTTTTACACACTAGTTACAAGAATTATGACAGTATGATGTGATGTGAATATAGTGAGTGGTGTGACCATCAGAAGTATTGTAAAAAAAATTACACATTTCTTGTAACTAGTGTGTAATTAAGCACTACAATTATACTACAATTGAAACACGATTGAGACACAATTATGACTTAACGTTAGCAGGCTTGGTCCCCTGACGGATATTATTAATACGTATGTTACTCTGTTTATCTTTCGTCCATAAGTTACCATTTCACACTTAGAGCACTAAACCAATTTAGATGAAATTTGGCATAGGGATAGCTTTAGACATTTAGAATTATGATCAATAATAATCATAAGTCGCCAGCGAGTCGCCATCGATCGAAGTCGCTGCGTGTGGACCGACCATAAGAATGGAGATAGTTCGGACTAGTTTCTAGTAGCGCGACAAAATCCAGCTTACTTGCATAGTGAAAGGATATAGAGTAGTGTACAATGTATCTAAAATCATAATCTTCTATTTGAAAAGTAAGTTAATCCATACGAATATTATTAACACAAATGCAATTCTATTTATCTATCTTTCGTCCATAATATGACGTTACTTTTTCACATTTAAAGCACTGAACCGAGTTAGATGAAATGTATCTTAGAGATAGCTTAGACATTAACAATGTGTTCTAGACGAAGACAATACGTAGGTATTATGTATTATTACTAATAAAAAAAATAGACTTATTATATCTCGCGATTACTTTGTTCAACTCCTGATGCGCTCAAACTCTCAACGATCTTCTTTACCCTGCTTTACCCCCTTCTGATTTCAAATAGTTTCTATTAATATTAATACAGGGAACCGCTAAGTATGGAGCTAGCTTCGCACTAGTTTCTAGTAGCTTGCGGGATTATTTGTAAGTTTCGACTGGGCACGAGAACACCACCTTTGTATCTATATACCTGAGTGAGAACTATGTATCGTTGATTGTGTTCTATGCGTTATCTTAAAATCCTTAACATAAACTTTGGGGATTGGCTAGTTGGTGTGAGAAACGTACTCATTCAGTGCAGGAATTAATTTCAATACTTTCTTCCCGCACTGAAATTCATTCCTGCACTGAATTTCAAATATAGAGTAGGTGATCTGGGTGGTCTGCGGCACAACATTATTTTTTCTTAATTTTTCTTTCGTTATTCCTGTTCATAAAAACAGAAAAAGCAAAGGCGCATTTGTACCACACATGTACATCCACATTATTATTATAATATATTAAGGTAAGCCCTCGAATGTGGCTCGGGCTTCAAACCATCCTCGACAATGTAATGTCTAACTTCCCGTTCTTGGCTGTAATGTACTATTACTGTTTGAAAAGTAATAAAACAATACAAAACTCACAGATATTCCTATGGTTAGCTGGCGTCGCTTCGCTGCCACAGTCTTGCGCTAAGACCGCGCTAACTCTAAACAAAGCCCTTTGAAAGTGATCTCCTTATCCGTTTCTAGCGAAGAAATAATTGCTTCGCAAAGTGAAGTTCAGCTTATGTTAAGTGATGCAGTTTAGTTCGCAACTATCTTAGGAACTTTGTTACGACGAAAACTATGTACTTAGTTGCTTTTATAGATTTTTTTAACAAGTTTTTTCAGAAAGACTATTTTGTTACACATGTGATTGTTTTATAAAAAAAAATTACAGAAAAACCAATTTAGGTATATTAACATTAGAATTTCGGTATTGAAATAAGTTTGGTACTCAAAATAAACGAAGCACAAATAGTAAATAAAATTTTATATTACCATAAAAATATTTGCTTCAGCCAGCAGATATTAGTTAGTAAACATAATTTGTGGAGATATTTGGGGGAGGCCTATGCCCAGCAGTGTGTGTCGTTCGGTTGACGTGATGATGAAACATAAATTACAAAACTAATATTAAAAAAAAAAAGGTTAACGATATTAAATTAGCTGTCTGGAAACCATACTCCGTAGTCAGTAGGTATGTCGTAGCAAGCATCTCGTAGTCGATTATCTACGATTCTCGTAACGCTTATACATTTCGTCGTAGTTTAGAAAAAGAACTAGGAATATGTTATATAAGTAACATACATTTTCATATAATATACTTATGTGGAAGTTCAGGAAAGCCAAAAGAGACTCTTTCAGTTCTAAATAATATAAAATATTAAAAAAAACGATGATTATATTACAAATTACAACATACGTATTCAAAGAGTGATAGAAATTTAATACCTGCTTTTGCAACATTACTCACTGCTTGTCATTCATTTTCAGAGAAAATTATTCACTTTAGATAGCACTTTATGCTATCAGTATTATTAGAATAATATAATTATTTATTATGGGAACACATAACACATACAAAATAACAAAAGAAGAAATAAAACAAAATAATCACACAAACGGATACTTATAATAATGAATAATGTAGGCGTACAGTGTCTACATACATATACAAACGAGTGGGTTCACTCGGTAGAGGCGCACTCAAACCACTCTGCGACAAAACGCTTAAGCGTAACAAAATCCTTTTTTTATTTGCCGCGTTCTGCAGGTGGTAAGGGTTGGCAGTCTAACCTACTCTCTACAAATATTATAGGTTTGTTTGGATGTTTGGTGTTTTGATGTTTGTTGCTTAATCACGCGAAAACGGCTAAACTGATTTGGCTGAAATTAGGGACACAGATACTTTGCAGCATGGAGAGGAACGCTACTTTTTCTCCCGGAAAAATATCACATTCCCGCGGGATAACGTTTATAGAAAATTAACAACTACATAGTGGACTACACCACTGTGTAGTTGTTAATTTTCTATAAAATGTATTACATGGTCGGTACATGAATTTGATATTGTACCATTCTGCCGTGCTAATTAAAAACGCAGTTAGGAATATTTTTTCATGTATCGAGTTAGTTTCATTTAAATTCGGAATGCTCGCGATGAGCTCTTCACAGCACTTTGATTCTTATTTCTATAGCTATACGGATAAAGAACGTTCCTTAAAGCTATAGAAATAAGAATCAAAGTGCTGTAAAGAGTTCATCGCAAGCATTCCGAATTTAAATGTAACTCAATACTTGAAAATTACCTTACTGCGTTTTTAATTAGGACGGCAGCATTGGCAACAGCGTCGCTTAACCACTTCTAAGGTTAAAATAGCTTGCACGCCGCGCCCCGTTTCAACACGTTTAGTTATTTAATTTTTTACCTTTTTGCATTCACAATGCAATTTTTATGGTTGAAAAATGGAAAATAAAGTATTTATAAAAAATCGACCCGTCTCACAACCAGCTCCGATGGGATTGTGAGACGGGTCGATTTTTTTCTAAATACTTCATTTTCCATTTTTCAAACATACGTTTAGTTTGTGCAGGGGCGATACGCGCGCACACGAATTTTGTTGCAAAATGGTTAAGCGACGCTATTGCCCATTGTACATAAGTATTCTGAGGTTCAAGCATTACATTGGCATGGCAGCTTGTCATGACATTGGCTTGGTTGCCACCAATGTCCATACATTTGAAATATGGCGTCGCCGGCCACTCGTCGATACTGGCGTCCGATAATGACCTTAAAGTTACCAAAATGATAAGACTTAAAATCACCATTAATACAAAAACTAAGCTCATCATGGAATTGATTAATGATGTTAAAAATTATTAATTATAAACCTCATCAATTTATAAAGTTTATATACATTTGAATAGAAAAAAGTAATGTTTAACATTGTTTTAATAGTAGCAACCCTAGCGAGCTGTTGCTTTTCCCTCCCTTTTATTTTAATTCAAACTAACAGTATGAACAGAGCATGGTGCCTGACTAACTGTTATTTTTGTAGTTCGAACAAGAGAGAATATTTTTTATCAATGCAACTGCGTAGTAAGATATCTAAATAATTATGTGGATTTACTTCAATAATTATCATATTAAATTACGTACAAGCATTGTGTTTAAGTATATTATGATTTTTATAATAATATAATAATATAATTTATAATAATAAAATATATGTTTATAAGTCGAAGTTTGATTGCGCAGTCGTAAGTGCGTTGGGATATCAAAATCATAATTCATAATTTCGCAACGGGGTAACTCATAATATCTTTCCTAACGGAATTGCATGGGACAATACTTGCGCTTATGTCAAACATCATAAATAAGGAAATTAATGCAAACGTGATAAGATCCGCAGATTTATCATCGTTTCCAAGAATCCATCCTCAATGAGAGATAAACATATTAGAGCTTATTGCCTAGATATTTTTATTACACAAAAATTGTCTAGATATTTTTATTAATGTTATGTAATGTATCCAAGGATTGATTATTGGGTGATTGATATATTCGCAAGGATTGCCAACTGCAATTTTGTTCAAAAGTAACCTTCTACATGTGAAGGGATGATAAGGCTGAAATTAAATTGTTATGTAGTAGTGACTACACTACTCCTGAAATGTTTTATCTTTTGCATTTCTCGCTGTGTGCTCGACACAAATCGAGTAAATTTTCTAAGAAATCTTCCACAGTGGAATCAGGAACTGAATATTATCAATTAAATGAAGCCGCCGGGAGATTAGCCTAGGAAGCCGAAGCTAATTTCCCGTCTTAACCAGATTGAACCGGTTCGTACCGGCTGGCGTTAGATTTAACCGGTAATATCCGTATCTGTAAGCGATAGGTGTATTATGATCGGGTGTGTGTTAAATTGACTCGCATCTAATGAGCTTATTCATTCGAATAATTTGTTGTTAATCCAATAACAAAATGTTTCACGTATTTTTCAGACCATAGTAACCAGACCATAGAGAGTAAAGTTTTAAAAGTGATTTTTCTATTTTTATGTTTGCCATAAATGCAAAGAAAAATATAACAGTGTTTACTAATACCTTATCAGTCATAGTAATCTTTAGTTTTATTGCCTTCATCCAATTTTACTTAAGTAAAGACGAAAAAAAAACACTATAGTAAATGGGTTCATGAAAGATCAAGAATTTAATGAAAAACTACGGTGGAATATATGTATACACAATATCAATAATAGTGTAGGTAAATGTTAATAAAAACATAGCAGGTTGACTAGGAAAATATACAAATCGATTGTTGGAATATAGGAGCTTTGTTTCTATTTATTATAGAAAGCAACACTAGTTCATCCAAATTGGTACCTAAGGTATTATCTGTTATCTATAGTCTGTGTGTACTGTCATGTCATTGATTCAATTTATAGTCCCACACTCCTGTCTTTTCCGGTGACAGCCATGACAGAGGAGCCACTTGCAATAAGAAATTAGCTGTCAGAATGGACTGTCTCATGAAAACTATTTTAGTTCCAAAGATTATCACCGGAACAGAAAAGCTTGTCGCACTATTACTCGAGTTTCGCATTTTCTTGCCCTCCGACCAAAACGATGATGATAGAAGCAGTAGGTATGCGGCGGTTGCTCGGCTTGGTGGTAGTTGCGCGAGCGAGACGGCGAACGTGCGTAGGCGTGAGACGGCGAACGTGCGTTAGAGCGAGAACGCTGCGGTCGCCGGCCGTAGGGCGAGTTTGAGTGTCGATACGGCGGTCTGGAACGTAGTTCGGCGATTTCTAATGATAATCTGCGTATTTCTTCAATAAGAAAATGTGTGTCTTGCGATTGCGGTTGCGATTGCTGTGACGACGGCGGCGGGCTTGGCTGTAGAGACACGGCGTTCACTTCTTGGGTTTGTTCGAGCATTTTGTCAGCGAGGAGCGCTAGTTCGTCGAGCGCGGCGGTCTTGCTAATCGTGTCGCTTACTACGAGGACAGAACGGACGTGTGCTGGCAGGTGGTTCATCCACATCAGTCGGAGCGTGGATTCTGGGACTTTTTCTCTGGCGAGATCGCGCATGCGGCGTAACAGCTGTGACGGGCGCTGATCTCCCAACTCCATGTCAGAGAGAAGTTTCTGGAACTGGCGTCCTTCCGATTCTTCGTAGACCGATATAAGTCGATTCTTCAGCGCGTCGTAATAATTTTCAGCGGGCGGGTTGTACAGCAGGTCGCTTATTTGTTCGATGTCTTGTTTCTGGAGCTGCGCGATGACTAGCTGAGCGAGCTGTGCTTGGCCTTTCTTCAGATCGTGGGTTGCGGCTTCAAATGTGATAAACCACAGTCTGGGTCTGTCGCGCCAAAACGGTGGGACGCGCATCTGTAGCGCTATGCTGGCCATCTCTGGTGCAGGGGTCGTGCTTGATGCTGGCTTGGTGTTGGGTTCGTCCGTCATGGCTTGAGAATATTCTTTAGGTAGGTTGCTTGAGCTTCTGTGCAGGTTGCTTGTTCTTCTTCAGGGGTCACCACTTTGGCAGGCTTAGGCAGTGGTGGTAGTCTGACTCCAAAGGTGGTTGCTTGCAGAATGAAACTCCAAGTTGCTTGTAGAAGTGTAGACGAGAGAATGAATATTTATTTACAAAAAAGGCTTAATTATATTTACAAACATGGGTATTGAAATAGTTACTAGTTATTTTACAAATTTACACATAAAAAGAGATACAAGTTGTCGCGCTCTCTCGCACGCGGAGCGAGAGGCACGACATTGGGAGCGAGAGGTCAGAGTTCACGCGGCGCGCGGAGTGGGAGGCGCGCGTGAGAGCGAGAGGTCAGAGGTCACGCGATGCGGGGGCGCGCGCGCGGGACGAGGCGCGCGCTGACAAAACCGCGGGGATCGGCCGCGCTCTGCACATTACGGCGAGAAGGCGCGGGGCGACGGACGCTGCGAAGAGGCACGGTGCGCGACGACATCTCAGGGCTCCGGTGACGGTGACGAACTTGACTCGCTGCGGTGTTTGTGAAGAACGAAGATGTGTTTCACATAAGAGCTCTTTTCAGAGCCGTGGTTACGTGAAATCCGCTTGTTGCGTTATTCGAGCGGCGGTTTCGCTACGACATATTTCGTCATGAAATAAATAAATGTTTGGTGTTCGTTATTCGTTGTAGCCTGCGGCTACAGTTTCATAGCCCGAGACCCAAACTAATTCGCCTCTATGAAAACTCAACAATAATTCTATTTCAGTAATTTATTAACATAGAAAATTAGATTATCTAGTTTGATAAATAACTCATTAGTAATCCACCAATATTTATGACAGCGACATAAAAAAAACAAATACAAAGCTATAAAAAATCTATAAAAATGGGCAAAAATGGTATACTTAAGTATTATTCACTTTACATTTGAATACATTTATTAATTATCTTTCGTAAAAGTATATAATCCCCCTATATATGTAGGTAAATGAAAAACAAATAAACTTTAAAAAAACTCTCTATGTAAACTCAAATTGGCATTACCTATATGTTAAAAATGCTATCAGAAACAACCGACTTCTTCCTAAAGTATAAGTTTCCCGTTTTATATCTTTATGGATTTTGACTTTAGTTCTTAGATATGGTGAACATAAACACATGTTCACGATAAAATTGTGTGCGTTACCGCCGCAAAAACTTGTGCTTTAGAGAGATGAGACCTTATCAGATAATTAGTGTGTCGTGAGGAGAAATTTGTTTACTAATAGCAAAATTTGTGTGAATTCTAGTTTTTGAGATATTTGACAAAAAACAGTTTTTGCCAGGGTCACGTTTTAAACGTTACCCTGGCAAAAAAAGTTGTTTCAGCTCGGAACTAAATACATGAATAGATAGCTTTTGTTGCGTTGTAAATGTTAGCAAACAGCAAAAGTTGTGTGTGTTATGGTTCTTGAGTTATTTGAGTTTTTGCTGGGGTAACGTTTTGAGATTTCCCATATCTCAGAAACGGTTCAACGTAGAAGTTTGAAAAAAATACCAGTAAGAGACCTAAGTTTGTTTAAATTTGTTTAAACATTAGTTTTTGATTTGGTTGTCGTAAACCAACGTAATTAAATGTTTTCGAAAATCAGAAAAAACTGATTTGTAAGTAAACTATTACATTTACAACAAATAAACATCTGCAAAAAATACCCGTGGTAGACACTTATTATGTCTAGAATTTTAGATCTTGTAACTTTACACGATTTAAAGATAAAGATAAATTTGATAAATTTTTGACTGGTCGTACTTTAGAGATCGAATACACAGTTTCCATAACATTAAGGCACATGGCATCATCATCATCATCATCATCATCAGCCATTTAATGTCCCCACTGCTGGGGCACTGGCCTTCCTTATGGATGAATAAGGAGAATATGGCATACATTAAACAAATTTAAGTAATTCATGAACATTCGTTCCTGTTAATTTTAGCTTTCAATTACAGCTATCATGAAAGATATATCAAAAATAAGATTGAGACAGCAACTCTTTAATAAGCCGACCAAATTGTAAAGGTCACTTATACGCGACCGCACCATACGTACGGGCTATCTTCGTAAATTAGCAGCTTAGTATCCGATGTTTTGTATAGTTACGCAGAAAAACGTTATTGATAAAGTATTGATTCTACTAGTTTTCTATGTTATAAGTAAAAATCATGTTTATTAATAGTAGTTTTAAATAATTTAATGATTTACGATAGTTATTAGTTTAAAGGCAAATAAATAAAGGTTGGTCAGTAGTAATCTATATCTACCTAAGTAGGTAATAATCTCAGTAAGTAATTTATAGTGTGATTTATTTGTCAATACCAATCATGTACCAATAAATACATTTATAGTAATTTGTTGTTTCTCTTAGTCAAACCAATTGTTTTATTTTTATACCACAACGCAACGAAAACGCCACGCTAAACTTTTTTTACGTTCGCGATGCAAGTCGGTTCTCGCCTCGTTCGCCTATCGCAAATATTTACCGTTTTAAAGTCCATTGAGCGTTTTCACATTGGATTAGACGATAACGGTAACGACACGATATCGGCACGATATCGTCGGACTGGCAGTTTGATACAATCACTACTAAATGCTTTCACACTGTGTCGTTCGTTACCGTCAGCGATATTGTCTGTCGTGCCGATATCGGTGTAGTATCGTGTCGGTGTCGTTATCGTCCAATGTGAAAACGCCCATTCGCTTAGATAATGTCGCCCTTTTATCGCACCGCATTGGCACGTGCCGCTTTTTGTCAAAGGTTGCCGCCGCATAAACAAAAGAAGCTGCGTGCGGCGTTTGAACCCGCAATTGAATTGGATTTTGGGATTCGGCATTTATTAAATTATATTTTCTTAAATAATCTATATTTATTATAAATACAGGTGGTAATAACGGTTGTGACTTGTGACAATTCAGGCGATGATGAGTAATCATAATAATCATATAAAAAATGATTATTATTATTATTATTTGTAAATCACTTATTTAACCTCCTTTTATATAAAAACTAGCTTTCCGCCCGCAGCTTCGCCCGCGTGGTATAACCCGACGTTATACCGCGGGAATGTGATATTTTTCCGGGATAAAAAGTAGCCTTAGTTTCTCTCCAGGCCACAACGTATCTGTGTCCCAAATTTCAGCCAAATCCATTGAGCCGTTTTTGCGTGATTCAGTAACAAACATACAAACCTCTAAACATCCAAACATCTAAACTTTCACATTTATAATATTAGTTCCTACTAATACTTCCTAGTAGGATATCCAAATTTTCATTAAGATTGACTTTGGTACCCAACTTGAGTGTATTATTTTATTTCTGCATTTTATAGCAAGAGCCACAATGCCGTGCTAACTTTACACAACATGTCAAGCCAAGCGATAGTCATATTTTAACACGTGGACTGGAAGGTGACTATTGCTTAACCAACCTTGTCGTGGAAGTGGCACCAAATCACAAATTATATAGACTAGTCACCAATTTCTAAATCAAAATTAAAATAAGCTGACAGACTGTTACAATTAACTTACAATTAAATCCACGTTGGGTTTCTGAAACGAAAATTATCTCACAATTAGGTAACAATATCACTTTTAAAAATCTTAATTTAAGGATACATTTAACTCAATTCACTTTAATAATGTAAATACTTGTTAAATTTATTTGATTCACAGCTGATTGGCCGAATTTCTCTAATAAATTTTTCAAGCGTTGAGCGTTTGAGAATCATGTAATTATGCTTTCGGAATATGAAATCTAATTGGAGATTACGTAATTTTAATTTTAATTTTCGTTTCGGAAACCGGCCGTTAAATAGTATTTGCTATCACCTTGACAACCATTAAATATGTCAATCCAGTGACAGTGACACTATGTTTGACAGGTGAGTAACTAGGTAAAGTGTGTGTCAGATAACTCTGCGCGTGACTGGCGCGTTTTTGGCGCTAGTTACAGTGCATTTTTTTGTTCTTATGTTATAGAAAAGATTAGTATTCGATTTTTACCGCGCGCAGACTTATCTGACGAGCACTCTAGGAACAGTTTTTACGGGAAAATGTTTTTTTAATAATTTTCCACACAATTTTTCCATATATATTTCTTACCGTTAAATTAAACTTCCCCCTGGAATACGACATACATTTTAAAACAAAAATCGGCCCAGCCATTCATTAGTTTTTGCGAGACTAACGTACATTTTATATTTAAAGATAATCTGACAAGCGAACTTTTGTACGCAACTGTACTAACAAAATATCCATAACATCCCGTTCATTTAAGATGGTTACGCTTATGTATGGCGCGGTCGCTTTTACGTGACCTCTACAATTTGGGCGGGTTACTAGAGAATTGTTGTCATGTTCTTGTTTTTGATATATCTTTCATGATAGCTGTAATTGAAAGCTAAAATTAACAGGAACGAATGTTCATGAATTACTTAAATTTGTTTAATGTATGCCATGTGCCTTAATGTTATGGAAACTGTGTATTCGATCTCTAAATTACGACCAGTCTAAAATTTATCAAATTTATCTTTATCTTTAAATCGTGTAAAGTTACAAGATCTAAAATTCTAGACATAATAAGTGTCTACCACGGGTATTTTTTGCAGCTGTTTGTTTAGTTGTAAATGTAATAGTTTACTTACAAATCAGTTTTTTCTGATTTTCGAAAACATTTAATTACGTTGGTTTACGACAACCAAATCAAAAACTAATGTTTAAACAAATTTAAACAAACTTAGGTCTCTTACTGGTATTTTTTCCAAACTTCTGCGTTGAACCGTTTCTGAGATATGGGAAATCTCAAAACGTTACCCCAGCAAAAACTCAAATAGCTCAAGAACCATAACACACACAATTTTTGCTGTTTGCTAACATTTACAACGCAACAAAAGCTATCTATTCATGTATTTAGTTCCGAGCTGAAACAACTTTTTTTGCCAGGGTAACGTTTAAAACGTGACCCTGGCAAAAACTGTTTTTGTCAAATATCTCAAAAACTACAATTCACAAATTTTGCTATTAGTAAACAAATTTCTCCTCACGACACTCTAATTATCTGATAAGGTCTCATCTCTCTAAAGCACAAGTTTTTGCGGCGGTAACGCACACGATAAAATTGGTGATAAGTAGCATATTTTCTGTAAAATTGCACCATTTTCGGGGGTATAACTTTTTTTTGATACCTTTCAATGCGAGATTACGTTGAATATAGTCTCTTAAAATTATATTTCATGGCCGTGTACCAAAATTTGGCCTGTTATTGAATTTTTTTTACAAAACTATCTGGTTGTTCTAGGCTATCAATAAAAAGTGCAATTAGTAATTAATTTGTGCTCATTAATTAATTTTCTAGCGAAGTGAGGTATAACATAGATAGTTATGTGAAATATACTGTAAATAATAAAAATAAAACAATATTCTTATTTAAGTATTGAAAAGAGGTGCAAAGTAATTACATGAGCAAGAGTTAACGTTGACAGTGGTGGTTGTAAACCAAATGTTTAATATTAACCTCGTGTTTGTCTGTTTGTAGGATAAACAGCCGTCAATCTGCTCCGTCGAAACTTCGCGGATCCCTAATGATCTTGCTAATAAGTTGCG
This sequence comes from Crambus lathoniellus, assembly GCA_949710035.1. Classification (NCBI taxonomy): domain Eukaryota; kingdom Metazoa; phylum Arthropoda; class Insecta; order Lepidoptera; family Crambidae; genus Crambus; species Crambus lathoniellus. Next base: position 5,720,774 of record OX453315.1, on the reverse strand, counting down.
TACCACAAATCCAGTCGATTTCCCGAAGCAAATTCAACGTTTTAGAAATGGAATAACATTTCCGTCGCTTTGTATCGATTTGTTTTTAAGTTTCATTGGCGGAGTCTGTGAAATTTCAAGTCTTTATGTTAAATAAATAGTAGAAGACAAATGGATTTGAAACTTAGTCGTTAAGGTTTTAGGACTTCAAATCTAGTTATTTGACAGTGAGTGATGATATTATGATGAATATTTGAATATGATTTATTATATTCCATTTTCTTTATTTCCATTTCACTGATGCCGCAACAAAAATCTAGAACGCGACGTCGACGCGCATTCGTTTATACATTGTTCGATTGTTGCATTGTTCGATGCAAAGGCGATACGCCCGAGAGTCAGAAGCAGCTTGTATAGTGCAACAAGCTTTTCTGTTCCGGTGATAATATTTGGAACTAAAACAGTTTTCATACGACAGTCCATTTTGACAGCTAATTTCGTTTTGCAAGTGGCTCCACTGTCACGGCTGTCACCGGAACAGACAGGAGCATGAAGTTCGACTTAATACTGAGGTAACTGGAGCGTGCAGTACGAACAATTTTTTGAATACCACAAATAACACAGTGGCTGTCTTCCGTCTCACCTACACTTTAAAAAAATACGTATGGTCATATGCTCGTCATATGAGACAGCTGACAGCCACTACATACATAAATGTCAAATTTGGTGGCGACACTTTTTTATTCAGGGTGAGAGCTCCAGTTACCTCAGAGTATTAAGTCAAACTTCATGGACAGGAGTGTGGAACTATAGACCTTTGCAACTTTTGCTTGTCAAACTCGTATGTGAAGTTTCCTCAAAACACAGTGTGCATGTTTATAGGTACTATCTAGCATCTAATCGAGCATCTAATATAACTAAGAGTTCTCCAAATGGTTGAACCTATTTTTTTATAGATAAGGTTAAGTGATCATTTAAATACAAGCCATAAACACTTGATAACGTGCCCTGCGTTTCCTTCCAACTGAACGCTGGAAAAATTAATAGAGACTACTTATACTGCAATGTACGTAGCACAATTTGAAACAAAAAGAAATTGACTTATTGAATATCTCATAAAGTTTATTAATTGGTAGGGCTCCGCTCGTGACTTCGTTTGTGTTACCCCCTTAGAGAGGGAATTTCCAAAATGCTCCCCTACACTGCCCAAGCAACATGCATGCCAAATTTCAGCTTTTTGCGCCCAGTAGTTTCAGCTGTGCGTTGTCTGTCAGTCAGTAAGTAACGCAGTGTTTTATATATATAGATTTATTATATTTGTATTTGAAAATGAAGTAGCTATTAGAAAAAGTCGACCGGTCTTACAACTAGTTTAGATGTGTCTCGAACGCTCAATGTCCGGGCGAATGCTCTAACCACTAAGCTACGGAGTCGTTAAGAAGCGTCGAATTTATCCAATAAGTACTTCACGCGCTGGCTAACAGCATTGTATTGCAGCGATTATTGCATTGTGAATGTAAAAATATTTTTTGTATGTTTTTTAATAATGTTAGTAACTATTTAGTAATCTGTGATAATGTTAATAATACACGAATAAACGAATAAAAGACGCTCGCTTTCTTTTACTGAAAAGCTTCTCTTGATTTTCGCAAAGCACAAAGATAGAAAATAGCTTTGTCAAATAAAAGGCTTGCGAGGCGTTGAACCGGATCATAGAAGGAACACGTAATGGCATTACGGCAGCCATTTTGTTAATGCAGATATGCATGCAGCCTAACGTATGGAAGATGTCGCAGAGAGTAAAGGAAGTTCGACGTAATATTATGAAAAATAAGTTTTTTGTAAAAACTTCGTTTTTATGACAAGCTTTTTTGTTCACTGTACTTTAATATTGTATTGTCATCTAAACCAAACCTGTTTGCAAAGTTTCAGCTCATTCGGACACTTGGAAGTGGGTCAAATTTAGCTTGCAAGATTTGACCCGAACGGACATACATACATACATACACTGCAAGTTAAATAAAAGCTTGTAAAAACTGACATTGTATAAAGATAAAGCAGAGGCGCCTGTGGCGCTGTTAGCGGGCTCGGCCTCGGCATCGTTTTGGTTAAGGCGATACTCGGAAAAATTATGCTGAAGCGAGATAGCAATGAGAAAACGGCGCGAGCGGGAGCGAGACCGATTTTGCAGATTAGGCAAAAAAAACACAAAATCACTTCGTATTCAAAAACTACAGCGATTTTAAAAAAATGCTTCTATACGATCCTAAATATTATTGGTGTCCACTAATTAAACCAATTTCCAATAGTGTAAGTAACCCCATTTAAGAATAATCTTGAATTTTCGAATTTTTTAGAGGTCTTTTCGAAAAGAAAAAGTGTCGAGGCAAAATCATAAAATCGTGTTTTTGAAACTATACGATTCTAGATAAAGGTATGAAGAAATATATATCTTATTACCAGATTTGTAACAATCGTAACCGTCCTATAGTTTTAAGTCAAAAAGTCCATACTTTTTCCGAGTAGCGCCTTAAGCAACTATTAGAATGGTCGGTTATGGGATGGGTGACCAAAACTTATTATCTCGAGCTTCTCCGTGCTTTGGAAGGCACGTTAAATCGTTGGCACTGGCTGCGTTTGCAGTCGTCAATACCAACCAATCCACATTAGACCCGCGTAGTGGTTTATGGCCCATTATCCATATCATATTCTTATAATGAGGTCTTGTGCCCTTGTAGTGGTGCTTAAAGGCTCTTCGAAAAAAAAATCAAACGCAACATATCTCCTTATCCATCCATAAGGAAGGACTGTGCCTAGCAGTCATCATCATCATCATCATTTCAGCCGTACGACGCCCACTGCTGGGCATAGGCTTCCCCCAAGGATCTCCACAACGATCGGTCCTGCGCTGCCCGCATCCAGCGGCTTCCCGCAACCTTGACCAGATCGTCGGTCCACCTTGTTGGGGGGCCTGCCCACGGAACGTCGTCCGGTTCGCGGTCGCCATTCGAGAACCTTTCCGCCCCAACGGCCATCGGTTCTCCGCGCTATGTGTCCCGCCGACTGCCACTTCAACTGAGCAATCCTTCGAGCGATGTCGGTCGTTTTAGTTCTCCTGCGGATCTCATCATTTCCTAGCAGTGGTTCTTAACAATCGCAGGCCGAGTGCCAATGCACCACGGGCTCTACAGCTAATCAGGATAAATTCTTATTGTGGCAGAAGATAAAGAAAAGATGAAAGATATTTTTATTTGCTTGATTGAAATGCGGTAAAATACATTGCGGTAATTAATATTAAACAGATCAAGACACATTTCGCTACATATAGCATGCAAACAGTTTTCACGATGAATTTAATGAGTTCCTTAATATGATAAATAATAAATTTACTGTCACTAACAAGTCAACTTAATTTCGGAATCGTCTAATACTTAAGTCTAGATAAACACACAATACTATTTGGCTAACGAGCTTAGTCAAGGAATGTTAACATACTTATAAATAATACAATCAGGAAATGTCATTGTTACGTTTATAATAAAAAATACATAATTACTTATATGAGAATGGAAAGTCTTTCTGTTACCCTTATTTCTTAAAGTGTCTGCAACATGCGGTATGAAATAAAAAGCTTTCGGATTAATTCGTATAGCTCCCTGAATAATTTATGGAGGATTACATTATCGCACTAGTCGTTTGCCCAGGGTTCGCCCAAGTGGCCGTCGTTCGCCAATTCTGTTGGGCTTTATGCTTTTATTTATGTTCTTTTATTTTTATTGAGGGTGTTTTCCTGTTATGATGAAAGTGAAGATTAGAGTGTTTAGTTGTGTTAGCAGTTTATTAGTCTAACTAAATACTATTTTAATCAAGTATATTATAGTCAGTTACAAATAAATCAATAAATTATGCAAGATTATCGTGTTTAGTGTCTAATACCATAAGATACTGAGCGTTTTATTGAGGTTTACAATAATAATTTAATTAAAATACACAATAAAATATTTTTTACTGTCACTATTACGAAAAGCGGGACTTTTACCATGTTTTGATAATATTGTCGTGTCCCTGATATTTCGGCACAGCGAAGTATTTAGTAGTACAGTTACTAGCGACCTTGGCGCATGCAACTGTGCCGAAATATCGGGGACTCGACAATAAATCAAAACATGGTAAAAATCTCGCTTTTAAGATTCCGTACCCAAAGGGTGAAAACGGGACCCTATTGCTAAGACTTCGCTGTTCGTCTGTCTGTCTGTCTGTCACCAGGCTGTATTGTATCTCATGAACTGTGACAGCTAGACAGTTGAAATGATGCATTTCTGTTGCCGCTATAACAACAAATATTTAAAACAGAATTAAATAAATATGAAAGGGGGGCTCCCATACAACAAACGTGATTTTTTGGCCGTTTTTGCTCGCTATTATTACAGGCAACAGGTAGACGCTTGAAATGTTCACAGAATATTTAATTGTAAATAATAAAATTTCAATAAAATAAATATTTAACGGGGGCTCCCATACAAAAAACGTGATTTGGGCCCGCGTGGTGGGTCATGACACATTCTCCTCATCATCATCATCATGTCAGCCGAACGACGCCCACTGCTGGGCGTAGGCCTCCCCCAAGGATCTCCACAACGATCGGTCCTGCGCTGCCCACATCCAGCGGCTTCCCGCGAGCTTGACCAGATCGTCGCCCAAAGCCACTTCAATGATGCAATCCTTCGAGCGATGTCGGTTGTTTTAGTTCTCCTGCGGATCTCATAATTTCTGATTTGATCGAGCAGGGAAATACCAAGCATCGCTCTCTCAATTGCTCGCTGGGTGACTTTGAGCCTTCTTATGAGACCTCTTATTTATTCTCTCTCAGACATTCTCCTCATCCATCCATAAAGAAGGCCAGTGCCCCAGCAGTGGGGACATCAAATGGCAGATGATGAAGATGGAAGAGCATATTAAGCCACGGAGATACTTCCTTCAGTATTAAAAGCATGCTCATTGCATCTTTCTAGAGTTTTGTCTGTATGTGCGTCCCAAACATTATACCATGGTGCCTGCCATTAATGGTGCTCGGGCAGCAATTGCGGATTTGTTTAGGACCTAAACTGATCTGCTCGTCTCGTACCAATTGCGTCAATTACAAGCGATTTAGCGACATTTCACGTCCGTATTAGCTGTCATGAACTATTATTTGACTTATAACTCGGTCGAGCTAACATCACACCAGGGGGCCAAGTCTGCTAACGTTAAGTCACAATCGTGTCTCAATCGTGTTTTAATTGTAGTTCAGTTGTAGTGCTTTTTTCCACACTAGTTACAAGAAATGTGTACTTTTTTCACCATACTACTGATGGTCACACCATACACTACATTTACATCACATCATACTGTCATAATTATTGTAACTAGTGTCTAAAAAAGCACTAAAATTCAACTACAATTGAAACACGATTGAGACACGATTATGACTTAACGTTAGCAGGCTTGGCCCCCTGCAGGTTATAATACCCGTTACTCACTTTCCGAGCATGACAAAAACGACTGAAAGAGACTGGTAGAATAAATAAGGACACAAATCGTTCGTTCATTGACATTTAGCAATTCATTTGCGATTCAGTTTTTAGAAGGTAGAAATAAACCAATTCATTTGAGGAGCCTATTCTGGAACGCACCAGTTTTGAATCGCTTTCTTAAAGTTGCTTGTAAGCACCCAGTAGGTAACAGAACAGAGCCCCATAACGGGGCAGAGACGTAATCAGACGTAACTAAGGACGTAATCAGCTCGAAACGCCGAAGCGAGTCCATTGAAATCACGTGACCTGTGCAGGTAACCTTTGAGGGCAATGTCGGTGGACATTATCTAAACACCCATGTATGACTACGGATTTCGCAAAGATTGGGCACCGAAGAAGTGTCAGTTCATTAAGAACAAACTCAGATAGTTTCTTTGTTTAGTGAGTACCTACACACATTAAAATGATACGTGAGACATGATTGAAATTTAGATTCATTTTTGAGTGACCGCACTGGATTTCACTCTTACTCCTACTTAAGTATTCAAGTGGCCTAAATCTATATTATTATATTTAAATACGAAAGGTGACTGACTGATCTATCAATGCATAGCTCAAACTAATAGATGAATCCAGCTGAAATGTGGCACGAATATAGGTATTATGACGTAGGCGTCCGTTAAAAAGGATTTTGTAAGCATCAACCTCAAAGAGGATGAAACGAGGGTTTGCGTTCCCCAAATAGTATGCGAGAGAAGCCGCGGGCAAAAGCTCACATAAAACAATGAGGGTGGTTATCACGAAAGACCTGTGTCCAGCAATGGGCTCTATACAAGTAGGTAGTTCCCTTGAACCGTACTCGAAATGTTAGTTTTTATAAGACCACTAGTGGCTCTGCGTGGTTTCACCCGCGTGGTACCCGTTCCCGTGGGAATATCGGGATCAAATATAGCATATGTTACCCAGAAAGAATATAACTTTCTAATAGTGGAAGGACTTTTAAATCGTTCCAGTAGTTTTTAGTTTATTCGCTACAAATAAAAAAACGAGAAAAATCTCTATATTTAATTATTTTGTTCTGTCACTGTCGAATATCGTACTTCAATAAACAGGAACACTGATGGTACCTACAGATCGAAATTTGTATCTTATTGTTATTGTGTTAATTTTATTAAATCTTCCCCTTTCAAAACTCGCCCACTGAGAGTCCGAGTCCGAACTTATAGCGGACTATAGGTTTAATGTCTACTGCCGAGTCTGTTCAGCATAAGCTGATCTATGAGCGAGCAGTGCCTGTGGGATGCGATACGCCAATACAATAGCCTGCTGGACTGTAAACTAGATAGCACCTTGGATTAATTAATGGTCCGGGCGATACCCACCTTTTGTGCCTACACTTTGGGCCCCCTCTGTATGTGACGTAATCTTCGAAAGAATTATGAGTTTAATTGTTTCACGTGTCAAAAGGGTTGTTTAATTGCTCACGCTCAGTATATTAAATTAAAAAATGGTTGCAATAGAAACAAAATGAATATGTTGCAATAGAGAAGAAAACATGGTCGATTAAAGAGAGAGTTTTTGTAGCATTAAGAAATGCATCGATAAGCACTTAATAAAAATAAATAAGTTTTTTGTAAAAGCTTCCTTTTTATGACAAGCTTTTTTGTTGACTGTACTTTAATATTGTATTGTCATCCAAACCAATCCTGTATACAAAATTTCAGCTCCATCGGACACTGCGAAGTGGGTCAAATTAAGCTTGCAAGATTTGTCCCCCACTAATAACAAACTAACTAACTAACATGGCAAGTTAATAAAAAGCTTGTAGTTTCAAACGACAACACGAACATTGATCTATTTTCATGCGCATAATACTTAGATATTATGATACTTATATCATAATATCTAAGTAATATGCGCTTGAGTTACGGGTATCAAAACCAATGTAATAATGAATAAATAAAGGTTTCATTAAAGCAATAGCCAGCTATAACACACACAATAATCCTCAATCTATACTAATATTGTAAAGCTGAAGAGCTTGATTGTTTGAACGCGCTAATCTCTGAAACTACTAGACCGAATTTAAAAATTATTTTTATGTGTTAGACAGTCCATTTATCGAGGAAGGCTATAGGCTATGTAACATCACGCTAAGACCAACAGAAGTTGCAAAAACGTATCCGTTATCAAGTTTTCAATGATACAGTCTCTTATGGAAATTTACATGGGCTTAGATAAATGGGTGTGATAGTAGAAAAAGTTAGGTATTTATTTATTTTATAGCACAGTGTGACCTAAGCCCGCACTTAGGTAACGCTTAGCCGTGACCTAAGTTGCCCTTAATTACACTGTATTTATGAATCTGTATTACCTACACTGTATTTATAAATTCACTTAGATCACAGATTCGGAATATCCTACAATACACTCAAATAACACTCAAAATAATAGGATAGGGATAGGATAGGGTAGGATAGAATAGGATAGTGTAGTGTATATAGGATAGGATAGGATGATATGATCGAAGAGGGAAGGAGAGGGTAGTATAGGGTGGGATAGAGTATAATAGGATAGGAGAGGGTAGGAGAGAGTAGTATAGGGTGGAATGGGTATGAGATGATAGGATAGGGGAGAGTAGGAAAGGGAAGGATATGATAGGATGATAAGATAGGATAGGATGATAGGATAGAAGTTATGATAGAAGAGGGTAGGAGAGGGTAGGATAGGATTGGATAGGATGATAGAATAGGAGAAGGTAGGATAGGAGATAGAAGGATGATAGGATATGAGATGGTACCCGACCCTTTCCTATCCTATCCTGCCCTATCCTAATAGGGCAGGATAGGATAGGAAAGGGTCGGGTAGGATAGAGTAGGATAGGATAGGAAAGGGTAGTATAAGAGAGGGTAGGATAGGAGAGGGTAGGATAGGAGAAGGTAGGATAGGAGAGGGTAGGATAGGGTAGTGTATTTTTTTCTTTTTCTCACTTGAAACCCGTGCTACTCTTTTTTGATATTTTTTTTGTGTTTTTTTTATTTTTTTTTACTGATTTTTTTTTGTTTTTTAATTTTTTTACTTTTTGATTTTTTAAATATTTTATATCATTTTTTTCCTTTTTTTTTACTTTTTTTTCTTTTTTTGGTCTATTTTTTTTCTTTTAATCAATTTTTTTATCTTTTTTAATATTTTTTTGGAGGTCTCTTTTTTTCTTTTTTTTTTAAATGTTGTTTTTCTTATTTTTTTATTCTTTACTTTTACTTTATTTTACTTTAATTCTTTTTTTATATTTTTATTTACCTTTTTTAGGATTTTTTTTAATTATCCATGTCGGTGGATGGCGGGCTTATGTCTTTATCACCCTCGCTCCGCTCGGGCGCTAACTACGTGCCGTGCATTTATGTGCCACTTAGGTCACTAGTATCGTAATGTACTATAAGTTTTTTATTTCACAAACCGCAAATATAACTATGTCACTAATTGCTGGCGAAAAATGAAAGTTGTATGTTAGTTAAGTGATGCAATTGGTACGTTAAGTGAGTTCGGTACAGTCGGACTCGACCACGAAGGGTTTCATAGCGAGTCCGACTCGCACTTGACCAATTTTACTTTATTAGAGTTAGGGCAGATACTTCATGTTAGGCATATCAAAAAGCTATTTGGACTTGTTCAACTTCCTTGCTTGAACTCTGTGTCTATCGCCACGCCCAGACCTGTCGAACCATGTTGTAGGCTCGGCGGGAGTTCTGGGCTGCTCTAACCTCTTCTTAGCCCCCCGATAAGCTCGAGAACTTGAAGGGAGGCCGAGAAGAAGCAGAGAACCCTTTTCATGCAAGTCCTCTAAGGTTAAGTTAAGACCAGACCCACCCAACCTGATTTACAAACCGTCGGAAGCGGAATCGGATTCGAATTCTGTGCTCCGTCTTTGTCTATTCTACATTGAGTGATAGAGACAGGGCATACATTCCGCTGTCGGGGGAGCATTTCCGACGCTTCGTGAATCAGGGGGCTGATGGGGGAGTCGAGAGATTGCAACGTAGGGTTCCTCCTGCTCCAGTCAGTGTTAGTCACCAAGAGCCTTTAACATAGTCTATTTAAAAGTCTGTTAAACTTTATTTTTAAAAAATGTAACTCCTAAAGATCATGTTTCAAGAAAAAAAAAACGCCGAAACTTGTGAAGACGTTACATTACCTTTAATGCCACAAGTTTATTTTAAATTCACTTTTACTTCGAAATAGCAAAACTACATTGTTTCCCGTTAGATACACTAGTAATCTCGGGCTAATATAAAATATAACAACAAAACATTATTACGGCTAGCATTGTTATTTTTATAGCCTCCGGGCGACCCATAAAATGTTCCCCGAAGCCTTCTTAAGTGAAATTTGTGTGAGCAACAAGAATTTTTTTCTTTCAAAGTGATTTTTAGTTGATATTTATTATGAGTACCAACAATTGCTGGATTAAGACGGAAAAAATTAGGCTATGCGTCTTCCACGGTAGCTAATTTGGGAATAAGTTTAGGATTTATTGTTGAACAGTATTTTTAATAGCAACAAGAACGCAAGATGTAGCTAGTGATAATAAGTTAACTTTAATTCAAATTGCATGTAGAATGTCGCAACTTGAGTTTTCGCAAAAATCCTGTGTGTTCCAGTAATATAAGAAAATATCATCACCATTGTTTAATAATTATTAAACCAAAAATTTTCGCGAAAATGCGATTTATCAAATCATTTTGCGTCATATAATATTTTTCCAATAAGATAAGAAAAGTTATTTAAATTTTTACTTTTTTGCATTCACAATGCAATTTTTATGGTTGAAAATGGAAAATGAAGTATTTAGAAAAATTCTATTACTAATTAATACTAAAAAAATCTTAATACTTCATTTCTCATTTTTCAAGATAAGAAAATATCACCGTTATCTAATTTTATTAAACAATCTATAAAATTTTCGCGAAAATTTCGATTAGCTAATTCGATTTAGCAAATCATTTTGCGGTATAATATGTGAATAAGGTACCGAGAAACTGCTTTTAGCGTCCTTTTGTACTCTACTTGATGTAACTGTACAATAAAGTTTATTAGAATAAATAAACTGGGGTTACTTTGATTCGAGGGGGTGACTTTGTTGATAACTCTTATTTCTGAATTATTATTGTTTTCCATTTTTTTTTTCAACTGACCTTTGGTAGCCTATAATTATAAATATAGATAGATGCCCAATTTTTTGTTAATTACGAATAATACTGTTTTTATACTATATATTCCTGATACAGGCAAATTTGACTTAAAAAGAGGTACTGCACTGTTTCTGCATTTTGTGCATTAAGATTATTTTTTATTTATACTTAGCGTTTAATGTAAGTATGTATTCTTATATTCCAAAGACTTTAGCTTTCCCAAATTATTCAAATGGAGGAGGCATACCGCTATCCTTATTCTTAATTTATTCCCCGAATTTTGATGTAAGTGGGATGAGAAAAATCAGTTATCATAAATTTACTTAAACAAGTATTTGCTAATGAGGGGGTATTTTTTACGAGATAATTGCAACATTTGAATAAAAAATTTCAATGTTGAAGTACAACGAACAGCTTCTTGGCCTATATAATATCTACCACGAATTTCTATAATAAATAAATATTGGACACCATCACATATATTGTTTCTATACCAAACTATAGTAGTTTGAGCACTGGTATTATGGAAATTGGAAACAACGACGGGTATAACCACATTCGCCCAATTTTGAAAATTTTTAAAGGTTCGTTTTAAAGGAATCAAACCCGGTACCTCTAAAGGCACCTTGAAAACCGGTGCGTACACCACTCGGCCCAGTCAATTAACAAATCTGATAATGATTTAATAAAAAGAGCTCTGAGAGTAATTTCTTCCATTTATGTTCTTTTAATTATCTAGGTACAATATTTTATAAATATAATTTTAACTGATCAAAAGGAACACTTGGAAAGAACAAATTACTCTAATGTTTCTTTAAAGTAACTCAAAAAAACTATATCCACATGCTTTTACGATTTTCATTTTGCTACGAATTATATTGTAATACTTACCTAATTTATATATGTTTGAATATTAAGTACAAAATTCACATTCACCACTAAAAAACATCTAGAAAATTTACATACACAGTGTAACAAATTAGCATGTGAAACGAAATAATTCTTGTGCTGTTCAGTGTAAAGGAATGGAAAATCAGCTGAATGAAAGCCTTATTAAAGCAAGTTGGACATATGCTTTATCTGGAAGTCTGCTGAGGTGTATTTTTATAAAGCTTGTTTGAAATTCAAATTCGTAGAATATAATATAAATAAAGGGATGGAAAACACTGGCAGTTGACACTTAGTCAAAGGCCATATTCTTTTCTTTTGATCTGAGATACCATGCGTAGATAAGATGTTAGGAAAAAACGGCATTTCATAGAAAAAGACCTATGAAATTACCGTTTTTTTCTCACATGTTCATTAATCTCAATTTTTTTGATTATTATCAATATATATCAAAATTAATAGTCAGTTTTGAAAACAGAGTATGTTAATCTTCTAAAAAAAAGAATAATTTTATTATGCACGCGTTTTTTTTTATAAATGCTTCAAAGTACCCCTTCGTTCTGCTTTGAAAAGATTTTTATTAATTTAAGATTTTTTAAAATGAGATTACAGTCAATAATAAGATCAATGTTGTTTTATCATAGCTCTAAAGTTTTGTTGAATTTGAATTTCACATGTCCAAGAAATCCCCAAATACGAGTATCTTTGTATGATTATTCCAACTTTCTACAATTTCCTCATAGAAAACGGCAATTTCATAAATAAAGACTTATGTAGAAAAAAAATCTCCAACTACTCTTGAACGGTAATCGAAGGCGCAATCATTGGATGTCCTGTCCGTGCTGCTACTCTTGAAATTGTGACCCTAATAGGCTACGTTTTTTGTTTAAGTTGTCTTAAAAGATCTCCAGCACTATGAAAGCTGATATATTTGACGTGAGCAAACTATGTTGTATATTAACACATCCAAACTCGAAGTATACCGTCGTCACCTCAACGGCAAGTTTGCTCGAAACTGGGTCTTAAAGATGCTAAAACTCGCAAACTTCTTGGTACCTTACGAACTCGTTTCATAAGCGCGGACGCCGATAAAAATATACCAAGTTCACAAGTTGCACCTTATATCAAAGTTGTTTCGCGGTACATTACCCCGGGCGACTTGACCTGTATTAACAAACTTAGTTCGCCGCCGGAATGCTAACCCGCCTTCTCGCAACAACTTGCGGACTATCGAATTCAGGAGTGCCACAGGGATGTTTACTTTGAACAACACTATTCTTCTTCTATGTCGACAACTTTTGAGCGGATCGTCCCTTGACGAAGCCCGCTTAGTGATAACGGTATTCTTTTGTTTTAGTAATTATGTCTTGTTGACTTACGAGACGGTAAGAAAGAACATTTACGGATAGCTATGAATAAAATTAAATATTAGGTAAGTACGTTTCACGAAAAATAATTGCGTTTTAGATGATCTGCGCTAAGACTCGTGATATTTTGCAAAGGGTGATAATTAACCGATCGACTAAAATACTTTTATTGCCGATAAAAATACTAGGTTAGCGACTTAGTCGCCAATCTAACCTAACCTTAACCTATTTTTTCGCAACCAAACCTAGTACCTATTTAAGTCGTTAAAGGAGAAGTTGCAGCTTCCATATAAAATTAACCTACGTCGCACAGCTAAGAAAAATATCTCAAAAAATAGATAAAAGTAGTTATTAACAAACTGCCCACCTCCGATTGTCATCCTTACTGGCTAGCATACTTAGAAATTGCTCCAAAGATTATGGATCCGGCTGAATAGGCGCAGAATACTACTCTAAAATATTTTACTTTGAATGATGTAAAAGGTACCTAAAGACCATAAAACAGTGGAATAGTGATGTCATGAAGTTTAAAAAAATGGACATCTGCGACATTTTAAGTTGATTTGCTTTCTTATCCAAGGAAGGTGTACGTAAAACAATTAAATAAAAAGAACTTATTTATTCCCATTCTATGTCTATCAAAACATTGCCTAAAAGTGCGCTGGGTGGTTAAAAACATCTTCATAAATCTCGCCCAACCAAGATGATACAATATAGTCATTACATGGGCGCAGACTCTCAGTGTCCTGCGCCCATGTACCTATAAATGTACCTACAGCAATATTCTGTTATCGCAGATCTACCTTCAGCTCAACGATTATATAATATATAAGTCCAGTCTACCTACTACCAATACTACCAATGAATTTGTCAAAGCGCCGTACACTCCGACCAATATAAAAAGTCATACTTTAGAGCTATTTTTCAATGTTTTAGCCAGTAAGGATGATAACCATAAGTATGTCATTCTTTTCTACGTATTTTTAGCTATTTTTGAGATAATTAACATTGATGTTCGAAGTAGGTATTTTTTGCAACTTCTTCTTTAGTAATTTTTAGTCACTCGGTTTTTTGCAAATTATAAAATAACTAGCGGATCCTCGCGGTTTTACCCGCGTTGTACCCGTTCCCGTGGGAATATCGAGATAAAATATAGCCTTTGTCGCTCGGGAAGACTGTAGCTTTCTAACGGTGAAAGAATTTTCGAAATCGGTCCAGTACTTTTTGAGTTTATTCGTTACATACAAAAATACAAATCTTTCCTCTTTATAATATTAGTAAAGATAAAGAACCTTCATGAACGCAAGTAATTAAAAAAAGGAAATAATAATAGTTTTTGACCCCAAGCTCACTGCTGTGCCGAGAAAAGTATGAAGGTAGGTTACAGATAACGCCACTGCTATCTCGGTTGAATTCTTAGTTGGTTCATGAATATAACCCAAGTATAAAGCTGCAATGTCGTTCATTACTCTGACACCCTGATACTTATAAAATTACACCGATCGAAAGCACGCTGTTCTCTTTAGCTGTATAACATCCGTGCCCAGCCCAGGGGCATTCACGTACGTGAATAAAATTGTTAGTGAATTCTTGCCGGAAAAAAGCGGATTCAAACTTTTTAAAACGTGCACTGGTTAATAATCGTCCCCTTACTAATAACAACAAACTTGAGGAATATTTAAGACATTGTTTTATGAAATAATCCTGCTTTATCTATACATATAATAAAACAGAAACGGAAAAAAAGTCTGTACATGAAAGATAAAAAAAAAAAATTACTGCTATGTGATGTGTACAGGATATAGACCCCAAAACGATAGATATTAAAATTTTTGTCTGTTTGTCTGTTTGTCTGTTTGTCTGTTTGTCTGTTTGTCTGTTTGTCTGTTTGTATGTTCGCTTTTCACGCAAAAACTACTGGACGGATTTTTACCAAATTTTGTGAAGTAATAGCTTATAACCCGGGTCAACATATAGGGTACCTTTTATTTAATAAAAACCCCTTATTCCTACGGGAAAATACAAAGACTGATTCTTACTAAAATAGATGGCGCCACATGATTATGAAAATACGTTATATTTAATCGCTGTCTCAATTAATAATGAATCATGTTATTTTTTTACCTGCTTCAAAACATAATATAAATTGAAACCCATCCAGGCCCATATAAAATCATAAAAATAATTTCATGTTATTTACGTCATTATATCTACTAAGCAATAGATGGCGCAGGTAGTCAGTAAGATATACCTCTCACAAAAGTACATTCGAATGATTATTTTAATTAGGGTGAAAGCCCCCTCTGTTGCCACTTTAAGATGTTTTTCACTTCTTTCGCATCATAACTACTAAGCAATAGATGGCGCAGGAAGTCAGTTAGATTACGATATACCTTTCACAAATGTACATTCGAATGATTATATTAAGTAGGATGAAAGCCCCCGCTGTTGCCACTTTAAGATGTTTTTCACTTCTTTCGCCTATGGTCTTAAGTAGGTATCTATAAAATACAAAATTTATATCTAAAATTGTCAGGAATGTATCTTATACTTTTTGTTACATTTTTAAATTCTTACACTACAAAAAAACTACTTAAAAAAATTTTACAGACTCCAAAAAGTATTTGTCAACTGAAAAGGAAAAATATAATATCTATAATTTAGGTACCTTTTTGAGGTCGGTGCCAGTCAGTTTATTTTTTTTTATTACTTTTTATTTCTTAAGTTTTAGTGTACAATAACAATAAGTTTTAGTGAATTGTACTATAACATACCCACGGAAACTACTAAACTGATTTTGATGAATCTTAGACTGTTCCCAAAGTTAGAATACACCTAATTTAAATCAAATAGAATCATCTCGATATGCCTTAAGATTTCGAGAAATTCGTGGACAAACATAGTAAAAAACATATAACTAAGTATTCATATACTTACGAAATTTAGTTTTATTTTAGTAAATTAAAAACCTATTTTTTAAACTTAAAATGTGCGAAGGGTGCCGATTGATGTGTTTTTGTTAATCAAATTTTAAAAGAAACATCGAGAAATCAATACTTAATTAACTTAGGTAAAATAAAAGAAACATCTAATTCGATGTAAACTGAATTATTACTATTGTTATTATGACTTAAAAGTCATAGATAAAAAGTATATTATCAAGGAAAAGTTATTAACGAAATGTTTTAAGCTAAGTAAGCACTCGGGGCAGTGGCCAAAACTGAAGTTTTCACCCTATTGATGTAATATTTCTATTTCGCATTTCCACTCGACGCTAGATGTCTCTACAGTAAGTATAGTGGTGCCACAAATATATCTGACCCGGTGACAGTGGTCGTGGAGGAGCCACTAGCAATACAAAATTAACTGTCAAAATGGACTGCCGGCAGTCAACAGTATATTTAGTACCAAATACTAACCACTATGTGAAATAAGTTTGTCGCAATGTAGACAAAATGTCACCAATGTAATTTTGAAAAATTTGCTCATAAACGCTAAGTGGCCAGTACGTAGATACCGGTTTGACCATGAAGTTTGAGGTAACTGGAGCTCTCACCCTGAATAAAAAAGTGTCGCCAGCAAATTTGACATTTATGTATGCAGGTAGTGGCTGTCAGTTGTCTCATATGACCATACGTATTTTTTTAAAGTGTAGGTGAGACGGAAGACAGCCACTGTGTTATTTGTGGTATTCAAAAAATTTTTCGTACTGCACTCTCCAGTTACCTCAGTATTAAGTCGAGCTTCATGGGTTTGACCGACACCTACCTACCATTTTTTATGTCATTTAACCGGCTCTGGCTATTAGGCCTTCAGCCGTAGGTACCATCCAATAAAATAAAGGAAAGTTAAAAATAGTTTTCTATCTAACTTATTTATTCATTTACTAGAAAAGCTTACATAAATGATGTTAAATTAAATAATTAAATGGTATATCATTACATTTTATACCTGTTACTTAAAGAAAGTTAATTACAAGCTCTCACAAATAGGAAATGTCTCCATATCAAAATACTAGCCTTCCGCCCGCGACTTCGCAAGCTCGGACTAAACGACGACGTTATCCCGCGGGAATGTGATATTTTTCAGGGATAAAAAGTAGCCTAAGGCAGCCATACACAGTCCATCCAGATCGCGATCGAGATTTACTATGTAGATATTTTGCGATCAAGATCGCGAGCCGTCAATTGACTGTCTAATGGCTGCCTAAGTATGTCACTTTTCAGCTGCCAAACTTTTTTATATATTTATATTTATTTATTTCAACAAACTTACAACTATCATTACAGTATATACCAATGCGATAGTGTAGTGAATATATATTTGCTTACGTCTTAGAATACAATTTACTAATCTAACTTATAGCTACAAATAAACAGCGACACTCTTGTGAACTCACTCAGAGGACAAGCAAATAGGTCTATTTCCTTAGAAATTAAATTAAGGATCCTTATTGCGCGTGTGAGCGGCGCCTCCTCCAACAGGTTAGTGCGCGCGCGCGGGCTCGCCAGCAGCGGCGGCTGCCGACGGCGCTCCCCATATCTATTTGGCACATTAAAACTTATGTGCATCAGTAAATCTGCATTACAAATTTTACCCCTCAATAATTTTAAAATGTATGATACTAATGCTACGTTTCTCCTTACTTCTAGTTTATTGTAACCTACCATACCTAAAACAAATAGAGTAGGATACATCAATGGGTAGAATGGGTACACACCATACTGCTTTAAATATATAAATCTAATAAATTTGTTTTGTATCCTCTCCAACATGAAGTTATATTTTTTTTCATGCGGTGCCCAAATAAAAGCGTTGCATTCCAGCTGACTCCTCACTAAACCGTTATATAATACTATGACCGCTTTAATATTTGTGAAGTTATGGGCCTTACGCAAAATGAAACCTAAGTTGCGATAAGCTTTCTTACAAATATTATAAACGTGATCCCGGAACGTTAGCAACGAATCTATGTGGACGCCCAGATCCTTCACCTCCTTTACCCTTGCTATGGCTACTCCGTTAACCTTATATTCGAACAAGACTGGTCTGTGGGCACGAGTGAAAGTTATAGCCGCGCATTTGGTGGTATTAAATTCTAATTTATTCTCACGACTCCAATCCACTACTCGGTCTATGTCTTTCTGCAGTTTTTGACAATCTAATGGATTCTTAATGGTAAGATACAGCTTCAGATCGTCTGCGAACAGTAGACACCTAGCATCTTGGACTACTTTCGGCAAGTCATTTATGACTAACAGAAATTCCAAGGGTCCCAAATTACTCCCCTGACTTACACCTGATCTTGTGTAGTACACATCAGACATGTAGCCTCCATAATCTACGTACTGCTGACGGTCCTTCATGTAACTAGCGAATAGTTGCAAAAGATGTGAGGTAAATCCTATTTCGGCTAATTTTTTTAGTAAGACGTCATTATCGACAAGATCAAATGCTTTTCTATAGTCGAAATAAGCTGAGTCAACCTGCAGCCCGCTATCCACTGCGGGAATCACGTCTGCCATATAATTAAGGAGATTGCTGTTCGTACTCCGCGCCGGGCGGAACCCATGTTGTTCATCTGCCAACTGTGCGTTCACCTGCGAGTATAATATCATATGGACAGCAGACTCCAGAACCTTCGCTGGCGTCGACAGTATCGCCACCGGCCTATATCCCTCCACAGTAGATGACGGCCCTCCCTTCGGTACTGGTACCACCCGTGTCAGTTTCCACCTTTCAGGAAATACGGCCGACGACAAGCAAAGATTATAAATATGTAGCAAAGGCTCAGCCAACACTTCACGACAATCTCTAAAAACATAGGGTGGAATGCCGTCCGGACCGGTTGAAGTTTTCGGCTTTAGGCTATTCCCATTCCAAAAGTCACGTCGATCCGTTGCATCAATTTTGACGTGAAAGACGGATAAACAAACAAACCCTCTTTCACATTTATAATATTAGTATGGATACACACAATCTCTTTTTCATTTTATAGTAAAAAATATGATTGGCCTGATATTATGCATTACTAAGTAAGAACATAAATTTTAGCTTGATACCTCCCACGCATACTTGAGAAAAAGTTTCTTGATAGGTAGACGGACAGATAGATCTATGAATGAGGGCTCAACTATGTTCATGCAGCATTTGATAACAACATACCATGTTCATACCCTAGCCTGCATATTCGATATTCTTTAGACCCTTTTAGTAGAGAATAGGATTTCAAGAAGAGCGTTATGAAATCTGGGCAACAAACACACATAAACTAAACTAACACAAAAGTCACTACACCGCGCGTACGAAGTCGCGGGCAACAGCTAGTTAATTACATATAAATTTAATTACGCGTAAACTAAAAATAACCTATAAATAAACCTAAAGTAACGTAACAAAAAATTACCAATTAAGTGTGCAACATGCACACATAAGGTACTTACATAGTTAATTGGTAATTTTTAGTTGTGTTTTAAAAGATTTTTAGTTTTCCGACTTACGTTCTTTTGTTCATCTTTTTAGCAATTATGTGTAGAATATACGCGTGATTAAATCAGTAAAAAGTTGAAAATATTGAAAATGAAGCATTAGAAAAAGTGACCCCGTAGGTCAGTGGTTAGAGCATTGGCCCGGACAGTGAAAGGTCGTGGGGTCGAGTCCCATCGGAGTTATTTGTGAGAAGGGTCGACTTTTTCAAATACTTCATTTTCAATATTTTGCATTTACAATGCAAAAAAGTAAAAATAATCCGTAAAAAGTTGATTAATTTAATGAATAGTTCGCGCAAAAATCTAAAATAGTGCTAACATTGTTTATGTTTTTTTTAATTTCTCTGTTGCGGTTAACATCATCTCAGTTTTGTTCTCAAACGGAATGATACCTAGTGTTCATGAAGAAATTCATTGAATACATTGGTATTCCACAAAATTATTGACTTAGCACAAAATCACTATTGAGTGATTTAGTGATTTTGAGCTAATAGAGAAATTCATGGAATACCAATAGTGATTTAGTGATTTTGTGCTAATAGAGTATGATTATAGATATTAGTCTTTTTGTTATTGTAACTCTATTTTAGTTTAATAATATCAAAGCCAATAAGATTTTAACTGGACACACATTTTTAACATCAAAAAGGTTTTTAAGCCGAAAACCGACACAAAAAGAAATTTTCTTCAAAAATTTCAGATAAAAAGGACATGGAATTAAGTCATGCGCTCTCCATAAAATATGCTTATAACAAATGTTCTTTGAAATAGTTTCCGAGCGGACCGTCGTATTATATCTTTGCTTGGAGATATGACCAGCGAAGTCACGTAGGGGTCATATGGAAGTTGTCAGGTTGGTGTTACATCGCTGGAGTTGCTCAATGTCGCGATAGAAGAGAACGTGCGGTGTAACGTTTAGACATAGTCGAGTGGAAACCAGTAGGACATATTTCACAATGGTGTTAACAATAATACCATTGTTGTGTTTCGCCAGTGCTGTGTTGTGTTGGCTATTGCAACAGACATAAAAAGATGATGGTAGCTAGTCAGGCGGACTTCGAGCAAGTCCTACCACCAATAAATTGGCATATACGAGTGAATAGCTTTTTATCGAGTATACCATGCTTCATTCATACCATGATCCACTTGAAGTATTATTTGCTTGGAGATATGACCAGCGGAGTCACGTAGGGGTCACATGGAAGCTGTCAGGTTGGTGTTACATCGCTGGAGTTGCTCAATGTCGCGATAGAGAGAACGTGCGGTGTAACGTTTAGACATAGTCGAGTGAAATCCAGTAAGACATATTTTTCTCCACAATCATGGTGTTAATAATAATACCATTGTTGTGTTTCGGCAGTGCTGTGTTGTGTTGGCTATTGCGACAGATATATAAATATGATGGTAGCTAGTCAGGCAGATTTCGAAGAGGTCCTACCACCAATAAATTGGCATTTAAATAGCTTTTTATCCAGCATACCATGGTTCATTCATACCATGGTCCGCTTGGAGTATTATTTGCTCGGAGATATGACCAGCGGAGTCACGTAGGGGTCACATGGAAGTTGTCAGGTTGGTGTTACGTTCGCTGGAGTTGCTCAATGTCGCGATAGAAGAGAACGTGCGGTGTGGTAACGTTTAGACATAGTCGAGTGAAAGCCAGTAGGACATATTTTTATTCACAACGTGGTAGCGCATATTCTTCATCCCGCTTGACGTTCAGTCTGGCTAAAGATGGAATAGCACGACGGAATCCTCAACCTCCGAGGCACTGACTATCTTATCTCTGAGGCACTAACTACCAAAACAACAAACAATGATAACACCATTGTTGTGTTTCGGCAGTGCTGTGTTGTGTTGGCTATGCGGCTCACAAAATACCTACCTAAGGTGGTAGCTAGCTAGTCAGGCGGACTTTGAACAAGTTCTATCACCAATAAATTAGTGCGCATGACTTACGAATAAGTAGCTTTTATTGAGCATACCATGGTTCATACCATGGTTTGCTAGAAATCAGTATTTTGTCATAAAAGTAAAGTCGATTTGTATGAGGTCTGAGAAAATAATGATGGTTTTAAAATGTTACTCTACTAAACCTTATTTTACTATTCTTATATTTACCATGCGAATTCTTTCAAACACAACCTCTCTTTCTTAACGTATTAAACCGAGAAAGTGACATATGGAATCCTTCTAAGGAAAATATCTCGTTGTTTTATTTGTATTTAAACAAGAACCAATTCTCTTTACTATGCGATTTGTGGACGTTGACGACGTCATGAGGTACTGTTAGCACGAAAACTATCTTTTGACGGACGGTAAAGTTTATAATAATGATTACCATAAGTAATCATTATAATAAACTTTACCGTCCGTCAAAAGCTGTCAAATATCTTTTGAATTTTTGTGCCTCATGCGACAGAAAGAGGCAATTCTCTGGATTTCATTTTTTATCAACTATAGGATTGTACTTATCCTTCATCACACCTTATGTTAAGTGATGGTAAGGCTGAAGGTGGCAGCGCACTCCCGGAATCCTCAAATTACTGTGAAACTGGCTATCTTATCTCTAACTGCCGGAACACAACAATGCTGTAAACATCGTTGTTATTATTATGGCATCAGACTTAGATAAGAAGGTGGTAGATAGCCAGGCGGACTTTGAAGAAGCCCTACCACCAACCAAATCGACTACAATATAGTAGGTTAGGTACTCCCACTAGGAATCGAACCCGGGACCTCTGGATCTGATACCGGTGGTGTGTACCACTAGACCACAGATGCGGTTAAAATACGATCGCCATAACGATTACGATACTTAACGATAGTTTTTCGTGCTAAGAGCACTGTTGTAGACAAGCCGTTCACAACAACGATATCACTTACCAACCACGAACAACCACAATAATCGCATTTGGGTTATACAATGTAGAGACGATACCTAATGCGACAAACATTTTAGGGTATTAAAGTGTCCACCTATACGAACAAACTTTGCAAAGGGACTAGCCACGAAAACGCAAATTTGTTGTTCCATACATTTTGGTCGAGACGATGTTGAACTTTTCTGTGGAACCGCTTTTTTTTCGCGATTTCGTGGCTCGTCCCACAGTAAAAGTCGGTCGTATATATGGACTCGTTCATGCCCTAAAATGATTGTCGCATTATCGTCTCCATATTGTATAGTACTAGGTTTTTTTTTGTTTTTGGACTAATAATGGGTCAGCTATGTAAAATCGTAATATATGAAACTCAAAGGTGACTGACTGACTGATATAGTGATCTATCAACGCACAGACGAACCACTTGACGGATCGGATCGTTTTGAAGTTAGGATCTTCAAATTTTGTATTTAGGCTGACAATCCATACAAATGTGAAAGTGTGTTTGTTTGTTTATTTGTTTGTTTGTTTGTCCGTCTTTCACGTCAAAACGGAGCAACGGATCGACGAGATTTTCGGTATGGGGATAATTCGAGAGCTGGAGAGTAACATAGGCTACTTTTTATCCAGGAAAGTTATAAAATAAAAATGGTAATTTTGTATAGAAAACCGTTAAACTGTCATACTTCACACAACTGTCATTTCTTAGCCGCATCCAAAAAGAAGGTATGTCAAAGAGTATGTAATCACTGACATTTTTGCCGCTTAGGATTTCTTTTTTTTTATAAGTGACATTGTGTCAGGCAGTTGATACGAAGTTCGTGTCCAATAAAATTTATATGGCAAAACAACGTTTGCCGGGTCAGCTAGTTGAAAATAATAGTGCGTTTTTGACAATTCTACCCCCGGGGGTACGGAGTGAAAAGAGGGATAAAATGTTGTATCTGGAAAGTCCTTAATTAAATTTATTATTTTGGGTTATGGAGAAAAGTAAAACAAATAAGCACGCACATATTTCGTATTTATTCGAAAATCAACCCCTTAATGGTTAAATGGGATAAATAAACCTAAAAATCGATATGGGTGTCGTTATTAAAGTTTTATGGGATGACGATTGCAAAAATGGCATTTGTTTTGATGTTTAACATGCTGAACATTATTCAACCCCTAAAAGGTTGAAATAGGGGAAAATTTTTGAATGAAAAAACAGGGGGTAAAATAGACATTAAACTTTTTAGGCGTACCTACTTCTAAAAACAAATATTTAAACCCATTTCTTAATTTTTCGAAATTCTAACCCAGGAGGTAAATAGGGTATAGAAACCTAAATCATAAAATTACCATAAAAGTTCTTGGTAGGTACCTAACAAGTTCTTGGTACCTAAGCTACTCAGAACTAACTTTTTGATTTTGAAACAAACACTTATTATTTATTAGCTTCCGCCCGCGACTTCACCCGCGTGGACATTCGAGAAAATACTTAGGGGACCAATAATTAGTATCTTGAGTATTTTCTCGAATGTCCACGCAAAATGTCGAAGCTATTAAAATATATAATTAAACACAAGTAGTATGACTGATACTACTTGTATTTGTTATTACCTACTATTCCATATTATGGGATACCCGCAACCACTGAGAAGGTGCCGAAATGACGGGAAAATAAATAAAATAAACATATACTTTCACAAAATATTTTTTTTTCTTACTACACATTTATTCTATTTCTAAGTAATAAGTAATGCGTTAAAATGTAGTTTTATATCAGCAAGAGCAGTAGTTAATGCTAAATGACTGGTCCATCAGAATAATAATGATATCTCCACACCAATCAACCGTTGAGTAAGCTCTGTGCCATAGCTGCGGGGACTAACGAGCTCTCTGTAATAACGAAACGCAAGCTACTTTTGACAGTCCACTGTGAAATGCTTATTTATTTTTAAATTAATGACCTATTAAAAAATATATGTATTAAAATGGTCAGGTTATGGACTCACGTAGTGACACGATACTGAACCAAACCTCAAACACGAAAAAAATCCCGTTCTCGCAATGGTTATTGCGATCGTATTATTTTGTACAAATACCAGCAGGCCCACAATTCAACGAAAAACGAAACTTCGTTATATCTGTCCCGCTCACTGTCCAGGCATAACAATAACCGAGTGAAAGCGGCGAGGCTAACGAAGTTTCGTTTTTCTTTGAATTAGAGTAAGGCATCAGAGCAGCGTCTTTTTCGTTGATTTAGAGGCACGCTTACACGGGCAACTAAAATTTCGCAATTACTTTCAATCCCCGCCAAATGTGACGTCACGACCACATTAAGCAAAAGGACGATGTCAAAATGCAGCAACCTGTTGCTGAGATACGGCCACACAATACCAAGAAATATGGAGCAACAGCGCTCCACTTAATTGCTCCAGATTGAACCATTACAGTTGCCAGGCAATTATTGTCAAAAATTGCCCTTGTACGCGCGCCTTAAAGAACAAATTTCAATTTGATATTTGATAAGTTTGGGAGCAATTTTATGGATGGTATAGTTTAGAGTGCGCGCTTGATAAGTCTGCGCGCGGTCAAGATCTAATGCCATATCCTAAGACCAAAAATATACTGTAACTAGCGCCAAAAACGCTCCAATCGCACGAAGAGTTATCTGACACGGACTCTACGATACGATTATCATAACGAGACATTTTCGTGCTTCGGGCCAAACTATTTAGTAATCTGTGTTCGGGCACCTAATCGGCATGACAATAATTATGTATAGGAAAAATGTGATAGTAAAAAACTACTTATAGGGCCTGAAAGCTACTTATAGGGCTCGTGGTTTTTTACTATCACATTTTTCCTATACTTACAAAAATTGCATTGTGAATGCATAAAAATAATTTAAAATCTTAATAATTATGTAGTTTTCTAAACATAAATAAAATATTAGTTGCACGTTTAATCGTATACAGACGTCTCATTACACGTAACAGTAACATCTATTCGGTTTACGTGACGCGTCGTTAAGCTGCGGTTAACCTGCAGTAGTAACGGATGGTTAACCGAGCGGTTGCTTGATTGGACCTGGCGAGACGAGGTAGTGTGGTTTTAATACTGCTATTGGTTGATTGCAATATTGACAGTTAGCCCCGTGTAAGATTACTTATGTTTGAGATTTTAATTTATTTTTATGCATTCACAATGCAATTTTTGTAAGTATAGGAAAAATGTGATAGTAAATCCCGCCTGAAAGCTACTTATAGGGCTCGTGGTTTTTACTATCACATTTTTCCTATTACTTATGTTACAATAAAAAATATGGAATTGTGGAAGGCTAGCGGCCGGCCACAATTTCACCCGCGTTGTTCCCGTTCCCGTGAGAAATATCGAGATAAAAAGTATTTTTTGTGTTATTCCAGCCTATAATCTATGTCTGATGCAAATTTAATTCAGATCCGTTCAGTCATCCATACTCACAAACTTTCGCATTAATAATATTAGTTTTTATTGTTTTAAGGTCAATACCAATTGGCAGTCATTTCAACATGTGGCACACTCCTAAACCACCGAGCACTAAAATTGGCATCCCGTTTCTTTTTTTTATAACTGTCCCATTTTTTGTTGGAGACCAAGTAATTTTTTGCGGTTACTCCTAAGTTATTCATTTGAATGATAATTACACAAAATCTTTATAAATTCTAGCATGCTGTGTTATTTTGATGTATCAGCTATATTAGTATTGTTCAGTATATTTTGCGGGACAGAGAGAGTAACAAACAGACATAGGCGCACACATACATCATCATCAATGTGTACCTATCGTTATCAATATCAAAAAATACGGTACACATCGTAAGCAGATTTTTTTACCATTTACAGATCACTTCCTGACATCATTATCTTACATTATTACCTACACCAAGCCAAAATAACAATATCATTTTTTGCCAGCAAAAAATAACTTTGTTTTTCATAGTGTTTATAAGAATGACAAAGTTACGTTTGCGGTTTCTGAAAATGTGTTATATCTCAAAAAGTACTTACTATATCTCGTTCAACCCAATTTTCGTTGAAAGTTTTTATCAAGATCTACAGCATATATTTTTTCTAGATTTTTCACTTTTTTATTTCAAAAGTTAGAGGGGGGGGGACACACATTTTACCACTTTGGAAGGCTGTATCTTTCAAAATATAGACTTTAAGAAAAAATGGTTTAAGAAGCCTTTATGTCATTTTTATACGAATATATTTGAGTAAAAAAATATTTTTTAGTTTCAGTTTCATGTATGGGGAGACCCCCTTAATTTTTATATTTTTTTAATTTTTGTAATAAAATCGTAAAGCGGTTTATAGAATACATCTGCTTACCAAGTTCCAACTGTGTAGTCTTAATTGTTTTGGAATAAAGTGGCTGTGACATACGGACGGACGGACGGACGGACGGACGGACAGACAGACAGACAGACAGACAGACAGACAGACAGACAGACAGACAGACAGACAGACAGACAGACAGACATGACGAATCTATAAGGGTTCCGTTTTTTGCCATTCGGCTACGAAACCCTAAAAATGGTTTAAGAAGCCTTTATGTCATTTTTAAAGACCTTTCTATAGATACCCCATACGAATATATTTGAGTAAAAAAATTTTTTTTAGTTTCAGTTTTTATGTATGGGGAGACCCCCTTAATTTTTGTATTTTTTTTATTTTTGTAATAAAATCGTAAAGCGGTTTATAGAATACATCTGCTTACCAAGTTCCAACTGTGTAGTCTTAATAGTTTTGGAATAAAGTGGCTGTGACATACGGACGGACGGACGGACAGACAGACAGACAGACAGACAGACAGACAGACAGACAGACAGACAGACAGACAGACATGACGAATCTATAAGGGTTCCGTTTTTTGCCATTCGGCTACGGAACCCTAAAAACCGAAAGACGCGATGCTCTTTTTTTCATACAAATAATACGTTCATGATAAAGATAGCGATAAAGTTTTTCATGCTTGAGATACTCTAAAAATTATTTACTTTCATATAACTCCAACCTACTTTTTGTTTTATTCCAATGTGTAATTAAATAATTAGCTGAAATCTAAGCTAACCACCGTCTGTTGATTTTAACACATCGATCTTTACGTAAACACAAAAAAGGTCTATTGATGGAAACGTCAATATAAGTTTTGTATAAAACGGAGCACGGAAACAGCTTTTCAATTTCTAAGTGAAAATAAAAACACAGTGATTCCGTACAACAACATCGAGACCTAAAAAAACATAGAACTACTTTGAATCGTCTTTTTCTCTGAACTGGTAGATACAAAAATTATACTCTAGATAGACTATACTTACATACATCACAGGGTAAATAATGCTTTAATGAAACATTTAATCCACTCTACAGAGTGATAATTTCATATACTCCATCCAACTATGTATGTAGAAAGAAAAATTATATTTAAAAAAACCTTTTATTTAAAATCAAGCTTTTATTCAAATGTCCTAAAAATAATAAAATAAACTGTGTATCAAGTCAAATCCAACAAACTTATTACATTAAACAATTTATATGTTTTAAAAGCTTGTCGCTTTAATTTCATATGTCAAATATAAGTTAAAGCATTTGTGTTTAGTGCAAGCCCAGTAACAATAAAATCTCGCGACAAGCTTTTAAAACATATAAATTGTTTAATGTAATAAGTTTGTTGGATTTGACTTGATACACAGTTTATTTTATTATTTTTAGGACATTTGAATAAAAGCTTGATTTTAAATAAAAGGTTTTTTTAAATATAATTTATTTTTGTATTTTTAGTTATTGGACATGTTTCAGTTTTTCAGAAAAAAAATCAGCTGTTCTATACATTTTGATCTATTCGATTTAAAGTTTTCTATGGAACAGCTGATTTTTTTTTTCGCGTTTCCAATGTTGGTACCATAGTAATAACTCTTTGTATGCGTGAGTACATTGACCCCTTAAAATTATGTGCACTATTTAGGAAGGACCTTATATATATTTTACCACCAAATAGAAATTGTAGATTCTTACTATAGACACACACATAAGTATTTATTAAATACAAGGCATATTCACATAGGTATAAGAGAAGGTAGCACTGTATTACGAATAAGAATAGAAAACACAAATTAGACTCAATAAGACAAAAAGTTCCAAATAAAAATGTGTGTGTGCCGTGCCGCAGCAGTACCTACTCAATGGTCGCAGCTCAGCGTCATATTACTTGTCTTGCAACGCAAGCAAACGCTGATTTTCAGTTGTAAATTTTAGTAAGTATTTAAAAAATAAATACTAAAGAACAAGACACATTTAAGTTTCTATCAAAGTTGATAAACATAGTACTTACATAAAGAAAAAAAGGATATTTCTTTTCTGTAGGTAGACTATGGTTGTATTAACTTGGAGCCATCTGTCGTTGACTTTAGTGAACTATTTATGTGCAACTAGCGGCCGCCCGCGGTTTCACCCGCGTGGTTCCCGTTCCCGTGGGAATATCGGGATAAAAAGTACATATAAACCTTCCTCTTGAATCACTCTATCTATTAAAAAAAACGCATCAAAATCCGTTGCGTAGTTTCAAAGATTTAAGCATACAAAGGGACATAGGGACAGAGAAAGCGACTTTGTTTTATACTATGTAGTGATATACTATGTAGTGAAGTGACACCTAGTAGGGTCTGATTAAAGCAACTTCGCGTTTTTTGCTTCTTTTTAAAGTTCGTTCGTTAGTTCTTATAGCCGCTACACACGTCCAGACCAGACCTAACCGCCGATTTGGTGCAGACCAACTTTGCTGTAAAGCATATATAGGTAATCCGTGCTACACACGTTCGTACCAAATCAAAATCAAATCAAATCAAAAAAGCTACACCAAATCTGGCCTTGGCGAAGGCTTTGTATCACATCACTGGACAAGGCCTTGTATCACATCACTTTTTCTTATCAAATACCCACAGAAATCACCTGGATTTGCCAATGCAACGGGCTTGTAAAGAAAAAGACCTATAAACAAAAAAAGGTCTTGGATTTGAAAAAAATTTAACGGTAGGTACCTGTCACAAAAGAATGACGAAAAATTCTTCAAAACCATTTCGAGTGGCCTGTAACTGACAGGGAAACTTTTAATTAAATGTAAATTTTTTAAGTAAGTAATTGAGAAAAAGCCGAAGTATAGGGACTTTAAATTAATGTTTTAATAGAAATAATAATAATTTTCAATTCTCATGCTCTAAAAGTACTTAAATATAGCCCTACGAAGCGGGACTAAATAACCACTTTAGTCCTTAGGGAGTAAAATGTAATCCTAATTTCTTGTATGCATGAGATGAGATGAATTCCTGATTATAGCGCCTTAAAATCAAATAATACGCGTACATAACTAAGGGTTGTTTTATTTTAACTATATCACAGTCACGATGTTGTAAGCTCCCAGTCGGCTCGAGGTATCGCACGAATCCATCGCTGACGCAGTGTTCCTCCTTCGGGAATCCAAATCTTTCGAGATCCAAGGTTTCATAAGTAATTTCCAACAATGATCACGTATTTATATGCACTAATTATACAATAGATATTGTATTAAAACACCCAAACAGCAATCAAGAAAATCAAACAGCAACGTTTCTTGACATGCCCAAAGAGTATTCCGACTTGCCACATCCAGATAAAAAAAATATCCAAAATGTGCAAAAATAATAATTTTTCTTTTTATTTTGTAACAAGCTAATTTAAACAAGTTGTTAAATAAATGCGTGCAAAATCCGAGAAAGTGTTTTATTTAAATGAACAGTTCGCGCAGAAATCTAAGATGTGAATTGAATTACGGCGAAAGTTATTTTGTTTTAATATATTATATCAAGATCCTAGTCAACGAAGAGATATAGAGGGAAATGTTTGGAACACAATTTTTGACTTTGGAACTTTGTTTGGGCTAAAAGTTTTTTAAAATACTGTATATATTTTACCGGCCAAACCAGATTTCAGGACAAACTAGTTTTTCCTAGGCCAAACTAGTTCATCGCGTTGACATTTCAGAGAGCGAGTTTGCCTCGGAAGTCCTGTAGAACACGTGATTGGTTAAAATGGTGGTTATTTTTTTTTGTGTCATGTTCTACATCTACAGGTCTTCCGAGGCAAAGTCGCTCTCTGAAATGTCAACGCGATGAACTAGTTTGGCCTAGGAAAAACTAGTTTGTCCTAAAATCGGGTTGAAAAAAAAATGAGACCTTCAAACCGCCCCCCCCCCCCCCCCCCCGGATTAAGGGCTACGGGCGGGGACTTTTGCTATGTTTACCTCCTTATTAGCCCAAACAAGGTTACAAAGTCAAAGATTGTGTTCCAAGCATTTACCTCTATACTGTTTTTGAGTGTTCGTTGATTTTTACTTCCACATAATTTGAGAGTTATCGCCTAACCTGGCAACACTACACGATTGTTTGTTTATATAGAACAAAGAGTAAAGTGTATAGATCAACAATCTTTTCTGTTCCGGTGACAGCAGCGCTGGTTGGACAGTGCTACTTGACAGTAAAATAACATTATGAACAAAACACGTTAGTTCCAGTTTTGGCCACCGGAACAGAACACGTTGACGTAATCGACTGCAACGTTGCCGCTTTTCCAAGGAGCATGGCTTGTTACAAGTGCAACGAGTGAGATAGAAGATGGCTTTGGTCAAGCACGTGTCAAGTAACCATCACAACAAAACAAGAATATAGTACTTGAAAATTTGCAAGAATTCTGAATTGATAACTATACTGATTATATATTTAATTGCATTGTCATCGGAACTAAAGGTAAATTCCAAATTTCAGCTCAATCGGACATTGGAAAGTGGGTCAAATTTAGCTCGCAAGATTTGACGAACGGACATGCATACATACATACACTGCAAGTTAAATAAAAGCTTGTAAAAAAGAAAAAGCCACTTATTTAGGACAAAACAACATATTTTAAAGTGACAATACAATATTGGCTATATTTTAAAACGATTCCAACTTCATCATCATTCTGCAATCCATCTGCAACAGGCTGATAATTATGATGATGATGATGATGAATCCATAAAAAATACCCTTTTTACCACACTTTTATTAGCTTCACTTGTAACTAAGTCACAATGTAAGAAAATTTCGGAATTAAATTTTAACCTACTTCTAATTGTCGTATTGATTTGAAACTTTGCAAGTCTATATGAATCCGATGACAATACAATAATTTGCTACTATCGAGCTGATCTGATGATGGAATCAAGAGGTCGGCAATAGAACTCTTCAACGGCTGCTAGGAAACCTCTCGAGTTTAGGCTCATTTGTTTTGTTCTGATGAGACCTATTTGCTACTCCTGATGGTGAGGGTCTGATAATGAAGCAGGGAGGAAGCCAGTGGCACTTCTGAATGACCACTAGGAAACCCCTCGAGTTTGGGCTCCGTTGTTTCGTTCTGATGAGACCTATTTGTTACACTTGGTGGTGAGGGTCTGATGATGGAGCAGGGAGGAAGCAAGTGGCACTTCTTAATGACCACTAGGAAACCCCTCGAGTTTGGGCTCATTCGTTTCGTTCTGATGAGTCCCATTCGCTACACTTGGTGGTGTGGGTCTGATGATGGAGCAGGGAGGAAGCCAGTGACATTCTTTAATGACCCCTAGGAAACTCCTTGAGTTTAGGTTCACTCGTTTCATACAGATGAGACCTATTCGCTACACTTGGTGGTGAGGGTCTGATGATGGAGCAGGGAGGAAGCCAGTGACATTCTTTAATGACCACTAGGAAACTCCTTGAGTTTGGGTTCACTCGTTTCATACAGATGAGACCTATTCGCTACACTTGGTGGTGAGGGTCTGATGATGGAGCAGGGAGTAAGCAAGTGGCACTCAGTTGCACTCCTTAATGAGGAAACCTCTCGAGTTTGGGCTCATTTGTTTTGTTCTAATGAGACTTATTCGCTTCACTTGGTGGTGAGGGTCTGATGATGGAGCAAGGAGAAAGTCAGTGGCACTCCTTAATAAGGGAAACCCCTCGAGTTTGAGCCGATAGAGACTTATTCGCTGTACTTGGCTCGCGCATCCGGTAACTAATAGACTCTCCTTGAATTTGTAAAACTAAATACACACAATCACGCCTTTTTTCCCTTACGGGTCATTATGTTATAATGTTTGAGGGGTGAAAAGAGACATGAATAGACTGTGTAATCCATTATCACATCCATCCATGGGTTGCCATTTATTAAACTAAAAAGTAAAAAAATAAATATGTAGTTTAAAAAACTAAAAATCACACTTTTATTTTTATTAGTAACAGACTAAAAAGTACAAAATAATCGTCTATTCAGTGACTGAAATTAAAAAGCGTGGTGCGCCCTTTGCAAAGCATGCATTTCAAGAACTTGCTTAATATTGACAACGCGCACCACGCTTTTTAATTTCAGTCACTGAATAGACGATTATTTTGTACTTTTTAGTCTGTTACTAATAAAAATAAAAGTGTGATTTTTAGTTTTTTAAACTACATATTTTTTATATTTCTTATCCATTGTTAAGTCTATGGTCGTTACCTTTGAAACTGCATCGGAAAACGTGTTTGACGTCGCAGCTCAGTGACTGTGACAAGTCAACGAGACGTTGTATACGTAAAGTAAAGAACAAATCATACCTGTGCTGGCATAGTATTCTTACAAAGGCTATTTTTAACGATCGTATAAGGTCTTAACATATTCTCACTTGAAATGGTATGTGCAGATGCTTTATTTATTGAGATACACATTATGATGTTTTCTAAATGCGCGCCTTAATCTTCCTAAATTTTTGTTAAGATTAAAGAGAAGATCACTCATATCACACCTTTTGGCTAGTAGTAGTTTCAAAATCTATAAAAATATTGTATTACTTACTTAAGACAAGTTTTTAAGCTTAACTAAACTTAAAAAAATAGAATACAACCGTCGCAGCACGAGAATAATTCGTTTTCTATCACAATTTTTATATTTTTTAACCATCCGTGTAAATATGACAGGCGGAAACAAAAGGAAAAATTTAAAAATTACATGTTGTATTGAATTCGGGGAATCAGTTTAAATAAATTTTTATACTAAGATCATTGCCTACGATTAATTTTAAAATACAAAATTCTGACGAACGATAGATCTGCTGAAAGTATTTTGGCAGAGATTGTAAATATTACGAAACGCGGGTCTTTAACCATGTTTTGATTTTTGTTGTCGACTCCCCGATATTTTGGCGCAGTTGCACACGCCATGATCACGGAGTAACTGAATAAAGTTGATGCGGGGGATGTTATGAGCAGACAAATCTGTCTACCCTCTTTATTGTTCGTTTTCTACACTCGTTGCCCATAATACTGTTTCCATTCGCACACTCAACTCAAAGTTGTTCATAATTCTCACGACACACAAAACTCACAGTATCACTACGTGATAAAACACTTTGTTGTTTATTGTGGCTTTTGCACAAATGAATCACTGGATTCCAGATATTCGACAATTTAATCCCACCTTCACGATTGAAATCATTTTAGTGCTTCTTAATTTCAATCGCTTGTCTAACCAGTCTTGGTACATAGTGGCGTTCTGTCGAGATGATCTGAGGGTTATAAAACTCTATCCCAGTGATTCGGTCCCGAGTAGATTAGGTGTTCCGCAATAGCTGATTTTTGCGTGTCATTATTCTTGACAGCCTCTGTATATCTTAATATATAAGGAGCATATTAAGTGGCAAAACATGGTAAAATCCCACTTTAGGTGAAACGAAGTTCACTGGGTCCACTAGTTGCTCATAAAAAGAAGTAGCCTACCACCCGCGGCTTTGCCTGCGTGAATTACACGACGTTATCCTGCGGGAGCCTGATATTTTCCGGGATAAAGGAAGCAACTACAAGCTCTCACAAATAGGAAATGTCTCCATATCAAAATACTAGCCTTCCGCCCGCGACTTCGCAAGCTCGGACTAAACGACGACGTTATCCCGCGGGAATGTGATATTTTTCAGGGATAAAAAGTAGCCTAAGGCAGCCATACACAGTCCATCCAGATCGCGATCGAGATTTACTATGTAGATATTTTGCGATCAAGATCGCGAGCCGTCAATTGACTGTCTAATGGCTGCCTAAGTATGTCACTTTTCAGCTGCCAAACTATTCCCATTCCAAAAGTCACGTCGATCCGTTGCATCAATTTTGACGTGAAAGACGGATAAACAAACAAACCCTCTTTCACATTTATAATATTAGTATGGATACACACAATCTCTTTTTCATTTTATAGTAAAAAATATGATTGGCCTGATATTATGCATTACTAAGTAAGAACATAAATTTTAGCTTGATACCTCCCACGCATACTTGAGAAAAAGTTTCTTGATAGGTAGACGGACAGATAGATCTATGAATGAGGGCTCAACTATGTTCATGCAGCATTTGATAACAACATACCATGTTCATACCCTAGCCTGCATATTCGATATTCTTTAGACCCTTTTAGTAGAGAATAGGATTTCAAGAAGAGCGTTATGAAATCTGGGCAACAAACACACATAAACTAAACTAACACAAAAGTCACTACACCGCGCGTACGAAGTCGCGGGCAACAGCTAGTTTATAATATTAGTGTGGATAACAATTACTATAACTACGAAAAGTTCTATAGTTGCCAACCACATACCTATTAATAAATATGTAACAGAAAAACTTTCCGCGGTGCATTCAGTCCATCGTCGGCTTAGTGAGGCGACTGTGGGATTTAGCCCAAATGAGTTTTTTCTCGTACCTACACGGGTAAAGGCCACATGCACAAAAGGATTGTTGAGTGAGCACCGAGTTGTCATACTGAGTTTTTTATGGCTTTGCTGCTTTTAAGTTGGGTTAGGTCGGGAATTTTGTGAACCAACAATACATTTGCTACAAGTATTCAGGTGGAACTCCTGTTTAGCCGACTTCAAAACAGAAGGTTGTCAATTTGACAAGTGAGGAGCCCGTGGCGCAGTGTTTAGCACACTCATGCCCGAATACTCGTACGCTACTTATCTTTGGGAGCGTCTCAAACATCGCCCTGTCACTTTAAATGTCAAACGTATGAAAGAGATGCCATGATGTTTGAGACGCTCCCAAAGATGATTTGCGTTCGAGAATTCGGGCGTCAGTCTGTCAAGCAAGATGGGTGACTAAAAATTAAGGTTCTCGTGCTTCTCCGTGCTTCGGAAGCACGTTTAAGTCCCGGCTGCATTTGTAGTGGTAAATACCAATAAAAATGAGTTGGGCGCATGCAACTGCGCCGAAATATCGGAAACTCGACAAAAAAATATTTAAAAATGGTAAAAATCCCTTTTTTTCAGAAATAGTTTAAAACAGAAGGTTGTCAAGCTCGTGTCCAGTTGTGAGGAGCCCGTGGCGTAGGGACGGCCTTCGACTGTTTTTTTATCCCCAACGGGGTAGCTATATGGGTAGATATATGGAACCACTGTGCGGCGAGCCGTAAGCGCGGCGTCGCCTAGCCGTAGCCGAGCCGACGTACCGACGCTGATCCGGTTTGGTTACGTGCTTGCGTTAGGTTGACGCCTGGTTGACGGCGAGGCGAAAGGCGATACGGTGTCGATCCTTTTCCGAGTTGATGAAATGTGCCTTTAGCCTTCACCGCATCTGATTTTAAGTGAAGACAAGACTGAAGGCCGAAGCACACTTGTCCCGGAATCCTCAACCACTAAAATAAATAAATAAATAATAAATAAATATTTTCTTACAATCACACCAATAATTGGTGTGATTGGTGTGATTGTGAATTATTATCCAAGCCCATAGTAAATTTCTTAAGAAACTGTGTCTATGTGAACTTGATAACGGATAAATACTTATATACTTAAATACTTTTTTGTTTGTAAATACATGCTTAATATACCTAGATAGAAAACACCAAGACCAAGACAAATAGACATGTTCATGCACATAAATATTTGTCTTGTTCGGGAAC
Organism: Crambus lathoniellus; assembly: GCA_949710035.1. Lineage (NCBI taxonomy): Eukaryota > Metazoa > Arthropoda > Insecta > Lepidoptera > Crambidae > Crambus > Crambus lathoniellus. Next base: position 5,684,479 of record OX453315.1, on the reverse strand, counting down.
CGAACCCGAGACCTCTGGCGCAGAAGGCAGGTAGCCTTACCCCTGCGCCAAACCGGTCGTCACTAAGGAACTGGGTGTCTTATCTCTAACTGCCTGTTCACTACAATGTTTGAAACATTGTTGTATGGACTGTGGTGGTAACTTTCGCAAGGGTGTGTCACGGGATGAGTGAACAGAAAGTTGTATACCTGATTACGAGATTTATCGGTGTTTATGGTTTCCTATAATCCCGTGATCAAGCCTCTGGAAAGGTTCTGAAATCGCATAATCAAAATCAAGCAATATAAAATAAATGCGTGAATAAGTGCTTTAAGTTTCTAACATTCTGTGCCGTATTTAGGTAATTTTGACTGTGATGTTATGTGAAGTTCATTCAAGAATTCGTCAAACAACGTCAGTCATTCTACGAAACACTACGAGTTGGCTACGGATATGTACCTACTCGTAGTAACCGTAGCACTTCGAGACTACGAGACAAGTAAATAGTACTATATTGATTGCTCTTCCGAATGTGCGACTATAAGTTTGTACTGGGTATGCATTTGACCACCATCCAGCTTAGCAGACAGGATGCAGTCTAGGGTATTGCATGCTAACCCAGGAGGTGCCCATTCACTCTTACTTTGAAAAGACCAGGGTTATAATGAGCGGGGAACACATTCGCAGGCAGCGCATTCCAATCTTTAGCAGCTCGCATTAAGAATGAACTAGCAAAGCGCTTAGAACGGACAGGTGGAGTGTCTTCTATGTATGGATGGTAAGCTAACCTGCGTCTAGTACCCTGATGGTGGAAAGGGGCGGAGGAACAAGGTCGCGCAGTTCCCGTGCGCACTCTCCAAAGTGTATCCGGTATTTAATATGTATAATTACAAGCTTTTATTAACTTGCCATGTTAGTTAGTTAGTGGGGGACAAATCTTGCAAGCTTAATTAGGCCCACTTCCCAGTGTGCGATGGAGATGATTTTTTTTTTAAGTTTTGGTTTAGATGGCAATACAATATTTAAGTACAATCAGCAAAAAAGCTTGTCATGAAAATGAAATTTTTACTAAAAACTTATTTGTTTTGGCTGTGTTGTTATGTGAAGTTCATTCAAGAATTCATCAAACCACGTAACTCATTCTACGAAACACTACGAGCTGGCTACGGAGATGTACTCGTAGTAACCGTAGCACTTCGAGACTACGAGTCAAGTTAATAGCACTAAAAAGTTATTGCTCCTAGTGTGCGAGTGTAGCATGTACTTTAATAATTGAGTAATACATAAATAAATAAAATAAAAATGTTTTTATTAACTTAAATTCTTATAACTAATAACAGAGAATCAACCCAAAATATACATACATACATACATACACATACATATACTCACGCCTATTTCCCACGGGGGTAGGCAGAGACTATGGATCGCCACCTGCTACGATCCTTGCACACTTCTTTCGCTTCATTCACATCCATAAATTTTTTCATACATGCCCAGTGATTATTGTCACTGCGTACACCAGACTTTTTTATTAAACCTCCTATTTGGTCCATGTAGGTTTTTCTGGAACGCCCTTGCGCAACCGGTCCTTTCACATTCGCACAATATAAGGTCCTTCTTAAATAGTGCACATAATTTTAAGGGGTCAATGTGCTCACGCATACAAACAACTTTCACTATGGTACTAACATTGAAAACGCGAAAAAAGAATCAGCTGTTCCATAGAAAATTTTAAATCGCATAGATCAAAATGTATGGAACAGCTGTTTTTTTTTCGCGATTTCAATGTTGATACAATAGTAAAAGTTGTTTGTATGCATGAGTACATTGACCCCTTAAAATTATGTGCACTATTTAAGAAGGACCTTATATATCTCTATCACTCAATTTAACTCCACATATGTTCCTCAACGAACGCATCTCTACCGCATTTATTCTGCTTTCATTCTTCTTCTGCCATATCCAAAACTCACTTCCATACATCAGTGTCGGCACCAGCACTCCGTTATGATAATAGTGTAGTAATTGAGTAATAGTGTTACATATTCTGAAGGATAGCTGGAGAATTATTAAACTAGATTATCTTTTGCTTAAACAAACTTAGCACTGAAAGATGATTCTGACGTTCTTGTCAGGGGGCCGATTCTCAGGCAATCGAGAAAAGTTCACATTTATAGCTCGAAATTCAAATATAACACAGTTTTTGTATTGTCAGAATTTCACAATCGAAAAAGTTCGATCGAAAACCAGTCGAACGCTACGAGTGGTAAAAACCAATAGATGTTCGTATACGAACTTAGCTGTCAAAATGAATTTGTTGACATGTGAGACAGCTTAGTTTGTTTGAAACGTTCTAACTTTTCAATACAAACCACAAACAAAATGTTCGACATACGAATTACCACACTGAAAAAGTTCGAATGCCTGAGAATCGGGCCCCAGGTCCCAAATTTGACTGGCGCGGATTTTCATCAAAATTTTATTTTAGTATCAAATTACATCCAGAAGTCAGTGTTATATTATAGCATTCTGTAACGATGTCGTTTCGTACCAGTCATTATGAATGGTTAAAAACTCCATCATCATCATCATCATCATCATGTCAGCCGAACGACGCCCACTGCTGGGCATAACTCCATAATGGCTGGAAACTCCATCAAGTTCTACATACTGGCCATTAATTTTATCGAATCCTATCCTGTTCTTTCAATTCAAATTCAAAATCTTCGTTTCACGTGTCCTGTTCATCATTTTTGATTCAGTTATACCAAAACCACCAAGCCGTACAGAGCTCGCGGAGCATTACCAGTTTTTTTATATCAGTTTGAGTTAGAGTTGTTTGATTATAGTATTAAATAAGTGGAACCCTTGACCCTCGGAAAGGGGTATGTTTTCATAGTCATACCTACTACCTACTTACCTACCTACTTTTTGTTATTCATGTATTTTTTATCTTGTTGTTAAAGTTCCTATGCTTCCTATTCTTCCTATATTTTCTTTATTGCTACCTTTACAATAAAAAGTCAAGTCCCTATTAAACATCTTTTTATTCATATATCTATCTAATTAAATACTGGGCGGCGACTTCCGACGTTCCGGCTAGTGTACCACTGGCCGACGAGGACGCCCCGTCACAATTCTTTGCCTAAACTATGAAAAGTTCTTCTCCCTAGCCGCGCCACATATTTTGCGGATAATCAAACAAATTAATAGCTCTACGAGAAAAAAAATAGTAGCAACGAGAGGTAGAGAAAAGGTAGATTATGTTTACATAGGTTCACGTATCGATAATATTTAAAATTATCAAAATGACTTGCTGCAGAGTATACTCTCCAGCCGGACCACAATCTACGACTAGTAACTTCGGAACCAATGACTTATATCGTACCACACTTGTATGTATGGAAGGTACTCTTTAAGTAGCTTTTTTTGAGGTATTAGTTTCTTGGAAAGTGCATCACACTTTTCTGAATTCGAGGTGGTCCGGCCAGAGAGCACTGCTTTGCAGCCGGACCACAAAAGCTACTGAATATTTCATAATCTGTTGAGGTACTTTTAATTTTAATACATTCCTATGAAAGTAGACTACAGGTAGCTGTTATTGCACTATATAGCATCTGGGTACTGATATGTGGTCCGGCCACAGAGGATCACACAAACAAGTAAGTGATTTAATTACAGCCTGTATGGTAAAGGCCTTACTATTCAATTGTTACCTGTCTCACCAAATATTCCGCACGGGATGCGCAATCGCTTAGCACTTAGCAGTATATAAAATGCGGCAATTCAGCCGGCCTAGCATGAGCGGCTTATAACGCGCGATATGATATGGTACGGCATGCCGTCTTGCTTACACCTTAGTGGGGTAAGCAAGACAACTTGCCGTACCATATCATATCGCGCGTTATAAGCCGCTCATGCTAGGCCGGCAGGAAGGTATGCTGTTACTGGCATACACATATGTATGTACCGAAATATTTTATCCAAGTAAAATGCTTGCAATGGTTGACATAGTGTATTAATACACAAAAACAGAATAAAATACCAAGAACCGAAAGGGAAGAAGACTACCACATTGTACTTAAAATACATCAATTTAAAAATTCGTACTGTTTTTATCATCCGAAATTAATCCCCCAGAATACTGATTAGGTATGTTATCGCCATAAACTTTTATCAGACCTCAACTCCGTTCGCATTCACAATAAAATCGAACCCGACCCACACGTAAATTCTCGTAATTATCTCGCGTTACCTATACGCACCTGCCTCATCAAATATGCGTCCGACGTCCGATTGCTTAGCATTCAATGTGCATACCCTCGTTAGAACTATCGTTCTGTGTAATTACAGTCTGTTACACCCTCTGTGTTTTCCGGTGTCTTACGCAAAATTACGGCTGTGTGTTACACCGAAGCGAATGTGTGAAGATCACAGTAGCTTTTGCACGAAGAACTGTAGTTACGCTAATCGAATAGTAAACTATACCTTATAGGAAAAATGTGATAGTAAAAAACTACGAGCACTTCAGGCGGGATTCGAACCCGCGACTCCGGGAATCTGGCCCGATGCTCTGATCAACTAAGCTAACGAAAGGCTTACACGACTCGTCGAATTTTGATATCACTTGTTAACGCTATAGGCATGCGTTGCTTCATCAATACCAGGAAACCCCAGCATCCAAAATAAACATTTTATTATATTTACACTTTCATTACCATTTTTTGTTTAATCTCAAGACTATTCATTTCTTCAAAAGCTGTCAAAGTGCTGTTGAAGTCAAAAACTTATTGAATTTCAATTCCTTATACGACCGAAAGAGGCGCAGCTCTGTTTCATACAACATACGATCACGGAAACTAGTACAATAACGATAGTTTTTCATGGTAAGAGTTCAGAATACAACAAGGATAAAAGAAGTAGTAGAAGGGCGCGCGTGGAAAATACCAAACTTTACATACATTTTTCATTTTCACGCGTAATAGGTACTTTGTTTAAGTTCTCAATTAGTACAAAATGCTATGCTTATTCTTTTTTTTTTTGAGTTCTGTGGTAGATAATGCTTAAGCAAACTCTTTCAATAGGATTTATTGTTTCCAATGGGAGAGTTTCCTGCACTAATTTTTCGATGCACTAGATGGCGCTGTAACCGTAACACAACCTACTTTGTTCAGCATATTATGGCAAAGGATTCGATCATTCAGCCTAAAAACACCTCCCACCTCACCTCCTGTTGGGACGATACACTCTGTGCAACTTTTTGTATAACTTGATATTCGGAAACGATATTCGTATAGCGATGTCAGACTATTTTCTTTGCTATTTTCTTCTAGGTACTTGTTCGTTTACTTCCTCAGATATTTTATCATACCCCTAATGGCATTTTTGGTGCGAATGAGGGATTTTCTGACAGATGATTAAAAAAGAAAAAAGTTAGTTCCAAAAAACTCAACAGATGGCGATCATCAGACATGTGTTTGCTTTTTTTAAATTCGCTGGCAATGGGCCCTGTTTAACCATTTTTACAAGTCTACAATTATGTAAGAAAGCTAGTGAAGTACTTGTATTTTTAATCTAGTAGAACATCAGAATCACAAGTTGGCGGCCATTTTAGAAGAAATCATCCTTATCCTTACTTATATTATAAATGCGAAAATGCGAATCTGTCTGTATGTGTGTTACACAATCACGCCTAAACTACGGAACCGATTTGAATATAAATTGGTACAGAGATAGTCTAGAGCCTGAGGAAGGACATAGGCTACTTTTTATGTGAACAAAGGGCTGTAAGGGGTTGAAATAGGGGATGAAAGTTTGTATGGAAATTACGTCATTTTTAAAGCTAGAAGCTTCAAAATTATTTTATAGGCTTTTGATTAGATAAATAAATACGACATTCAAAGTATGTAAAAAAAACTACCCTACAGAGGGTGAAAACAGTGAATTTTTTCGTGTGATGACGTCGGCAAAAAAGTTTACGGAACGGATTTTCATGAAAGTTTTTTTTTTATATAGCTATTAGTTGTCGCCAACTTATAGGTAGGCTATAATTTATTTAGAAGATCGGAATGGCCGATGTGGAACCATAGCAGTCCAGCCAAACTATGAGAGATATAAAAATACCGTTTTAAGGAAAATTGTTAAACGTGATGAGCACTTTCTATTGACGTACAAAGTTTGAAGGTCTAGTACACCTGATGTGGAACCCTAGCAGCCAGATTAAACTATATGAAAAATATATCTATAAGACAGATCCTTGCGGAACACCTTCATCAATGGCTTTTGGGTAGGATGATTGGCCGTCTACCACAACTCGTATTAGGCAATTATGGAGGAAGTCAGCAATCCAAGTGCAAAGGCTATCAGTGATACCGTATGAGGGAAGCTTACTTATAAGGCTGCCAGACCTTACCAAAGGCTTTGGATATGTTGAGCGATACGGCAAGGGATACGCCATGTTTCTCCATCGCTTCACTCCAAAGATGGGTGGCATACACAAGAAGATCTCCAGTCGACCGACCACGGCGAAAACCAAAATTTGCGGTCTTTGAGGAGGTCGTTGTCTTCGAGGAAACGGCCCAAGAGACACGGCCTACAGAGTACGGTTGTGACTAAAATTGGCCTGTATTTGGAAGGGTCGGGACAGCTGCCCTTTTTGGGCACAGGCAAGCTTCCACGTTTTGCAAGTTTCCACGATTAGGGTACTAGTCCAGTCTCAAGTTAGAGGCGGTACAGGTGAGATAACACAGGACTCAGTTCAGGTGCACAATTGCGCAAAACAATAAAATTGCTGGGTTACCATCGGGACCACTATAGCTTTGTTCGCATCTAGAGTACGGAGAGCTTTGAGTAACTCTTTGTTGCGTATCTGTATATCTCCTCTATGGACGAGGACTCATAGGTGAAACTTTGTTACTGACATCAAGGTGCCAATTTTCTTCAAACAGAGAGACACACAATTTTGTTTTCTCAGTCGCAGTATGTTTTATATTATATATTATATGCACTATATGCGTTGAGTCCGTGACAAGTACCCGGAGGAAATATTTTGGACGTATAGGGACTTTTTGTCCCACGGGGACAAAAGCCTTCGTCTGATTAGGCCTTAAATATACATCACTTTTCGAATATGAGAGATGAAAAATATTTATCAGCCAATGCATTTATATGTCATTAGGTATTCCAATGACACTCTTTTTTGTTACCGTAAAAAACACTTGTTATTTACTTCGTGAAACAGAATTTACAAGTCCATGTTACATTTCGAAGCTTGTGAACTTGTAAACTTGTATCTTTCGAGAAATAGGCCCATCTTTGTGTGGTAATAAACAATAGAATCAAAATCAAAATCAAAATCAAAAATCATTTATTCATTTTAGGCTGATACAGCACTTGTGAACGTCAATGAAGCTACGCTATCGGTTCGTAAATCCTACGGCGGGAGGCCTTGTAACGAGAAGAACCGGCAAGAAACTCGCCAAGGGCTATTTTTTTCTCCCTGTCATATTTCATACAGAGTCGTCAAATTGAAAACTGACTTTAACATAATATAATATGTAAAGTCACTTTCCATCACAAATTAATCTTAAGTTTAAAAACAAAATAAAAAACCCGGTAATCAAAGCAGTAAATAATTTTCAATAACTAAGAAATAGACATCCAAAAGGTAGTTTTATTTAAAATACACACCAACCAAAAACGTAGCAAATAAAATAATAAATATAAATGCCAAACAAGGGTAATAAAACTTTGAATAGTTTAAGAACATAAGAATTATGATTAAGAAGAAGAATAAACAGTGCCATACAAGCCAAGATAATATAAAACTAATAACAATAAAACATTAAAAATCTGCATATTTTGAGACAAGAAGCCAGGTAGAGGTAGAGGTGAGTGGATTCATGTCAGGTAATCTATCGAGCTAATGAATAAACTTTTTTTTTTAATTTGCTGGAAGAAAATCTCTCATTGTTACGCCTAGATTTTATACTGTGAACTAATCTGAAAAAGTTAGCTCGCTATAGTTGGGTAGCGCAGCGCCACCTAGTACAAATTTTTGAACTAACGATGAAACGTCAAAAGAAACTCTCAGTAACGAAAAAGTTTGTTTTTTAAATGTTCTACTATCACCAAAAAGGTCTTCAGCATTGTAGTGTTCCGGCAATCAGTTATAAAATAGCCAGTTCCTCAGTAGTTGAAGATTCCGGGAGTAGCTTGCTTCCACTTTTAGCCCAAATCAGGTGCGATGAAGGCTATTAAAGTGCAACCCCATTGTGGATAAAACACTGGTGTGGTGATTGTAACTTTGATTAGATGGAAGCTCAACGTAGAGCCTAACCAGATCCTTAGCGGCGGTGTGGTCCTGTGATTACGATAAATTCATAAATACTATTACGTGTAGGTGATAAACAAACAGAAATAAATTAAAATGACTAGGATACAATTCTCAAATACTAATTATGAAAATTTATAATTTACCTACCTATTTTACTTACTCTTCTGTGTGTACGAAGGACCGTTAATGTTCGCCGCCATTGTTTTTAATGTCAGTAGCAGTGTTTGGTTTGGGCTCCCACTACATTCATTGTAATTGGTGCCCACGCGCCTTTTAGTTTAGTACAATGACCAGGTAACTTGTTTTTATGCGGTGTGAGCCGGGGCTAAGACCTTTTACACAATACGATACTTTTTGTAGCGTTATACGAGTTGTATCATTGCAGCGCATAGAGAGAAACGTCTAGCCGCGCTATAAAGACACCACCCTGTGTTGCGATTCTCTAAAGAAATTCCACTGTCACTTCGCCTTCGCTCTGGATCTTTATGTCAAGTTCATAACAAACAAATGAGCGTCAAGCGAAAAAGAACGTCGAGTTTGTCAATCGAAGGGAATCGCACCTCTGGGGGCCGATTCTCAGGCAATCGAAATTGAATTTCGAGCTTATAAATGTAAACTTTTCTGTTTACATTTATAAGCTCGAAATTCAAATATAACACAGTTTTTGTATTGTCAGAATTTCACAATCGAAAAAGTTCGATCGAAAACCAGTCGAACGCTACGAGTGGTAAAAACCAATAGATGTTCGTATACGAACTTAGCTGTCAAAATGAATTTGTTGACATGTGAGACAGCTTAGATTGTTTGAAACGTTCTAACTTTTCAATAGAAACCACAAACAAAATGTTCGACATACGAATTACCACACTGAAAAAGTTCGAATGCCTGAGAATCGGGCCCCTGGGGGCCGATTCTCAGGCAATCGAGAAAAGTTCACATTTATAGCTCGAAATTCAAATATAACACAGTTTTTGTATTTACAGAATTTCACAATCGAAAAAGTTCGATCGAAAACCAGTCGAACGCTACGAGTGGTAAAAACCAATAGATGTTCGTATACGATTTTAGCTGTCAAAATGAATTTGTTGACATGTGAGACAGCTTAGTTTGTTTGAAACGTTCTAACTTTTCAATAGAAACCACAAACAAAATGTTCGACATATGAATTACCACACTGAAAAAGTTCGAATGGCAGGCATTCGAACTTTTTCAGTGTGGTAATTCGTATGTCGAACATTTTGTCCGTGGTTTCTATTGAAAAGTTAGAACCTCTGAGAACGTTTCAAACAAACTAAGCTGTCCCACATGTCAACAAATTCATTTTGACAGCTAAGTTCGTATACGAACATCTATTGGTTTGTACCACTCGTAGCGTTCGACTGGTTTTCGCTCGAACTTTTTCGATTGTGAAATTCTGACAATACAAAAACTGTGTTATACCTATTTGAATTTCGAGCTTAAAAATGTGAACTTTTTTCGAAAGTTCGAATGCCTGAGAATCGGGCCCCTGCTGACAAGTAAGGACACGCGCTTGCTGTGCTGATCTAAATATGCGTAGGTATATGCTAGCTACCACCATATTATAAGTCTGACATAACAACGATGTTTTCAGCATTGTTGTGTTCTGGCAGCTAGCGATAAGATAGTCACTTTCCCAGTGGTTGAGGATTCCGGGAGTGGAGCGCTTCCACCTTCAGCCTTATCTCCTTTAAACATCAGGTGCGATGAAGGCTAAGTGCTACCCCGCTGTGGATAAAAAAAAGAAAATATTTGTGTGGATGAACATGCATGTATTTACAAAAAAAGTTTTATCCGTTACATGAAGTCGTGTAATCGATATCAGAAGCAACGATAGCATCACAAATATAAATACATAATAACACCCATACCCCAAACAAACTCAATCGTTCAAAAGAAAAAAAACTGTTATGAACATTTTTGATTAATTTATTTGCATTAATTTTTGTCTCGATGGGGGGGGGGGGGGGGGTGGTGATATGGACTGGCGCAACTTGTGTTCCTGCTCAAAGTCGTAATGTGTAAAACGGTATAAGTTTGAGATCTAATGCGAAAGGGGAGAAGAAATATACGATGGCACTCTAAGAACTGTAGTTAGAAGTTTTGAGACCTAAATAACTACAAAGTAGTCATTACAACTTTGTGCCTCGATTTAGTAGTTACTTGTTTTCAAATTGTAAGTGTAATTATAGCTTTATGTTTACTCTTTCTCGATAGCGTAGTGGGTATTGACCAGCATTCTGTAGAAAGAGAGGAAACCTATCAAAGTTTGAGAAATCGACCGGGAAACAGACGGGAAAGCATTCATAGATTCATTTGTTTTTATTTCGAGTCTGGTACATAATTAATTGATAAGTTCTCAGGGCCTAGACAAGCGGCTTTCTATTTTGATATCGCCAGTAGAATAGAAAGAAAATGTATGGGATTGACATTAGCGGTCACGTGACATTTTAATCGCTAATGTCAATCCCATACATTTTCTTCGATAAATGAGAACCACATGTCTAGGCCCTATATTGACGATCTCTGTTAACGAAAGGTGCACCGATCGATTTTCAAGAGGCCGCTATCTCCGAGGTCCCGGGTTCGATTCCCGGTCGGGTAAATGTTCTGAACGAACTTTTCAATATTTTCTCGTGTCTGGGTGAATGTGGTAATATCCGTCGTTGTTTCTAATTGCCATATCACAGATTGGGATTAGAGCAATGTGCATAATATAATGGTGTCCATCGTTTTTAGGGTTCCGTTCCGAAATGCTAAAAAAGAAGAAGAAGAAAAAGAACTACTCATGCTATCATCTTGAAATTTGGAATAGTTAAGGTGACGCTTGGCCAACTATTTTGCAAATAAGAGAGAAATAAGATGTGCATATTTTTTGCAACAGGGACTGAAAGGAGGTCCTAATAATTCGAAATGGGCCAATTACATTAGTTTCACTATCGGTCAAGAAATGGCGCTGACCAATAACTGCAATATTCTACACTGCAAATTTTCAAACGAATATAGCCGCCGATAAAAACATTTTCACCTTTATTTATTTATATTTATGATGGTACGGAAACCTCGGTGCACGAGTCCGACTCGCTCTTGAGTAAAGAAAGGCCTTTCTTTCTTTTTAAATCATGTTAGCATAATTATGAAGCCATGGGCAATATAATAATGCTAACACTGACTTAATTTAATTCGATAGTAGGTAAATAGGTAATGATCCTGGGCACATGGAACAGTGTTAGGTGTGAATTATTAGGTGGTATATCGATGTTAATTGAAACAAAGTACAATTATTATAATATCAATAATGACGATTTACTATTATCCATTAATGCGTGTAATCGCTCCAGTGCTATTAATCAGAGATCGCGCAATCAACGAACCAGGATCGTGAATCATGAATCGTAAATCTTTTGGTGTTGAGCCAGCTTCATATTTTTTGTTAACCCATTTGGTGACTAACCATTTTTTTTTTGTTTTCTCAGTTTATTTGCTATCAGTCTATTTGACTATAAGCAGATGTGATATATGTTATTTGTCTTGTAAGAGCAGCACTCCACCGAGTGCCTTTCCATTCTTTATTTTCCATCTATAATTCAATGATGTGTTGTCGCTTGAGTCCGGTGACTAACCATTGCAAAAAATGATTAATCACCAAAATCACAGGCTGAACGTGCTAAAACTATTCTAGTTCTTTTACTAGAAGACTTGTTTTTAAATTTACCTCCAGTTTTATTCCTTTCGCCAAGATTGCATATTAAAAATGTCAGTACTTAACAGTTAAAAAGTAATTAAAAAATTGCGCAATTACAGAACACACCCTGCGTAATTATCTGGCCTGAAAACCGGCCTAAATGGACATTCTTAACGGGGGCCGTAATGAATTCAGAAGTCGCGGACACGGGTTGAATACCAAGGAATACCATTAAGGCCTTTTATGGATGCTTTTGACTCGGAAATTAATAAAGGCAACTTTTTGTTGGATGATGCTTTTCATTTGTTTTTCACTGTTAGTCTCGTGATGAGCTGAAGGCTATAGAGACAGCGAGTTGGTGGCAGATAGTTCCAGTAAATCTCCGTGGGTCTCTCAGGAAATTAATAAAGGCAACTTTTTAAGGTAGGACGCTTTTCATTTGTTTTTCACTATTAGTCTCGTGATGCACTGAACGTGTGTCATGGACACAGCGAGTTGGTGGCAGATAGTTCCAGTAAATCTGCATGGCTCTCTAATTAACCATTTTTAAGGATGCTTATTTTGACTTGATAAATTAATAAAGGCACCTTTTTTAAAGGTCGACGCTTTTCATTTGTTTTCATTGTTAGTCTCGTGATGAACTGAGGTCATAGAAACAGAGAGTTGGTGGCGTTCCAGTAAAACTCCATAGGTCTCCGATTATTATTTTGACTTTATAACGCCACTGAGAACGCAGTACATGTGGCGCAGTACTAAACTGAACAGATTTAAAACCAAATTAATCGACACGCTAAGAAGAAAAATAATCCTTTTTAAGGATGCTTATTTTAACTATAATTTTGCTATCACTTGTTACGCTGTAGGCAAGCTACAAGTGATACAAGTGATAGCAAAGCGAGTCGTGTAAGCCTTTCGGTAGCTTAGTTGGTCAGAGCATCGGGCCATCCGGCCCGATGCTCTGACCTCCCGGAGGCGCGGGTTCGAATCCCGCCTGAAAGCTACTTATAGGGCTCGTGGTTTTTTACTATCACATTTTTCCTATACTTACAAAATTGCATTGTGAATGCATAAAAAAAATATAAAATCTCTTCTAGTAAATTTCTCAAACAATTTCATCATTTATAATAATTATCTTATTTTTCAAAAAGTACAACATCAATAATAATAAAAAAACCACTTCGGTATTCCCTTCAAAATAACAGAGTAGGTACAATAAAACTGTCGTGAAAACGCAAAGTTTAACAGATGTAAACGGTTTAACAGTTTCCATTTAACTTCTACGATCAGGAGTTTGAACAGCCCCCGAAATAAATCGTTTCGATTTTGATTTAAAGAGCGCAGGTTTATAAAGGCTGATCGTAAAAATATATGCTTGGGCTATTATTTATGTTTAAAGATGACTTTTTAAAACTTTAAAACGATATAATGTTTGGTACAATTAACAGAATATCAAGCTTATGTAACATCACAAAAACCACTCTTGTCAGTAAGTTGTTGAGTCAACAAGTTGAGAGAGTTATTTTAAGTAAAATATGTTTTTTTTATAATTGATTTCGAATAAAGCTAATCTTTTCAATGTTTTCTTTTTGTTAAATTTACTATACAGGGTATTTTTTTATCACCCCGGATAATTTTTGCGATTATTCTACTCATAAAAACAAACAACTTTTATTATGGGACCAAAACTGAAATCGCGACAAAAATAATCAGCTGTTCCATACATTTTGATTAATAGTACATTACAGCCGAGGACAGGTAAGTAAGAAATTACATTGTCGAGGATGGTTTGAAGCACGAGCCGCAGGCGAGGGCTTTAATCATTCGAGGCAAGGTAATTTGCTTACCGTACAAGGCTTGTATAGTGCTTTTCTCAAGAAATGCGAGGAAATAAAAAAAAACTGTATAACTAAATAATATTTATTAAAATTTATATCACACATGTTCGGGCAATTATTAAGTGTAAATGTTATTATTTTCCCGGGCACACTTATGTATAAATCGCCCATAATAATATTATTTTAATGATGTAGGTATCATTAAAATACGCCAACAACACAGATTCCGAAAACGTATGCGCCTTTTTTCACTTTTCCAAATCAGATCGTAGGTTTTCATATATATCTTTCTTTTGATTTTGCTGGCAGTAAGTTTTCTGTTATTCATTTTGCTTCTGCTCTCAAATTTGGTGGAGTATGTACGTCTGTATATTATGTTTCATTGGCAGAACTCATTTTGATAATTTATTACACAATATAAATAAACTGTATTGATATCAAATCAACCGCTGAAAATCATTTCCGCCGTTTTTTATTATTGTTTTGTGAGGCCAAGTGGAACGGTCATACAGCCTATTGATACTTACTACTTGCTACTAAAATGCGCAACTTCAATACCCGCTTCTGGGTGGTAGATGGCGCTGTACATATTTCCCATACAAAATTACTCGTAAAGGATATTTTGTCTATGATAAATCTCATTTTGTTTTTTCGATTGATGTTCGTGCTAAGCATGAAGCTCGACTTAATACTGAGGTAACTGGAGTTCTCACCCTGAATAAAAAAGTGAACAACAGCAAATTTGACATTCAGTATGTAGTGGCTGTCAGTTGTCTCATATGACCATACGTATTTTTTTAAAGTGTAGGTGAGACGGAAGATAGCCACTGTGTAATTTGTGGTCACAAAAAATTGTTCGTACTGCACTCTCCAGTTACCTCAGTATTAAGTCGAGCTTCATGGTGCTAAGGGTACATAGCGCTTGTGGTACAATACGAAGTAATATACTCTGTGCGCACCGTATTTTAAAAAAAGTTTACCTAATTATGATATAATAATAATGTGGCTGTATGGTGCAAACGTCCCTTTGCTTTTTCTGTTTTTATACACAGGAATAACTAAAGAAAAAATAAAGAAAAAAAAGTTGGTAGTACCATAGAAAATCACTGCAGTAATGAATTTCAGTACTTACTTACTGCACTAAAATCAGTGCAGTAAGTAAGTACTGAAATTCATTACTGCAGTGATTTTCAAATTTAGAATGTTTACCTCGGAAAAGTGCCACGTACTGCATTCTTTTCTCAAATATAATATTAACATTTCAGAGCATAAGTGTGAAAATATTTTTACACTTTATATTAAAAATATTTAACAAAGGATTAATAATTTTGAATTTAGAACAATCTCTGAAATTATCCGGGGTGATACAAAAATTTCCGTGTATAGTGGTAACATTAAACATGGTAATATTAAACATGGGTTTTACAAGTTTATTAAGAACTAATTATTTACAGACAATTATGTGGTCATCATAATATCAAATTTTAATATTTTAAAAATACTTTTAGGTGTGAAAATGTCCTGCCACTTGGCGGCACACTTTATTGTAACCAATCCGTACCCATAACACTTGTTTACTTTTGTTCCCTGTACAATCACGAGCAATAATATGTTTTTTTTTTCATCCACAACGGGGCAGCACTTACCCATCATCACACCTGATATTAAGGCCTGTTTACAACATAGGACTATGTCAAATTACAATATTGAAAGACTTTTGTGACACTGATCGTTTTCTTTCGGAAAACATCAATGTGACAAAGTTATATTATGTTGTATACATATTATTGCTCGTAACTGTACTGCAAACCACCCCTTAAGCAGAGCCATGTAAAACTCCTCATTCCAATCAAAAGTATAAAGTTGAGGACAACCCTTTCTCCGATTCGTCACAAAACAGAGCACCCTTAAAGTAAATAGGCATCACCCATTGTTCTTTCAAAACTTTGATTGATCAACTTTGGCGGCCTGTACTCGTTTGTCTGAAGTCTTATCTTGAACAACCAGTCCTTGGGATTATATAAGTTGTTTGATATTTTGCTATGATATAATTTGTATGGCCTAATTGCTTCGATCAACAATAACACCTAGTTCTAGATACATACTTGGAGTGACAGATATGTCCAAACCTGATAAGCCGACTTGAGAGTATAAATTATAAGAAGGGCAGGCGTACCGGTTTTGGCCACTGTACCGGTTTTGGCCACTTTTTGCTCTAAAAGTTTTCTAAACAACTTTTAGCTATTTTTGATAAAGGCATTTAAAATAAGGTAATAATAACAACCGTTAGAATACCTTATGTCATAAGATTTTTTTTCAATAAATTCCATTTTCTGTTTGAAAAAATGTTTTGTATGAAAAGTTTAAGAAATTTGTTTTGGATGAAATACTTTATAAACCTTTGTTTTTTACAATTAAATTGTTGTTTTGCCATTGACTGGTTTCTAGCGCATTAGAATATATTGATTTTACCTGGGTTTGGTTTTGACTTTTCGCAATACTTACAAAAGTTTAACTATCAATAAGTGGCCAAAACTGGTACATTTGGCACCTCTTACACATTGTGTGTAATATAAAAAAAACTATTTTAATTTTATAAATTTGAATAATGTACCTTTAAAGGTAGATAAATTATCTATAATTTAAGATATAATTTGTGTCTTAAATACCTAAGACCATTTAGTACTTAGTGCTTAAAAGGCAAAAAATCCTTAAAGTGGCCACAAAGGGTACCTCTGCCCTATATAGATTATTTTGACAGTGTCAATAATACTACGGTATTTCAAACTTGGAACGCTTCTTGTCATTTTAATGTAAGATCGTAACATTCGTAACCTTTTTTCTCCGTTTAAAAAAAAGTCAGTCTGGCCATATAAAGTTTTCATTTAGTTCGTGAGGCTTCATCTAGTACTATTGTTGATCGAAGCCTAATTGCCTATTTATGTGTCCATGTGGTAGCATCAAAAAAGTTATCCATACTGCCTATATTTAATTTTGTAATTATCTAGCATGAAACTGAAATAATTTTTTTTTTTATATTTTTTTATATTATGTATTTTTATTAGCCTTCATCACACCTGATGTTAAGTGGTGATAAGGCTGAAGGTGGAAGCGCACTACTCCCGGAATCCTCAATCACTGAGGAACTGGCTATCTTATCTCTAACTGCCGGAACACAACAATGCTGGAAACATTGTTGTTATGGCGTCAGACTTAGATAAGATGGTGGTAGCTCGCCAGGCGGACTTAGAACAAGCCCTACCACCACCAACGAAACCCAATACAATATGTACCCCCACTGGGAATCGAACCCGGGACCTCTGGGTCTCATATCGATGGTGTGTGCCACTAGACCACAGAGGCGGTTATGTTTCACCGTTACACGATTATGCATTAGCAATATGGTAGATTAGATTTTGGAGAAAGACATACTAGTCATGGTCTACGTCTTTCTTGAAAAACTTGGTCTTTAAGGAGAACAATGATAATAAAAATACAAAATAAAATGTTCACTTACACATAATAAATATGTACATACTTATGAATCGTCAACAATCATTATCATCATCATCATGTCAGCCGAACGACGCCCACTGCTGGGCATAGGCCTCCCCCAAGGATTTCCACAACAATATAGCAATATAACTAGGAACTCGAATACAATTTCACGCAGACGAAGTAGTGACTATCGTTATTTAAAACTATACAGAGTGTTAGGGGCGCCGTTGCAATAACTTTAACCATGGCTTCAGACCATCATGCTGAACAACGAACAGCAAGATTTTTTGTCGGAAATGAAAAAAGATATTCGACTTTTCATACAAATTTAGCAACTAATCGGAGCATTTTGTATGGAGAGTCGATATATTTTTTTCATTTCCGACAAAAAATTCTTGCTGTGCGTTGTTCAGCATGATGGCCTGAAGCCATGGTTAAAGTTATTGCAACGGTGCCCCTAACGCCCTGTAGTTATTTAAAACATACTACAAAAAATAAATTTAAGTATGATTTTCTGCATTTTCACTAAAAATTGATTATGAGTTTGCTGAAATACGAGAGAAAAAACAACCACCACAATAGTCAAATACCATTATTATATAGCCTACGGTCAGAATTTGTATGTATGCTTCGTAAAACCATACCCATTTTCCCATAATATCTGTTCATAAACATGACCAGTATTTCTGACCGGGACTATTCTTTGTCATGGCGCTCTAATGTCACGGCTTAATGCCTCATATTATCGGCTAATACCACCCATACATCACTAGTCGGTACGATAAAGAAAAGCCTACTCCATAATAGGACATCAATAGTCGCCATTTGTATTATCGAGTAGGGATGGGATTATTTTTGTAGATTTAAAAAAAGTTAAGCATATTAAGCGAAAGAATAATTAATAAATAATAATAATAATAAATAAATATTTTCTTACAATCACACCAATTATCTAAGCCCGTAGTTAATTTCTTAAGAAACTGTGTCTACGTGAACTTGATAACGGATAAATATATTCTTATATACTTTTTGTTTGTAAATACATACTTAATATACATAGAAAACACCCAGACCAAGACAAATAGACATGTTCATGCACACAAATATTTGTCTTGTTCGGGAATCGAACCCGAGACCTCTGGCGCAGAAGGCAGGTAGTTTACCCCTGCGCCAAATCGGTCGTCATTTGTGAGTACTACAAAGGTATTTCATTGGATTTTTATAACATCCTACTATAATAATATTATAAATGTAAAAGTTTAAATGTTTGAATGTTTAGATGTTTGTATGTTTCTCAATCTCGCCAAACGAATGAACGGATTAAGCTGAAACTTGGGACACAGATACTTTGTGGCCTGGAGAGTAACATTGGCTTTTTTTTATCCCGGAAAATATCACATTCCCGCGGGATAACGTCGTGTTTTCCACGTGGGCGAAGCCGCAGGCGGAAAGCTCGTAATATTAAACATCAAAATTTAATAACGTTTCAAAAGTTTTAAGTGAAGAAAAGTATTTTCAGATCTATAAAATAGGTTCGAAGCGATTGGCATAAATTATAAGAGGCCTATGCTCAGCAGTGAGTGGAGGTAAATATTATGAGAAATCAAATGAAAACGTTCATAACATAACATCTCACTTGTATTGTTTTTATCAGACTGTGTTTTATGACTTTTATTTACAAAACGCGGTATAGTAAGTACTTAGCCTTCATCACACCTGATGTTAAGTGCTGATAAGGCGGACGGTGGAAATGCACTGCTCCCGGTACCCTCAATTACAGAAGAACTGGCTATCTTATCTCTAACTGCCATAATACAAAAATGCTGAAAACATCGTTGTTATGGCGTCAGACTTAGATAAGACGGTGCACTGAGAAAAATTTCCTCTGCCGCGCTACGTAAATTAAGGACAAAAATCGACCACAATGACGTGTGTAACCCGCTCCATTACGCGTACGTAGTCAGTCATACGTAGTCGGCATACTGACGCTCATCATGGAGCGGGTTACGTAATTTACTCGTGGTCGATTTTTGTACGTACGTACGTAGCCCGACATCTGGCTACGTATACGTAGTGCGTATACGTAGTGTGTACCATGGCGGCTTACGTACGATACTGTAGCGGGCACAGTAAATAATTGTGAGCCATACGTTTGCACCGCGGCGGCATACGTACAATACTGTAGCGGGCACAGTAAATAATGATGAGCCATACGTGCGCACCGTGGTGGCATACGTACGATACTGTGGCGGACACAGTAAAGCACGGTGAGCCATACGTGTGCACCGAGGCGGCATACGTACGATACTGTAGCGGGTACACTAAATAATGGTGAGCCATACGTGTGCAGCGCAGCGGCATACGTACGAAACTGTGGCCGACACAGTAAAGCACGGTGAGACGTACGTGTGAACCACGGTGGCATACGTACGATACTGTAGCGGGCACAGTAAATAATGGTGAGCCATACGTGTGCACCGCGGCGGCATACGTACGATACTGTGGCGGCCACAGTAAAGCACAGTGAGCCATACGTGTGTACTGCGGCGGCATACGTACGATACTGTAGCGGGCACAGTAAATAATGGTGAGCCATACGTGTGCACCGCGGCAGCATACGTATGATACTGTGGCGGACACAGTAAAGCACGGTGAGCCATACGTGTGTACTGCGGTGGCATACGTACGATACTGTGGCGGACACAGTAAAGCACGGTGAGCCATACGTGTGTACTGCGGCGGCATACGTACGATACTGTGGCGGACACAGTAAAGCACGGTGAGCCATACGTATGTACTGCGGCGGCATACGTACGATACTGTGGCGGACACAGTAAAGCACGGTGAGCCATACGTGTGTACTGCGGCGGCATACGTACGATACTGTGGCGGACACAGTAAAGCACGGTGAGCCATACGTATGTACTGCGGCGGCAAACGTACGATACTGTGGCGGACACAGTAAAGCACGGTGAGCCATACGTGTGTACTGCGGTGGCATACGTACTATACTGTGGCGGACACAGTAAAGCACGGTGAGCCATACGTGTGTACTGCGGCGGCATACGTACGATACTGTGGCGGACACAGTAAAGCACGGTGAGCCATACGTGTGTACCACGGTGGCATACGTACGATACTGTAGCGGGCACAGTAAATAATGGTGAGCCATACGTATGCACCGCGGCGGCATACGTACGATACTGTGGCGGACACAGTAAAGCACGGTGTACCATACGTGTGTACCACGGCGGCATACGTACGATGCTGTAGCGGGCACAGTCAAGCACGGTGAGCCATACGTTTGCACCACGGCGGCATACTTACGCTACTATGGCGGACACAGTGAAGCATGGTGCGCCATACGTGTGCACCGTGGCGGCATACGTAGGATACTGTGGCAGGCACAGTAAAGCATGATGTGTCAGACGTATTAACTGTCGTAGTAGAGGTAAGGTACCGTTGCCGGTACAGTAAGGCATGATGAACCGTGCGTATGTACCACGCCAGCGTACGTACGATACTGGTGCGGGAACAGTAAAGCACGGTGAACCATACTTATGTACCACGCCAGCGTACGTACGATACTGCTGCGGGTATAGTAAGGCATGGTGCACTATACGTGTTACGTATGGCACACCATGCTTTACGATACTCGCACCTGTATTTTCCTTATGCTGGCATAGTACATACAAAGGTGTTCAGATAATTATTATAAATATTAACCAATCAAAGTCAATGAAATTTTGTAGACACGATCGAGAAACTAATATCTAGGTCTGTGGTTTAATTCATGTTTACGAAAATGTAATAAACCACAGACCTAGGTATTAGTTTCTAGACCATGTCTACAAAATTTAATTGACTTAGATTGGTTAATATTTAAAATAATTATCTGAACACCTTTGTATGTACGGCCAGCGTCATAAATATATATATGGCTGTATATTATTAATGACGCTGACTTTACCATGCCAGCATAAGGAAAATACAGGTGCAAGTATCGTAAGGAGTGGTGTGCAATACGTAACACGTATAGTGCATCATGCCTTATACCCGCAGCAGAATCGCATGTACGCGGGCGTGTGTCTAATTAGTCACACATAATTTTTAGATTTCCGTTTTTCCTTTTTTTAGGTACGGAACCCAAAAATCAAGTATGTCTAATAGCCGTCCATTTATGTACATACGTATGGTGAATGCTATGGTACCTGTTCCGCACTAGTATCATACCTCTTATTTTTCTTCTCGGCATATATATTTGTCCATTGCGGGATATATGCCTCTCCCATGGTTTTCCTATGTCGTCCTCGATGCGGCGTATCTGGTCGAGGTCGGTCCTGCCATCTTAGGAAAGGCGGTCTACCCACGTTTCGACTTCCCGTTCATACCTCTACTATAACAGTTAATACGTTTTATACACATTATGCTTTGTAGTATAAGTAGTACAACCTGCACTGGTAACATAGATATCTACTTATAAATAATGGTGCGGGTACGGTAAAGAATGATGTATCATTATAAAGCTGACCAGATGTTTTAAAACTTTTACTGACAATAGTTACGTCATTGGCCATTATGACGGTTCCTTGTCAACTTTTAAATATTCAACAAAATGCTGCAGAACTTTCACGAACATAAAAAAACTAAATTGTACAATAATCTTTAAGTTAAGGAAATCGGAATGATTTCAGTTTATACATTTTAAAGCTCTGGTCAGGCTTTATCTACTGTTGTTGAACTTGTACGATATTAGTGCGGCTATATTATTATTATTATGCAAAATAATTTTATAGCAAACTTAACAGCTGCACCGATATAGCACCAAAGTCCGGATCTGTAAGTGAAGAAGCTTACAATAATTGGTAATTTAGATAAAATAATACTTCATGATGCATATACATTCAGTGTACCTACACAGCAATGATACAACATTTTTTATTTTTTTTAAACTTTTACAAGGTTAATAACAGAAGAAATTCTGAAGTTCTGTTCTCAAACCCCGTACAAGTTTTATAGGCTTGTTGTCAAAAGGAAATAGACATAAAAGATTTATATTATTTATTTTCAATAGTAAAATTGAGTTATACAAAAAAAACTTCAACAAGCTTATTTAATAATACTATTCTAGAATAATAATTACATAGTGAAGGGCGTCAGTAGATATCCTATTTTTATAGATTTCGTCTGAGTGTTTTAGGGCAATTAGAAATAATTAGGTACAACAACAGCTTCATTATCAACATAAACAATGTCTCAGATCTCAGGTAGGTTTATAACTACATACGCTACTTTTACCTCAATAACGGTAGGGCCAACAAAAATTACGTAGGGTTGAACAGTGCGGCCTAGCCTCTGCAGGTTCTCCTTTTTTTGAATGATCTTGTTGGTTACGTCGGCTTCAGAAGCAGCTTGCGATATATAGCCGTCGCATACTTCTGCCCTGGATGGCTTCCACGCTAGCTTTCCTTTTATTTTCCGTGCAGGTGAAATCATTCAAAGAAAAAAAGTTTCTGTTAATTTTTGAGACTTAATTTTATGAAGGTAAGGTAAATAAAGATTTAATATAATAGTACTAATATTTGAGAAAAACTTCTTACCGTCGATCAGTGCAATTATATTTGCTATATTTGTTCTTGTGTCTGGGTCTCTAATTTTTCGTAATTTTAATGAAGCATATTTTATAATCTCTTCATTTTTGAGGGTGATAGAAGAAAATAATTTGTTTTCCTTTCCCGCATACAGACGATTGAAATCGTTCATTAGCTGAAAAAAGAATACAATAAATGTACGCTATGTTATTTCCATACACACGTACGTACGATCCGTCCGGATCACTACCAATCACTACCACAGAGCTTATGGGGTTGGTTGGGTTTTTACTGCCAGCTCAATAACTCGCGCGCTGCCGACATTGCAGAACAATGTCGGCAGCGCGCGAGTAATACTTTTGGTGTTGCAAGTATCTAGAGTCTGTGCGGAAAGAGAACAATCGTGGCAGAAACGGGACCTAACATTATGAATTTTACAAGGCAATCGAAATTTAGACACTTGTCTCATCATTTAAATGGCATCGCCGTACATTTGTATAGAAAAACCACAAGGATTATGTAAAAAAAAATAAGGCTGCTGTAAATGCTTACCAAGGTATAGCCTTGTGATTGTTTCAAGGCTGGGAAATCCTTGAAGTAATCCGCTATTTCACCTTTTCCATATTGGATGCGGTTTAGGCGGTGATTTTTGCCCACTTTTCTTCAACAGATTTCCATGGATCGACATTGTTTTTCAGCCACAATAATGTTTCTTCATAAACAATATCTGTAAGTAATTTATTTATACTTATATTGTGTTTGGTGGGATGAGTTAACAAGAGGATATATATTTATTACTCTATGGGAAGGGCAGAGTGAGATGACAGCAGTCGAGCTGTCAAGCGTCAAACGTCAAACTGTACATTTTCTGTCTTTTTTTGTAAATGTTTTTAGTAATAAGTACTCTTATTACGGGACATTGGCAAAATTTCTGTGGAAAACGGAAGAGGCCAGGCACCAAAAAAAAGTGCGAGCCCGACTCGAATTTGACTAGTAATTATTTGCTTACCACTTTCCAGAGATTCCAGGCTATAAATGTCCTCATCTGTGATAGTTGGCGTGGATCTGAGCGATGATCTCGATGACTTAGAGGATGAACGGCTAGTTCCCGGCAACTGTCCACCTTCTGGCAACTTTCTCCTTCGTGCTATGTACGTTTCGTATAGCATGCCACTAGCTTTTTTTTTTTGCTAATTTTTTTGTAGCTGCGAAATATGCAGAATAATACACCACAACGCGTTCCTTGTGGAATATTTCCACAATTTCGGTAGCTAGTTTATAAAATTCTTCACTGGAAATTTCATCAGTAATCCTCCTTTTCCCTCTTTGAGTATTGCTCTGCCGTCTAAACTTTCCTGTATGTACAACACAAACACTATTGAAACACTATTAAAACACATTTTTTTTATTGTTGTTGAACAATAAATAAATAATAATAAAGAAATAACTTCTTACATTCAATTATCTAAGCCCATGTTAATTTCATTAAGAAACTGTATCATGGAAAACTTGATAACGGATATATATATATATACTTAAATACTTTTTGTTTGTATGTACATACTGAATATACATAGTTAACACCCAGACCAAGACAAATAGACATGTTCATGCAGACAAATATTTATCTTGTTCAGGAATCGAACCCGAGACCACTGGCGCAGAAGGTGGGTAGCTGGGAAGTATACCCTTTCAAACTACAATAAGGGGGGGTTCTTTAATAATTTTACCTAATAACACACAATATAAAGAGCGAAAGGATATAGTATCCCTCTCTGTTGAACGAATTTGTGAGATATCATGCGTGGAACTTGAACAAATGATTATAATCTGTGTATATAGCCCCCCTGGAGCAAATTACACAGTCTTTGAGTCCACTATGGAGGATGTTTTGAAAATATGCTGTCGTAAGAATAAAAAAATTGTAGTTTGTGGAGATTTTAATATAGACATCTTAGATATTAAATTAGCACAACTCTCCGGTAAATTCCTTAATCTTTTTAAATCATTTAATTTGCTTCACACTTTTAATGAACCGACGCGAATTACGCCAACATCGGCCACTTGCTTAGATAACATCTTTTCCAACTGTAACTTAATTGAGAAATCGGTAATTAATATTATTAAATCCGACCACAGTGGACAACTAGCTTCTTTTGAGCACTATAATGTTACTCCTAAACGCGAAGTAATTTGCAGGCCAATACCGAAACGTGGTATTAATAAATTTAGAAATAATGTACAAGATAAAGTTCAATGTTTGCCAGCTTCTGCTGACGCTAATAACTCTTATCAATCATTATTTGATATTGTTGAAAAAGAATTTAGTAACAATTTTAAACAAAAAGTTATAAAGTGTAATGATCGTAAGAAGTTCAGTGACTGGGCCACACCTGGTATTTATAATAGTAGAAGAAAGTTATTTGAACTCTATGCACAAAAAACGACCTCCTGTGATCCTAGCTTCATTGAATATGTCAAGAAATATTCAAAAACATTTAGGAAAGTATGTGCTTTGGCAAAATCTAGGTATATTTCAAATAAAATTAAATCATCTGAAAATAAAATAAAAGCTACCTGGAGTATTATAAACCAAGAAACTGGCAAAACAAAAAGCAAAATTAATTCATTTAACTTAAAAATTAGTGATCAGACTTTTGAATCGGATATTGAGGTGGCTAGTGCTTTTGAAGGTTTCTTTGCTCGAATACCGTTAGAAACTACTAGCAGACTTAATTCTTGCCCCAACACCGCTGTCTCTCTTATGGAATCTAGTGTGAACAAGTGCCAGGAAACATTTAGTTTTAGCTATGTCACTACCGAAGATATTATTAAAGCATTCAAAGCAATAAATATTAAGAAAACAGAAGATCTCTGGGGCATATCTACAAGTATCATCAAATCAATAATTGATGTGATAGCTCCATCATTAGCAATAATTTTTAACCAATGTATAAGTGAAGGGGTCTTTCCTAATTTAATGAAGAATAGTAAAATTATTCCTCTGTTTAAAGCTGGTGACAAAAGTGACCCAGCAAATTTTAGACCTATATCCATACTACCAGCAATAAGTAAAATATTTGAGAAATTAATTTATGCTCAACTTTTAGAATATTTTAAATTAAATAGTATACTGCATGAGAAACAGTTTGGTTTTTCAAAAGGTAAAAGTACCACTGATGCTGGGGTTGCATTTCTAAAACATGTACTTGATGCCTGGGAGGACAAGCAGGATGTTATCGCTATTTTTTGTGACCTTTCCAAGGCATTCGATTGTGTTGATCACCAAACACTATTAAGGAAGTTAAAACATTATGGTGTTTCTGAAATGTCAGTAAGCCTTATGCATTCATATCTGTATGAAAGAACTCAGAAGGTAGTTATTAATAAAACTGAGTCTACCGGAGCTCCCATTACTATGGGCGTACCCCAAGGATCAATATTGGGCCCGCTGTTGTTTTTAATATACATAAATGACCTTCCTTACTACGCGAAGAATTTATGTGAGACGGTGCTATTTGCCGATGATACATCTCTAGTCTTTAAAGTAGATAGAGGTGATGACTGTTCTGACGAAGTAAATAGTGCTCTTTTAAAAGTGTCACATTGGTTTAATAGTAATAATTTATCATTAAACTCAAAGAAAACTAAGTGTTTAAAATTTTCGTTACCTAATGTAAGACAAGTTGATTTTCATATTAGACTAGACGGCGATACGGTCGAATTCATTAACAATACAAAATTTCTAGGTATTATATTAGACTCGCGACTACAATGGGATCCTCATATCGAAGCCTTGGCGAGTAGACTCAGTTCGGCTGCATTCGCAGTTAAGAAAATAAGGCTCTTAACCGATATTGAAACGGCTAGAATAGTCTATTTTAGTTATTTTCATAGTGTTATGTCCTACGGCCTTTTGTTGTGGGGCTCAGCCGCTAACATCCAAAGTATATTCGTGCTCCAAAAAAGGGCTATTCGCGCCATTTACAACCTCCGATCGAGAGATTCTTTAAGAGATCTATTTAAAGAAATAAACATTTTAACTGTTGCAGGACATTACATCTATGAAAATATAATTTATGTGAAAAAGTATTATAATACATTTGTAAAGCAGAGCGATATTCATCGCTTTAACACAAGAAATAAAGATAAACTTGTCGTTCCCAAGTTTCGGCTAGAAAAATCCAGAGCCTCATTTCTGGGGAAAAGCATAGCCTTTTTTAATAAAGTTCCACAGCATATAATTGAACTACCATTGCATAAATTTAAATGTTACATTAAAGAGTCGCTGATGAGCAAAGGATACTATAATGTAGACGATTATTTGAATGACCGCAATGCATGGTCATGATGTAACACATAACATAATCACTGTTTAATATGATGTATTTTTATACTAAGCAATTGTTGTATTAGTAACGATATGTTTTTTTTTTTTGTAAATGTCGTTACCTAACTAAGAAACGCTGGCAAGTTTCTTGCGCCCATTCTTCTTGTCAGTTAAAAAAGTCTTGAATGGGTGGTAGGAAAATATTGACGATTCATAAGTACATATTTATTATGTCTAAGTGAATAAAGAATATTTTTATCTTATCTTATCTTATCTTAAACAAACAGTTTAGCCAATGATAAATTCTATTGAATACTAAATAAATACTACTGAAACACTTACCAAATAAATAGGTACTATACATACAGATTTACTTACATTTTTGCTGGTTCAACAATATACTACTAACTATGCATATTCTACTAGCACACTAACTTTGACTAGTGCCTTTGTCTTAATACTCATACAATCTACTAAAAGAAAATAACATTACATTTAGTAGTTTCGATACCTGAAACAAAAAAAAATGGTTTTACAGTGGCAAAAATCTTTTGACCTACCCTAGGTAGGTACCTACTCTCTTTAACTTTTAACTTATTAACAATCACCTATTATTTATTACATTTTAATGGTATGGCAGAATATTATAATAAGCAAGTTCCTTTTTATATTGGCACGAAAGGGTATTACCAAACAAAACCATAGAAATGTAGGTAGGTATTATTTACTTTAGCGACTTGCTCCAAGTGACAAAGCAAAACTATATTATTATAACAAAGAAGCATGCTACAAAAGTGACTGGCGCTGTACTTTGTGCTTTTAAGTCATATAATTGTACTGGTATAATTAGATGAAGATTTAAGCAAATAAGTACTTGTGTCCAATATGCTTGTTTCTTCATTTTTCTTTCCGAATACTACCTACAATATGGGTATCAAATTAAAGGGCTCAACACAAGGATTTCAAAAAGGTTTATCATGATTGTTTATTAAATTAGTAAGTTCTTATTTAAGACAGGTGTTTATTGATAATGAACTGAAAAGTCTAATAATAAAAACATAATTATTAAAAAAAAAAAAAATTCCTACTGCTACTGAGGACACTTTAAATTGTAGTATTTCACCGAACTACGTTAGTAATATTATAGTATTCTTTGACCGAACGTTCCCCTGACTGCAATGAGAAATTAAAAAGCTTGTTTTCCCTTTCTAGTGGTTAATTTTTTGCAGGAGGGTTTTTGTGTTTATTTAATAGGTAGGTAACTATGTTTTTTTAACGTATAAAAACTATTGACAGTGTTTCTCAAAGCGGCTAGATCAAAGTAACAATAAGTAGGTACTTGGGTTATGAAAGATTTTAGTTAGGTTCTTGTATTGGTAGGCAAGGGCTATAAATATTTAAGAAACACCTTAGTATAATAAATTCATTATTAAAAAGCCACACAACAGTGTCATAAAATTTTATGGTTTTGCCTACCGACTTCGTTTTCTTTCTACAATATTGTAAACTTGTAACTACAATGACTGACTTTGTAAATTATTGCCCGTCAAGTGAAAATCTTTATTGAACAAAAAAATATGTAAAATTGTCACTTCAATTTTTAAATTTTTTAAATACCTACGTTTTGTTATTAATCTGAGTACCTAATGTTATGATTATGAGTAACTTACAGTGTTATTAGCTGCAGTAGAACAGTCTGTTGAGGTTTTTGCATTGTCACCGACGACATCATCAGTTTCCGGTACCGATACAGCGTTTTGAGTCGAGTCGTTTAGCTTCTCAATTTCAAGGTTCTAGAAAAATAATTTAAAAGCTTTATTACAAAGCATTACAAAGTTACACAGCAGAGGTTCATGAGAAAAACATGAAGAAAAAACATACTTGCAGGGCTTTTCGCTGTTGCAGCCAATTTTTAAATTTTATTCTGGGGCCTATCTTGGGGATCATTTCTTTTAATTCTTCATCGTTTAACAGAATGGCAGTTTCTATTGAGGATATAAGGTTGACTGAAAAAAGCAACAATTAAATTTTATTGTTTTTTTGCCACATGTGCGCACGTCCCAAGTATATTTTTTCGTAATTTAAACCGCCACGTGCGACAGATCTAAGAGAATAAAATCATAAGCCTGCGCCACGAAAGAAGAGACCTGACCAGGCCCTGACGGATCACGTTGTTCGAACTGCGCAGTAGTGATTTCTTATAGGTAAAGTTAAGAAATCATCCAAATCAAATCAGTGGTTTCCCAGGTCTATACTTTCTTCGCTTTTTGTACCTACGTTTACACAATCGAAATAAAACCGAGACAGGCAAGCTTACCTTCAAGAAATGGCAATACATCACTCAATCCTTCGGCTATTAAAATGTCTTCCATGATGATGGCCGGCCACGCAACGCACCGCACGCAGTACAATAGTAGATAGAAGTAAGTAGGTGCTCTGGCCTCTACTATGCTTGCGCATTTCGCGGCGTGCGCCCGTCCGACTCACTGGCTGGTCTGGAATAAAGTGAGTGAGCGACGCGACGCGACGTGACTGGTCGTGACTCACTCAGCGCCGGCGCCGCGCCGGGCGGGGCGGGCGTAGGGTAGTGTTGCCAAACTATCGATAGTATTTCTATCGAGTTTTTTATCAGAAAACTATCTAACTATCGAAAGGCCTATCAATAGTATCGATACTATCGATAGTATCGATACTATCGATAGTATCGATAACTCAAAACGTGTCAATACTTTCGATAGTGGCGATACTATCGATAGCTCAAACGTGTCAAAACTATCGATAGTATTGATACTATCGAAGTTCTCAGTAGTACTATATTCTACTATGCACAAAGATTGACAAACCATCGATACAATAAAACAACCAATAGCAGAACTATCGATAGTCTTATCGATAGGCTTTCTTATGCACCACGTGACTGTATATTTTATATAGCCGGTCGCCCAGAAGAAGAGTGGTTTAATTTTCTTTTTCAATAAATTCATTTCTCTATGAATTAAATGATTATATATAAATATATTTTTTTACATCTCCCATAAACAAATATTAAATTACTATTATTTCGGTAAAACATTAGAAATAAGCTCCCTCAATAAGGGTTTGCTGGGGGATGAGAGGGGTGGGGGAGAGGGCCACAACCCCCCCTATGCAACCCCCATCTGCCGGAGATGCGTAGTTTTCGAGAAATTTTTGTAAACATAACCTCAAAACAAAATTATACAGAAGGGAGGCTAAAAAGTGTTGGGGAAACAGGGAAAGAGTGTAAAAAAGTCACACATACAAAAACGTCGTTTCTGGCACCTCTCCGGCAACCAAAATCGATATCAGGGGTTTCAGTAAAACCCCCTGAGCCCCCCTACGGTGTCAGTTTTCCCAGAACGAGGGAGTTTATTTCTAAACCCAACCCATTATTTCCCATGGTAAAATCTGTAGTTCATAAACGTTTGAATAGTCATTTATATAATCTGCGCAAATACTCGATACTGAATAGTATCGATACTTTAGGACTGATATTTTAACCCCTCATCGACCGGGAGCGGTATCGATGGCGGCGATATCGATATCAGGAGCGTATATCGAAACCATGTCCCTCGATACCACATGAGTACTCGGTATCGATACCCGAGGCCGATACTTCGAACCCACCCTGTGCGTGTGCGACTGTGTGCCCGCCGTACGAATGAACGTAATAGCCGCGAACGAACGAACGAAAAGTAAGCGAACGCGAACAGTATAATGTAACCGCATACTTATTTTACGTATAGTGCTGCTGTATAATGTACTGTGCGTTAAATGCGCAGTAAGAATAGAATAGCCGCGAACTTTAAACTGTAACCGCATACTTATTTTAAGTATAGGGCTGCAGTGTAATGTACTGTATTGTATGCTGCATGTAATGTACTTATTTACCAGGGTATCTTTTAACTAATGCGACTACTGAAAGTGTTTCGGGATATACCTATCTATCTATATGTCGAGATACAACCTACTAAGAACCTACCTACCACTTTTTTTCTAGTACCTACTCTAGTGAACAACTTTTTAAACTTTCATGGTCATTAACTCTGTAAATATTACGAAAAGCTGGATTTTTACCATGTTTTGATCGATCGGGGGCTCGACAACAAATCAAAACATGGTATTTTTACCATTACCCGCTTTTCGTAATATTTCTAGTGAACAAGTTACTTTCCAAATAAACCTAAGGTAAATTGGTTTATAGTAATTCTAATACATTCGCGCATACCTACTTACATACCTACTTACCTTCACGGGAAGTGAGACAGGCCTGATATTACTCAAAGATATTGAATCACGTCGCCTTACTAATTACTCTAGGTACTTTTGTCAACAAATGACTTTAATTAATGACAATTCAGAATAACGTCTTGGTAGGCAATTTTTTCTCTGCGTCCCCCTATGAAATGCGTTATTTCACAAGTCTTGGTCATCAGCTTAGGTATATTCCTAGATATTTCAAACGTGTTATAGGAATATAAGGTAGATAGCTAAAACAAAGTCTTTCAATTTTATAGGTGTGACTAGGTACCTTACCTACCTACCTAGGTACCGAATTTATGAAATAATTATACCTAGGTAGGTACTATGTACTCAGTACCTACATACTTATTTCTTTAACCATTATCGGTATACTAGCGAGCAGAAAAAAAAACACACTATGGGCAGGTAGGTATTTTAATAATGTAGGTTAAATAAATAAATCTACCTGAGAGATATGTAGTAAAAAAACGGTTCGGTAATACCTACCTACCAAAAAATCTAAGTAGGTAGGTAGGTATTTAAATTTAAAATAGGTAGGTAGGTAGGTAGGTAAGTACCTCAATTTCCCGAAAACACTAATAATGGTACCTACCTAACGTCACGTTTTGTTCCTTAACAAATAGGTAGGTAGGTAGGTAGGTAATTTGAAAGTTTGCAAGTTTTTATAATTTTAAAGCGATTAGGTAGGTACCTATGTTACTTATGTGACTAGGTACTTATGTATGACATATGGAAGTGAGACGTGGTCCTTTACTATGGGTCTCATAAAGGTGGGTTCCCACGGCCCGTGTTATCACAGGCCAGGCCGGATCGCGCCACGCCTGTGGATACCTGTGCAGGCCTGTGCGTCTAGTGCCGAGCCATTCCCACGGCCTGTGTCGGCCTGTACCCGCCTGTCGTCACCGCCAGTCCAACATGTGTGATATAACGGAGCGCATGGCTGCGTGTGCAGCCGCTATGATTTTATTAAGTGGTCAACATTTGATAATTTTATTTTCCTTTTATAACTCCGTGGTTGGTATAGTGCCACCTTTTAAATTAGCGTTTATCCGTAATAACGCATTATGGACATCGTTCTTGTTTTTATGCTGTGGTGACGAACTATTCCACAGCACTGGTTCATTTTCGTACAGCGTTTAAAACTCGAATGTTAACTCGTTCGTCCACTCCATAATGTGTGCTGTGCGTGTACCTACGCGAACGCGCTATCCCAGGTGAAATGGAAATTAAATGAACCGACGCAGACGCGCCCCTACAGGCCGCGACAGGCCGCGACAAGCGCCGCCGCGCCGCGCCGCGCCACGCCTTTGAACTTACCGACTCCCGACTCCCGACGGATCGGGCGGGCGACGGACGACAGGCGACCACAGGCCTCATCGGATGTGACCGTTCCCACGGCCTGTCGGCTGTCCTGGCGCGGTCTGGCCTGCGAAAAGACAGGCCGTGGGAACCGGGCTTAAGAAGGGGTCACATGACTTATTCGTCAACTCGCGAGTGTGAAACTAGCGAGCGCGCGCGAGTTGATACCTTCCAATTTTAATTACTTATTTTTGTTGTCGTCAACTCGCGCGCACATATAAAGTACAGTCAAGTAAAAACGGATTGGAACAAAAACTATAAATAACTAGCTATTTCCCGCAGTTTCGGACGTACTAAATGATTCTGATAAGTATCAACCTACTAACATTTTGATCTAATTCGATGCAATATGGATCCAAATCATCGTTTGGATTCTGAAGTACCAGGATAACATAGATACACTTTATCTAGTATATTATCTAGTATACACTTTATCGGTAGTTATAGTACCGACCGACACAGGTAAAGATTTTTTTCTAACCAGTCGCAACTATAAGTACCTCCTCCATAGCTATGTTATCCTGGTAGGTACTTTAGAACCCAAACGATAATTCGCAAAGCTACATTGTCCTTGTACATACTTTAAACCGTTACTAGAACACCAAGTATCTTAAGGTTGTTGTAGCTGACTGTACATAAATAATGTGCGCGCGAGTTAAGGCGATGATTCCCGACAGAAATAGGCACGCTAACGCTTGCTCGGCCGCGCGCGATACACTTGACGTGGACGCAGCGGCAGCCGGCAGTGAACTGTGAACTCGCGAGCGCCCCGCGAATCGAAAATCACTTAAAATTCAATTAAAAATTGAATAATAAAATTTTTAAACTTATGACGGCCGGAATCCCTCGGCTATTCAAAGACAATTATTTTCATAAGTATATTTTTATTAACTAAAACCAAGTACCTATACTGCAAGTAATAGGATATTTGGATTACGATTAGACGGATGTTTGGGATTTTATTTGACACAGTAAAATATCACCAATTGAAAAAAACGGCCGGAAGCACTAGATAAATAACTGTATAGGTAATAACATATATTTTTTCCATACTTTAAGTACTTGTGATTTGCGAGTAATCCATAATTTAAATACCCTATTTTGGGGAATCCCAGCCTTAACTAGCTTAAATATCACGTAATGAAGAGAGCGATGCTCGGTATTTCCCTGCGCGATCGAATCAGAAATGATGAGATCCGCAGGAGAACTAAAAAAACCGATATCGCTCGAAGAATTAGGTAGGTAGGTACCTACTTACCTACATCGTTAAAATGGCAGTGGGCGGAACGGGTCACAAGTGTGTTGTGACTCACAACACAGCGCGGAGAACCGATGGCCGTTGGGGCGGAAAGGTTCTCGAATGGCGACCGCGTACCGAACGACGTTCCGAGGGCAGGCCCCCTACAAGGTGGACCGACGATCTAGTCAAGGTCGCGGGAAGCCGCTGGATGCGGGCAGCGCAGGACCGAGCGTGGTGGAGATCCTTGGGGGAGGCTTATGCCCAGCAGTGGACGTCGTTCGGCTGACATGATGATGTTACTTATTCCCACCAGACCAGATAGGAAGGTTAGGTACCTAAATGTTCTTATTTTTGAGCAATAATGTAACTTATTCCCACCTAGGTAAAGCTTAATTTCCTATACTAGATAGTTTTTGACTTTGCAAGTGCGGTGACCTTGATCATGACGGTGAGCGCGTACCTACCTACTAGTAAAATACTTAGAAGGTCTTGCAAGTATATCGGGGCTGGCACCTGGTTTCCGTACCTGGAAGTAAAAACCTGGTACAAAAACCAGGTTGCGTTAATAGGTACGCACCATACCCTTCGATCATAAAAAATATTTTTATAAAAAAATAAAACCGCCTTCAAAAAAAGACATCAAAAAAGTAAAAAATAATCCCTCACCAAATAACGTAAGTAAGTAGGTACTTTGAAGTTGGGCGTGAAACCACAGAATAAATAATAGGCGTGAAACATGTATGATCACGCACAATTGTGATGACCACATCTACTGTGTTCCACAGTTTATTGAAACGAAGGTTTCTCATGCAAAATTAAGTAAATTAAGCTAGTCCTACCTTACTAGAAAATAGTGTCCGTAATCCAGGGTGGCTGATCGCTGTCTCGCCGGCGCGCGCGCGCCTGACAAGTAGGTCTCCACACAACCCCCGATGGGAAACTCTTACAGCTAACACCCTTATAACTACACAATGCCCTAATAGGCAGCTAAAACTTTCCCGGCGCTTTTCAAAGCGAACACACACGGGTCACAAGTCCGTACCCCGACCGGAGCCCTAGTAGGTGCAAAACGAAATCTCGGTCCCAATATGGGTAGGTAACTGGCGCGGCACGTCGCTACAGAAACACACGAACTGGCCTCACGGCTGCTTACGGCCAACTGGTCGCGATGTCGCGCGGCGCCGAACCCACGAATGAACGTGAATGAACGAATCACGCGCGGCGTGAACATCCCCCCGTCCCGGACAGTAGCAAACTGTCCGCCAACTCAATCTAAGGGCAGGCGAGAGAGGGTAGCGATCGCTCGCTTCAAAACAGAGTCCCCCACCAGGACCTCGGCAAACCTGGGCACACCATCCGACCCCGGATGAAGCTGAACAATGCGTCCTAAACGCCAGCGGAGGGGCGGCAGGTTTGGATCCTTTACCAACACGAGGTCTCCAGTCTTGGGTGGGGTCGTCCTATCCGACCACTTAACGCGTTGCTGCAAAATGTGCAAATACTCCAGATGCCAACGGCGCCAAAAACTCTGCGTAAGCTGCTGGAGCAATTCAAATCGCGAGAGCCGTCCGGAGGGCACTTCGGAATAAGGATATTCCGGCAAGGCGTTAAGCGGTCTGCCAATCAAAAAATGGCCCGGCGTAAGGGCCTCTAAATCATTCGCGTCCGAAGACAACGGACACAACGGACGCGAGTTGAGGACCGCCTCAACCTTACAAAATACGGTCGCGAGTTCCTCAAACGTGAGGACCGTCTCCCCAATAACGCGACGAAGGTGAGTTTTAGCGGCCTTTACAGTTGCTTCAAAAATCCCTCCCCAGTGGGGGCAGGATGGCGGGGAGTACTGCCATCGTACCCCTCTGCGAGAGAGTGTGGATCCGATCTCAAAATTATTCCTATCCAAAAATTCACAAACTTCCTTTAAATACCTATCGGTGCCCTTGAAATTGGTTCCACAATCGGATCTGATTAACGACGGCATTCCGCGGCGAGACACAAAACGATTCAACGTGGCTACAAAGGCTTCTGTGGTGAGGGCACTAACCACCTCCAGGTGGACCGCTTTAGTGGCCAAACAAACAAATACACACAAGTAAGCCTTTTCCGTTCTAGCATTACGAAGCCGCGATGTCTTAACGGTAAATGGCCCCGCAAAATCCGTTCCAACTCCTGAGAAGGGCATCGATTCGTTCACTCGATCGGCAGGCAAATCACCCATCTGGGGCTGCATCGTATCGGCGCGCAAACGATAACACGGGAGACAACGAAAAATAACGGATCGGATTATTCTCCGCGCTGACAAAATCCAGAACTCTCGTTGGAGGAGCGCGGTCAAAGCATTACAACCGGCATGAGCATTCTTTACATGTCGGTCTGTAATCAACAGTCTAACTAACGGTCCATCCTTGGGGAGCAACAAAGGGTGGCGTGATCCGTACGGCAGGTTGGCATGTCTGAGCCTACCTCCGACACGCAGCAATCCGGTACTGTCCAAGAAGGGATTCAACCGCACCAAGGGTCCCTTCAACTTGAACTTACTTGAGCGCAGGGCTTTCAGCTCCGGTTCAAACTCTCGCTGTTGCGTCACTCGCAACCAATGCAACAGAGCGTCTTGCCGCTCTTGTGGGGCGAGGACCGGAGACAACGATTTCTCCTGAGGCTGGCGACAATTTCGCACAAAGCGCCTCATCCAAGCAGTCACGCCGAGCAACTTATCAAGAGAACTGTAGCGGTCTAACAAAAACTCCATCTGCGGAGCCGCCACCGTCTCCACGGCGTGAACACGCATGCCTAGGTCTGGGACTCTGGCCACAGCCGGGGTGGCAGGCCATGAGCGCTCAGGCCGTAACAACCATGATGGACTCCACCATAGGTGGTGGTCCACTAACTCAGGCGCCTCGCAGCCGCGGGAGGCACAATCTGCGGGGTTCAATTCGCCCGGTACGTGGCGCCGAATCAACGGGCCTTTGAAGTCTGAATTTGTGAGACCCGGTTGGCCACAAAAACCTCAAGGGTGTGGACTGAACTCTTCAGCCAACAAAGGACGACCTGGCTGTCAGACCACGCAAATATCGACTCCAAGTCGACACCGTTTCCCAAGGTGTCGGCAACATGATTGAGTAGCCGTACTAAGAGAGTGGCGCCGGACAACTCCAACTTCGGAATGGTTAGCCTAGTCCGAAGGGGGGCGACCTTACTCTTGGCCGTAACTAAGTGTACGGCGACAACGCCTGCTGCATCCACCGTTCGGATGTAAACGGCTGCCGCGTATCCGCTTTCGGACGCGTCACAAAAGCCGTGCAGGGAGGCTTTAAACTTTCCCGAAGGCAGCATTTGCCTCGGTATACAAACCCGATTGACGTCGGGTAGGGATGACACGAACCTCACCCACTCTCGTAGGAGGCTACCAGAGAGGGGCTCATCCCATGACAATTCCGCAGCCCAGAGCTCCTGTAGGAAGCACTTCATCGAAAACACTACAGGGCTGAGCCAACCGTTCGGATCAAAGGTACGGGCTACAGTGGACAGCACCGTGCGTTTAGTCCAGACCTTTGGGTCTGGCAGTTCCAATCTATATGTGAACAAATCCGGGACTGGTCGATACTGGACTCCCAAAACAGACAGCATGTCTGGAGTCTCCGGATTTTCAAAGAGGAGCGGCTCTTGCTGGTGGTCCTTAGGCAAATCTGCCAATAGGTCCGGTGAGTTAGACAGCCACTTCCGCAACTCATAGCCACCAGCCCTCAAGAGCGCAATCAGCTCATCACGTAAGACGAGAGCCTCATCTAAGCTCGAGGCCCCCGTGCAGATATCGTCGACAAATAAGGCCCCCCCCCTCAATAAGAGCAGATGCCCGGGGATAGCGTAGCCGTTCGCGCTCTGCGAGCTCCAACAGCGAACGGATCGCCACAAAGGGGCTCGACCGCAAACCATAAGTGTTGGTGTTCAGCTCGTAAGCCAACATCGGATCCTGGGGATCCTCACGCCAAAGGATGAGCTGGTATCGTCTATCCTCCGGGTGAATCACGGTCTGTCTGAACATCATGCGGATATCGGCCACAAAGACGACAGCGTGCCGGCGGAAGTTGGTCAAAACATCACAGACATCGTGATGCAACTTCGGCCCCGCATGCAGACACTGATTCAACGACACTCCGGTTGACGTGGGCGCTGAACCATCAAAGACCACGCGGATCTTCCCATTGGAAGTCTTCAAAACAGCGTGGTGTGGCAGGAAGTAATGTTCCACATTACGCCAGTCCAACTGCGAGATGGACATGTGCCCAAGGTCCAAATACTCCCGCATGAAGTCTATATACTTCTCCTTGAATGCGGGATCCCTGGCCATCCTACGCTCCATGGACAACAATCTCTTCTCGGCCATCGGTCGGGAGCTCCCTAAAGGAGGGCGAACCGCCAAGAAGGGCAAGCGGGTAATCAAGCGACCCGAGAGGAGGCGCCCAGTGTTGTTCTGGTAGAACAATTCGCACTCCTCGGCTAACGGATCCAACCGCTTGGCAGTGGGGGGTTCCTCCACCTCCCAAAACTTTTGGAGAACGTCGGAAAAAGTAGAACCGACAATGGTCTGGCGGTCTACCGACGTGGTCTCTGGTGTCTGTGGTACCTTTCCCATCACCACATGACCCAGCGACGAGGACAAGGCGACAAGATCGGCTGTCTGCAAAACTCGCTTGCTTCCACACAGTACACGACCGAGGACATCCGCACCAATCAACAAGTGTATTGGGCCCGGTCGGTGGAAGGAAGGATCAGCCAAAGCCAGTCCAGACGTCAGCTCAATCGTGGATGGCGGCACTCGCACTTGCGGGAGTGGTCCAACCACCTTATCAAATACTATCGCCGAAGCACCGATCTTCGGCCTTGGCGCGAAGTGGGGGGAGAAGGAGAACTCAACTCGACCAATCGGATCAGGGATCCGCGAGTCTCCCACCCCCCGTACCGCTTCGTGATGCGGCACAAGCAAAAGACCCAGCTGTCGGACAAGCCACCTGGACATTATGCACCCCTGGGCACCTGAGTCCAAAAGGGCACGCACCGTTACAACATTGCCCTTAGGTCCCCAAACATTCACGGAGGCTGTTGGCAACAGCACAAGCTCCGGAGGGGTGGTTGGGTCCGACAGGGGCGCCATAAAAAATTTTGGGGGGGTACTTGTCCCC
Source organism: Crambus lathoniellus (assembly GCA_949710035.1). NCBI lineage: Eukaryota > Metazoa > Arthropoda > Insecta > Lepidoptera > Crambidae > Crambus > Crambus lathoniellus. The sequence goes on along the minus strand of OX453315.1, from coordinate 5,645,145 downwards.
CTCGCGCCTGAGTCGGCGCGCCAAAGGTGGGACGCTCGTACCGGGCGAGCGGGTCCCAATCGGGTACATACTGGCCCCGACCAACAGCACTCCTAGGTGCAGGGTAATACCCGTGTGGGGCGTGCCTCGGTGCATAGTACCCCAATCGAGGCCTCTCCATTAGGGGGGGGGGAGTAGCAAATAGGGCCCGTGCCCATCGCCACCGTGGCGTACTCTTGTGGTACCCCCCTACCCCCGCCCGTGGCGGGGGCGTCTCTCCTATAGTTCCCCCTCTCCGGGGGGGACTGAACGGGGGGGCTAAGCCCCGCCGAATCTCTAGGGGACCGGTTCCGGGCTGCCGGGCCCCCGCCCGTGCGCGAGGAATTCGAACCCCGGTCGCTCCCGGCGTCCTTGCGGTCCAAACAAAGGAGGGGGTGATGCCTCCCTCCGCAAAGACGACAATCCTCGGTCTGGGGACACGCCGACTGCATGTGTCCCCCCAAACACCTATAGCACCATTGGCGCTGTCTAGCAACGGCCCTCCGTCCCTCTGGGCGGAGGCCTCTAAATTTGGCACATTCGTGCACCATGTGCCTATCTCCCCTGCAATACCTGCACCGCTCACTCGGTGCGGGGGGAGGGGACTGCTGGAAGGCAGCATAGCGATTGGTCGGGCGACGGGGCTGTTCCTTCGCCGCCACCATACGACCAACACCTGGAACCGGGGCGGGCTCCAGGTGGTCCGTCACCCTACATTCGTCCTCCAAAAAACGAAGGAGGTCCGCGAAGGGCGGGAGATACGAGGCGCTGTCGCCTCCGTACCTCTGCTCGAAACGCCCTTTCATTTCAGCGGGCAATTTGGCGAGGACTATGTGCAGCAGTATAAAGGACCACTGATCCACCGGCAGGTCCAATCGCCTTAGGGAGTTGACCGCTGACAGTAGCGGGTTCAGCAACTCCCTCCGTAACAGGTGTACCCGCGTGATTCGCGGGAGGGCCAAAATCGTGGCCACGTGGGTGTCCGCCAGTAACCGGACATTCTGGTACCTGCTAACCAGAAGCTGGCGAGCCACCTGGTAGTTGTCGTCGCTGATGAGCAGGTGCTGGATTACCGCGCTGGCCTCTCCTCGCAGGGAGGAGCGCAAATAGGCCAACTTCTCACTAGGGGATAAGTCCCGTCGTGAATCCACCAAACTGTCAAACAAATTAATGAAGCCCATCCAGGCTGACAGATCCCCATTAAAAGTGGGAATCTCCAAGGTAGGCAATCGGCCTAGCAACGCCGTCGGGGTAGGTTTGACCTCCCCGCTCAAAACCGGCTCCCCCTTCCGAACAGCCAGGGCCCTCTCAGCCGCCTCCGTGAACTGGTCAGCCAGCTCATAGGCCTGGGCTACATCCTGCTCCAGCTGTTCCGACACAGCATCATCAGCTGGGGGGTTCTCTAAATAATACGCGCGACACTCCATGGCGTGGCGCTCCAGGTCTTGCAGCCGAGCTGCCAGCCCGCCATACCGAGCTAGCAACGCACCTACCCGGTCGGCTCGGTCTATTAATGTGACCGCACAAGCAAGCCAACGCAAAGCTCCTTGGATGCCAGCCCTGGATACGGCGGTCGGATTCGTAGGAGCCATTTATAATCCGTTTAATAAACAAAGCAAACAAAGAAATATAAAAGTGGTAAACATCAACAAAAAAAACAATAGAAATAGGTCGCGTCACGATAATATAAAACACAATTAAAATTCGGACGACATACACGGACCCTACTATTTTCATAAATTATTAGCAACTTACCAATTTCAAGGGCTAACAATATAACGGTAGAAACAAAACGTATAGGATTAACGGTATGGCATACCTCGCAAATCAACTACTAAACCGTTATCAACAAACAAAAACAAAACTATTTTTAATAATAATACTCGTAATTTAATACTACTAATAATTAAAACTAGTTCCACTTTTTTAACTAGGCAAGCGGACTCGGAACAAACACTAGTATGTGGTACTAATAAACAACACTTTCGAACGAAACTATTCGTCAAATAAATCCGGACACACAAAAAAAAATATACACATCTAGGCGAGTAAACTCGTATCAAATCACTAGTATGTGGTACTAATAAACACACTTTCGAACGAACTATTCGTCAAATAAATCCGGACACACAAAAAAAAATATACACATCTAGGCGAGTAAACTCGTATCACAACACTAGTATGTGACAACAATTATATAAGTGTCTATCTATTATCGGATCCACCAAGTGAGAAACATTCGCTTCGAGAATTTACTAGAACAATTTCTTAGTACTTCAAATCGTCTCGGGATCTTCAAATACCCTCGAGATTTCAACAAAAAAAAATAATTTTTAGGTACTCTTTTTAGGTACGCTTTTTATTTTTACTATGAAATTTTATGTAGTTAATTTTAATATGAAAATTAATTATATCAACTACGCTCTGCTACCAAAAATTATGATCACGCACAATTGTGATGACCACATCTACTGTGTTCCACAGTTTATTGAAACGAAGGTTTCTCATGCAAAATTAAGTAAATTAAGCTAGTCCTACCTTACTAGAAAATAGTGTCCGTAATCCAGGGTGGCTGATCGCTGTCTCGCCGGCGCGCGCGCGCCTGACAAGTAGGTCTCCACACAACCCCCGATGGGAAACTCTTACAGCTAACACCCTTATAACTACACAATGCCCTAATAGGCAGCTAAAACTTTCCCGGCGCTTTTCAAAGCGAACACACACGGGTCACAAGTCCGTACCCCGACCGGAGCCCTAGTAGGTGCAAAACGAAATCTCGGTCCCAATATGGGTAGGTAACTGGCGCGGCACGTCGCTACAGAAACACACGAACTGGCCTCACGGCTGCTTACGGCCAACTGGTCGCGATGTCGCGCGGCGCCGAACCCACGAATGAACGTGAATGAACGAATCACGCGCGGCGTGAACAATGTAGATACAGTTTTTTGTTGTTTTTGTTAAAAGACTTCAAAGTAGGTACTTACGTTATTTGGTGAGGGATTATTTTTTACTTTTTTGATGTCTTTTTTTTGAAGGCGGTTTTATTTTTTTATAAAAATATTTTTTATTTCACTCTTTTTAGTGCATCATGCAGGCAATTTACGTGTTTTCTGGTAAATAGGTATGTGATCAAACTGATAACCTCCTCTTTTGAAGTCGGTTAAAATACCTTGAGGTACTTATCCCCTTTCCAACAAAACAAGAATCATCTAAATCGGTTTATAAACAAAGGAGTTACCTATGCCTAAAGATAGGTACCTACATAATAAATTCACATAAAGTGGTAACGAAAACGACAGTATTTTCAAGATTTCCTGAAAACTACTGAACCGATTTCAAAATTTCAAAACATGTTACCAACTTGGGAAAAAACCTGATGTTATAACGTTTGAATCATTTCAATCGGTTCAGCCGTCTTCGAGTAGGTACCTAATCGGTGTACATACATATAATAAAAAAAAAACCTTACCTACAAAAATACTGAAATGCATACCTAAAATACTTAGTATTTTATTGTGGTGTAATTAATTATATTCCTTTTATTTTTAAGAGCATGATTCTAACACTGAATGAAATAAGTACCTAGATAAAGTAACTTCAGTTTGTGGCGACATCTGGACGACGACGCACATAACACACCGACGGCAACCACAGCACGAAGAAGACTGCCTCTACTCAGACAAGACTCCGCTAATAGCCGACTGATGGCGCTACCTACCGCTGACGCACCGTAGCAACTATGCGGGCCTACCAATTTATATGGAATTTCTACATCGCGCAAGCAGAATAATTCCATCAAGTTGATATATATACAACCTTCATCCAACATCAGCAGAACAGTTCTGTTGTCCCCGGGCTAGCACCCCATACCCTTACACTATCACGTCTTCCTAGCTGTTATGTCGATTTGTTTTGACAGGATAATATTAAGTTTTAACGTTTTGCAGATTGTGTATTGATTGTGTATTAAAAGACAGCATAACCGTATGCTTTCGTAACCGGAATGTGTGTGAAATGATGTGTAATTATATGGCAACAAGACTAGCTTACTGTTACGAAGGATGAACAATCCGATTACTTAATAGTACATTACAGCCGAGGACAGGTAAGTAAGAAATTACATTGTCGAGGATGGTTTGAAGCACGAGCCGCAGGCGAGGGCTTTAATCATTCGAGGCAAGGTAATTTGCTTACCGTACAAGGCTTGTATAGTGCTTTTCGCAAAAAATGCGAGGAAATAAAAAACTGTTAAACTAAATAAAATTTATTAAAATTATATGACACATGTTCGGGCAATTATTAAGTGTAAATGTTATAGTTTTCCCGGGCACACTTATGTATAAATCGCCCATAATAATATTATTTTAATAATGTATCATTAAAATACGCCAACAACACAGATTCCGAAAACGTATGCGCCTTTTTTCACTTTTCCAAATCAGATCGTAGGTTTTCATATATCTTTCTTTTGATTTTGCTGGCAGTAAGTTTTCTGTTATTAATTTTGCTTCTGCTCTCAAATTTGGTGGAGTAGGTACATACAATGTCTGTATATGTTTCATTGGCAGAACTCATTTTGATAATTTATTTCACAATATAAACTGTATTGATATCAAATCAACCGCTGAAATCATTTCCGCCGTTTTTTTTATATTGGCTTGTGAGACCATGTGGAACGGTCATACAGCCTATTGATACTTACTATTTGCTACTAAAATGCGCAACTTCAGTACCCGCTTCTGGGCGTTAGATGGCGCTGTACATATTTCCCATACAAAATTACTCGTAAACATGGAAGTATTATTTAGGTCATGAAGCTCGACTTAATACTTACCTCAGAGTATTAAGTCGAGCTTCATGATTTAGTAAATACTTCCATGCTCGTAAAGGCTATTTTGTCTATGATAAATCTCATTTTGTTTTTTCGATTGATGTTCGTGCTAAGGGTACATAGCGCTTGTGGTACAATACGAAGTAATATACTCTGTGCGCACCGTATTTAAAAAAAAGTTAACCTAATTATGATATAATAATTACCTATATAATAATAATAATAATGTGGCTGTATGGTGCAAATGTCCCTTTGCTATTTCTGTTTTTATACACAGGAATAACGAAAGAAAAAATAAAGAAAAAAAGTTGGTAATAATATCTTTGGGTAGTAGGTACCTTTTCCGAGGTAAACATTCTAAATTTGAAAATCACTGCAGTAATGAATTTCAGTACTTACTTACTGCACTAAAATCAGTGCAGTAAGTAAGTACTGAAATTCATTACTGCAGTGATTTTTAAATTTAGAATGTTTACCTCGGAAAAGTGCCACGTACTGCATTCTTTTCTCAAATATAATATTAACATTTCAGAGCATAAGTGTGAAAATAACTTAAATTAAGTACAAAGTGGCCACTGGTATGTAGTATCTACGGAACGTAGTCAGTAAGTAAACGGAGTTAGTACAATGAGCCCAGACAGATCCAGTGCGCGTAAAATTGTATTGACACAGTCCCGACCCTGCTCGTACATTATGTACCTACGTAACCAGGACCATTACTTAAAGTCAGTACAATGATTTAGCAACCAGTAGGGCTACAACTCAGCGCGACTCGAGCGACATAGTTTTTCGTGTTCCTTCCAACCAATCAGCACGTCGGTCGCCTTAAGTCACGCGCGTAGTACTTATAAATTCCTTGCACGCGCGCTATCTACGATCGATCTGATTGGTCGAAAGTGCTCGCGACTTTTTCTCACTCGAGTCGCGTTAAGTTGTGCTAGCCCTACAGTTACTGTTATAAAGAGCCTGGATACTTAAATAATGCGGCTGTATAACTTCGTACGTATAGCGCATACATATTTTATGTAACGGGTTAAGTAAATTACGTATGCTGCTCTGTGTAGAATCATTAAACCGCATACGTAAATATTAAGAGTGCGCCACAGTAATTTCATGATCCGGCTGACGTCATAAAGATTCTATGTACCGAACACAGTCAGTACGTAAACGGAGTTTGTAAAATGAGCCCGAATACGTATATGTAGGCGGAGACATTATTAATCATCCAGTGTGCGAAAAATGTATCGGCATATCCCCGACCCTGCTCATACATTATGTACGTAACCGGGACCATTACGTAATGAGACGGAGTCAGTACAATGATTTAGCAATCAGTTACTGTTATAAAGAGCCTGGATACTGAAATAATGCGGCTGTATAACTTCGTACGTATAGCGCATACATATTTTATGTTACGGGTTAAGTAGATTACGTATGCTGCTCTGTGTGGAATCATTAAACCGCATACGTAAATGTTAAGAGTGCGCCACAGTAATTTCATGATGCGGCTTACGTCATAAAGATTTTATGTACCGAACACAGTTAGTAAGTAAACGGAGTTCGTAAAATGACCCAGGATACGTAAATGATTATGTAGGCGGAGACATTATTAATTATCCAGTGCGCGTAAAATGTATCGGCATATCCCCGACCCTGCTCGTACATTATGTACGTAACCGGGACCATTACTTAATGAGACGGAGTCAGTACAATGATTTGGAAACCAGTTACTGTTATAAAGAGCCTGGATACTGAAATAATGCGTCTGCATAACTCCGTACGTATAGCGCATACATATTTCCTGTTGCGGGTTAAGTAATTTACGTATGCTGCTCTGTTATTACATATGCGGCATCATTAAACCGCATACGTAAATGTTAACGGTGCCGGCACAGTAATTTCATGATGTGGCTTACGTATTAGGGATGCGGCCACATTACAAGTAACTCGTTTACATTGTCTTTACAGAGCATTATGCCGCATACTTACTTAACATGGTGTCGTTACATTATAAGTATCGCTCTTACAATTTTCCTGTGAAAAGCACATTATACGTATCTGGCTGCCGGTACATTACAAATTTGCCAATTTTAAGTAGCCCGTTTTTCTCAGTGTGGTAGCTAGCTAGGTAGACTTTGAACAAGTCCAACCCATCAATCAAACCGAATATGTATCCCCAATGGAAATCGAACCTGGGTCTTCTGCATCTGATACCGGTGGTATGTACCACTCACAGATATCCACCAATAGATACTATATAACATTTAGGACATCCGACCTTCGCCAAGCATATATGATTTATCACTGATAAGTGACAATGCTTGTCAACGTCGTTTCAGTGCTGACCAATGAAGTAACGCGTAAAAGTTATTATCATTGTCATTGAAGTAGCCAATCACGTGACCGGTGTTAAGTCTCTCGCCCTCCCTTACCACCGCCAAAAATTGTGGCATTTTGTAGAACAAAATATTAGTCATACGGCATCTAAGAATAAGATGTAAATTGCTACAAACAGGTGATCTGTGGTACCACTAGGCCACAGAGGCGGTTAATACTTTTTTTGTTATGTACACATTTTATCGATATTTCCGGTTTCACAGCACTATTTAACTGGCCGATAATAGGGAACATTCTGCCCTTGACTGGTTTGTTTATCAATCAATTTAGTTGATTACTCACCGCCCGCGGGTGTACACGCACGGACCAATAGTTTCACTCATGAATAGTTTGAACCATGAATCATGGCTAATAAATTAAATTATTAAAAAATTATGTATAAAAAATCTTGCGTTTTTGCGAATGCAGTTTGCGTTGTTTCGTTTTTTACTTTATACAATAAAATTACTCTCCGAAGTTTTACTCGCGTAGTACCCGTTCCCGTAGGAATTTTGTGATTTTATTTTAATGAACAGTTCGCGCAGATAGATTCTTGTTAAGGCTAGGATTCCCGACCGAAATAGGCACGCTAACGCTTGCTCGGCCGCGCGCGATACACTTCGTGCGGACGCAGCGGCAGCCGGCAATGAATTGTGAACTCGCGAGCGCCCCGCATATTGAAAATCACTTAAATTTCAATTAAAAATTTAATTATAAAAATTTTAAACTTATGACAGCCGGAATTTGTATACTTTTCAATAACTAAAACCAAGTATACAGCAAATAATAGGATATTTGGATTACGATTAGATTAGATGTTTGGGATTTTATTTGATACAGTAAAATATCACTAATCGAAAAAAAAAACAGCCGGTATCACTAGATAAATAACTGTAAATTGGCATATATCTTTTCCTAATTTTAAGTACTTGTGATTTGCGAGTAATCCATAATTTAAAATACCCTATTTTAGGGAATCCTAGTATAGAAACTGAAAGCATTCGAACAGTAGCCCTAGCACAAAAAATTGTCGAAATTGTAACCGTTTTCGTGATCGTATTGTTTTGTATAAGAAACCAAAGCAGCGCCTCTTTCGGTTGTATGAGGAACTGAAATTCAATGCACTTTGACAGCTTTTGAGGGATGGTAGTATAGACCATAACGATAGTTTTCATACTAGGGGTACTGATGAGGGTTTATTTTTGCGATTACAAGAACGAGAGTTATTGTGCTTGGGTTATGTGACAATTAGACGATCATTCTGGCATCAGTTAAGTGGGTGACCTTGGTTAGATTGATATTAAAAAATCTATCTAAAAAACTTCAAAGAACATCTTGGAAAAAAGTATTGAACTGAAAGGCGCATCAAGATTAAAATTATAATTTTGATAAGCCATCTTTGACTTTAAAAGGAGCCTACCATTGTAGTACCATGTCGCACGAAATGCTGCGTTTATCTAGTAAGATTACCTTTCAGTAAAAGCTAAGTTGGTGTGACACAGTACTAAGCCGTTCAACTATTTCAGAGGCTATTATATTGACGCATATTTTGATGACAAGGCTATTATTAACAGCTTTATAATTGATGGGCTTTGTGAAAGTTCATTCCCGAGGGTCTAAATTATCCCCTTTTGACACTAGTTAGTACTATAGCGTCTTTAATTAGTGACAACATATAGACATTTTAGTTGAATACTACTTTTCCTCTCTTGACTTTGTCTGCTGTTTAGACCCGCTTTGAAAATCCTATTCCTAAGTAGTTGAAAATTGATTAACGCTATTATCATTAGTTTGCCTATAATTAACTGTATTTATCACAACCCATTGTGTAATTTGTGATAAAAAACTGACCTGAATCATACTTTGTTAAGGTAATTTTTCAATGTGACGACTCTGTATGAAATAAAACAGGGAGAAAGAAACAACCCTTGAAGAGTTTCTTGCCGGTTCTCTCCAAGGTCTCCCGCCGTAGGGTTAGCGAACCGTACCCCTAGTGTAAGTTTTTATGTCAAGCAAACGCAAACTATTTCGATTCCGTATTTATGTTAATTTGTATGAAAACTGTATCAGCGCCTCTAGCGGCGAGTAGCGCGCTTATACAGTTTTCATACAAATTGACATAAATACGGAATCGAAATAGTTTGCGTTTGCTTGACACAAAAACATACACTAGGGGTACCGATGGCGTAGCTTCTATGACGTCAAAATTGAATGAACTTGACTTTGACTTTGAGACGATGTTTTCCTGAGGGAATGAGATATTTTTCTGGGGTGAAAAGTAGCCGAATTTCATCCAGATCTGTTCAGCCGTTTTGCCCTGATTGAGTGACAAACATCCAAACTTTCGCATTTATAATTTTAGTGAGTTAAGATGACGATAGTTACCTACACTTTTAAGACTAAGTGAATCCCCGCGACTTCGCGCGCATGAAACAATTTTGTTAAGCCCATTTTGATCGACAGATTTATTTTTGTATAGGCATTTAGAGTAATACAAGAACCAGAATGCTAGGTTTCAAACTCACTTCTCAGTGTGCGCAATTGCAAAATGCTTCCAAAAATAGTTTTTTTTGCCGCCGTTCATTTTATCTCTGTCACCCTTCCCGGTTGACAGAAAGAAAATGTTCATGTAGGTAATTAGCACTAATTACGAATTGATACTTTAATTACTTTTATATTAAGACAACTGGAATGATATAAGCAGGGAATTCTAAATGGAATTGTGAATTTACCATTTCCTGCTGCTGCTCCAAAACTAAAGTTTAAAAATTTTTGTGACTAGATTTTTTCATCATTTTTAACGCCAAAACTTTTGATCGGATACACACCCCTAAATTTTTAGTACAAAGATTATAGGGGATGATAGTGTCAATCAATACGAAATTTTTTTTCACTTCTCATGCTCGTAAAGTTCGTGTTTATGTTGGGTATAGGCTGCATAAAATCGCTTTTTATGCTCTAGTGCATAAAGTAAAATCTTCGTCTAAGTCTTAGACTATAAGACAAAAGGGCGTCAGGTAAACAGCCACACACGCAATTAAACTTCGTTAAATAAACTTATTAGGTATTTCATTCTGTTTCTTCGATTTTGTACATAATCCATTTTAAATTACTAAATTAATAAAACTAGGCAAAATTTATGAGTTTTCTAAGAAATAAGTATTTCAAGAGCATTATGGACTACAATCTATGCTAAAGTCACTGTGCTGCCAATGCCACATATAAAAAAAAAGAAAGTCTTCCCGCCAATATGGCGAAGTCTTTATTTTTTCTTTTTTTGGAATATTGTTATTTATTTTCCTCACACTCTAAGTGAAAAGCAGAGTGTATAACTTGTACATAAAACCCATTTTACCCTCGAATTGACTATCAACCCTCGCCTACGGCTCGGGTGGATATATACGTCTCGGGTAAAATGGTACATTTTATGCACTTGTTGTACAATCTACTATTACTATGGGCTATCCACGGAATCGGGAAAGAAAAATCAGCTGTTCCATACATTTATGTTGAGTTGATGTCGTAATTTGTATGAAACACCTAATATTTTTTCGCGATTTCGTTGTGGGCCGCAGAGTAAAAATTGTTCGTATTTGATGGACACTGTCATCAAAATCTTTGTACTAATTAAAATTTAGAGGTGCATAATATCAATTTTCTGGACATAGAGCTATGACATATTTTTTTTTTATATTACTTTTTTTTTTTTTTTTTTTTTATCCGCAACGGGGTAGCACTTAGCCTTCATCACACCTGATGTTAAGTGGTGATAAGGCTGAAGATGGAAGCGCACTACTCTCGGAATCCCCAATCACTGAGGAACTGGCTATCTTATCTCTAACTGCCGGAACACAATAATGCTGAAAACATCATTGTTATGGCGTCAGACTTAGATAAGATGGTGGTAGCTAGCCAGGCGGACTAAGAACAAGTCCTACCACCAACCAAACCGAATACAATATGTACCCCCACTGGGAATCGAACCCGGGACCTCTTGGTCTGAAATCGGTGGTGTGAACCACTAGACCACAGAGGCGGTTAAAGTAAGAATAGTGCTTGCTGTAAGAATAGTTTTCTGCAAAGTAAATGCATTCATATTTCAAGAGCGACTATAAAAAATTAACCTATTACATCTCAACGTGAAAAGACGACACACGTTAGTCAGTCTCATGCGAGCTGTTACCTGCATCTTGGGTTACGTACCGTTGGTAACTTGGATAGTCATTTATATTTGACGACCTCTGTGGCCGAGTGGTGTACGCACCAGTGTTCAAGGTGCCGCTATCTCTAAAGAGCCCGGGTTCGATTCCCGATAGGGTAAATATTGAAAACGAACTTTTCAATATTTCCTCGGGTCTGGGTGTATGTAGTAATACCCGTCGTTGTTTCCGATTTCCATAATACTAGTGCTCAAGCTACTATTGTTTGGTATTGGAACAATGTATGTGATGGTGTCCAATATTTATATATTATATTTATGTATTTATTTATAATATTTTATATAATATTATATTTTTATATGTTTTGCCCTACCACCGGACGATCACATACTCACTTTCACGACCGTCAACTATAATTTTATAGTTGACGGTCGTGAAAATGAGATAATTTATAGCCAAACAGGGTCTTTGTTTAGTGAGCTATGCCTTCTCGATGACACTCTTCAAGCTAAAGCGCTCTAAATTAATGGAACCTCTTGAGCGTCCAAGAGTCATGGAAGCCATTCTGGCATTCCTAGACATGAAGATATCTTAATGGACGGTTGTCAATAGGCTAGTATACCGAGAACTAAATTAAGCACAATATTGTACATAAAGCACATACCAAATTGAAAGCTAAAGCTATTACCTCTTAGGTTCACTAATCAAATCATACCACTTCGTAAGCGTTGGCTTTATTTTTGTTCTGTAATTTCAAAGTCGAAGTCAAAGTCAAAAACTCTTAATTAGAAAATACAATTTATTGCTAATGAATCGTCCAATTGAAGGGGAATTTTCCTATAATTATGTATTGGAATGTTTTCCTTTTACACGCTGTCAGTGTTACAATCAATGCATTACGATCATAAAGTATTATCTAATTAATTATCTAATTTGTAATAGCTGTTGCTCGAGAGCGTCGCAATAGTAAACTAGAGTATTTCCAGTTCCAGATATTGACATGGGAATAACCGACCGACCCAAGGAGTTTATACAAGGAAACTGGAGTTTTCAGCCTGAATAAAAAGTGTAGGTACCCCGCAAAGGACATCAGGCACATATTGCCAAAAACTGTATAAGCTTCGTTATATTTTATTTAGGCACTATGCGCCACTGTGAACTTACTACGTGTACCAAAATAATTTTAAAGTCTTTCATTGTTAAATAATTAATTTGTGTAAAAACACAAAAATGCCTATGAATTTATCATGAAACGAACATCTCTAGCCATTAAAAAAAACAAAGAATGTCAACCTCTATAAAAAAATAATAAAAAAACTTTGTTTACATGTCAAAGTTGACGACAGTTGACAGTCGTTCCGACGCACGCACGCTCGTATTTTATTATTATGGAAACACTCTAATTTCAATACTATGGAAACACAATATTCTGTAGGTCAAAATAACACAAGTAACGGACCGTTTTGTTCGAGTTGCTGTTTCAGTATCAGTGTTACCAAAAACAAAATATTTAAACCTAAATAACTCGAACAAAAAAACACTTAATAAAATTATAGGTATTTTTCGTGTTTATTTGTGATAAACTTTAATCATTCACTTCAATAGAATAGCAATACATTTTTAGGTTTTTTGTAAAGGGAATGTGCCTGATGTCATTTGACATTTAGTACGTAGTGGCTGTCAGTTGTCTCATATGTATTTTTTTCAAAGTGTAGGTGAGACGGAAGACAGCCACAGTGTCACAAAAAATTGTAAGTACTGCACTCTCCTCAGTTACCTCCATGAAGCTCGACTTAATACTGAGGTAACTGGAGAGTGCAGTACGATCAATTTTTTGAATACCACAAATAACACAGTGGCTGTCTTCCGTCTCACCTACACTTTAAAAAAATACGTATGGTCATATGAGACAACTGACAGCCACTACCTGCCACTACATACATAAATGTCAAATTTACTGGCGACACTTTTTTATTCAGGATGAGAGCTCCAGTTACCTCAGAGTATTAAGTCAAACTTCATGGTTACCTCAGTATTTAGTCTAAGCTCTTTGGACCGACCATGACGATCAGCGCCCTCTGACAAATGCCAAGTTATGTGGCGTTAAAGCTTACTACAACAACATACAAATTTCTTGGCTTGTACTTAATAAAAATTGCATTGTCTACCCAAAGACCCTATTACTAAGACTCCGTTGTCCGTCTGTCTGTCTGTCTTTCTGTCTGTCACCAGGCTGTATCTCATGAACTGTGATCTCTAGAAAGTTGAAATGTTCACAGATGATGTATTTCTGTCGCCGCTATAACAAAAAAATACTAAAAACGGAATAAAATAAATATTTAAGTTTAACAAACGTGATATTAATAACGGCAACATGTAGACGCTTGACATATTCACAGAATATTTAGTTGTGTATTAACCGAAAAATATAAATTATTAAATTAAAATAAAACTAATATTTAAGGGTGGCTCCCATACTTACAGCAAACAAAATTTTTTTGCTCGATATTAATCACGGCAACAGGTAGACGCTTGAAAAACACACAGAATATTTAGTTATTATATTCACTTTGGTACGTAACCCTTCGTGCGCGAGTCTGACTCGCACTTGACCTGTTTTTCAATTTTAACCACCATTTCCGAGTTAAATTAGAATGAAAAGAGCTTCTTTCAAGAGTAATTCAATTGAGAAAATATGAATTATAAAGTTACCTAGTGTTCAGAAAGCACCCTTTTGCCATCGTTGGGCTAATATAATTTCCTTCAGTCTACAGTGATCTAAAATTAGACTGATCTAATCTGGGACCTTGTCGGCGTATCTGAGACAGCTAGGCTGTAAGCAAGGATGCTAGAAATTGTAACTTGTTACGCCAGGATAACTTCAAAGAAACTAAAAGTTCATTTAAGTCGACGTTCGTTTCGACGTTCATTCGGGTGATATTCGGTTTTAACACGCTCTTGATTGTATTGCACAATGCTTAAAATTTTCGTGACAAAAAATAATCTATGCCATTTTCCTAGTCTAATCTATGTCTATGCTAAAATCCTTCAAAATATGTTCTGTGGTCAAGCTGCGAAATGGTAAGAGACCTTTCGCCTCAGATGCTTTCATTTGTTTCAGTATTTCTGATTGAATGAATTAACTGAAATGAAAATGTAAGTAAAATATTACTAAACCCTGTTTCCTTTGTCGCCTACTTTCTATATGATGTGTGACAAAGAAATCGGATATGGGTAAAAGCACAGAAAACGAAAGAATGACAAAACTGTAAGCGAGATCTTGTAATCTGATGTTGGATTGGCATCTGATAGCAGATTTTTTTTGGCCACGACTACTTGTCATTAGCTTAGCGTTAAGCGAGATTGTAGGTATGTATTTGTGAGTATTTGTATTTTTTTGTTTTTATTTAAGTCAGCAAAAGAAGAAGAAGGATAGTAATGCATGCTTGAAAAAATCTTGTTTCACAATCCAGCAACTGCGGAATATGATAAAAAAGTTTTTAGTAAAAACATTTGTTGAGTAATGTAATTTCATTCGTTACGAAGAAAAAACATAGTAGGTACTTACCTAAAAACGTGAAAGTAATTTATGTTTAAAACTATCTAAGTATCTAAAAGTTTTTGATCAACGAGACAACAAACACTAATATGTTAAAACTCCAATTGTTTTTTTTTCAATGTAGGTAATTGTGAATATCTTAACATATTAAGTAACATTTTGGACTCAGTCTTGTGAACCACTTTAAATTTAATCGGATTTTTTTGTTTCGAAAACTCTTCTTCACGTGAAAACGCTAATCGCTCATTCGAAGAACGTGGCCTAGCACTTACGCTCACTCAATTATTCAAACTCACCTTAGAGCAGTGCTCACTACTCATGTGAAGACACAGAGGAATCTGATGTCAATGTATTTTTAAACTATTGCCTACATTCAAATAGTTTGTTTTTAGAAACTTGTATAGTAAGTAAGTATGTATAGTAGAGCTAACATTTTGAGTTTTTTTATGTATTCACAATGCAGTTTTGTAAGTATAGGAAAAATGTGATACGTGATCCCGCCTGAAAGATACTTATAAGCCTCATGAGCTAATATCTTTCAATTTTTATGTTTTTGCTTGAACTTGCAGGAAATCTACAAGATATTGAGATAAAAAAATCAGTATTATTGCCTCTACAAATGTTCAGAGCACTTTCTAATATTTTGTTTTCCCTACAAACGCGGGGAAAACAAAATATTAGAAAGTGATCTGAGTTCTCATGTATCTATGCCATTGTTCATCAAAAATTGTTCAGTGTTATGTCAGAAAAAGTAACAGCCAGAGTTATTTTAACATTTATTTATAGGATTGTTGCTCCCCGCGGTTTTTCCCGTATGGTACGCGTTCCCATGGTAATACCGGGATAAGTTTTAGCCTATGACACTCGGGAAGAGTGTGTAGCTTTTTAATGGTGAAAAATTTTTTCAAAATCGGTTCAGTAGTTTTTGAGTTTATTCAATTCAAACAAACATACTCGTACAAACCAATAAAAAACAAATGAGTACAGTGAGTATGTCATGCTCTCTGTAAACATTTCTGCGGTGGTGTCGTGTGAGGCGGGTCGTTACGTTCCCTAAAATATGGTTGAGCGAAGCGATGGCTGGTTCATGCGTCATGCTCGTGAACGGGTGCCACCAGTGGGAAGGGTCTGCTCCTGGCTTCTTGTCTCAAACTATGCTGATTTTTAATGTTTTATTGTTATTAGTTTTATTTTATCGTGGCTTGTATGGCACTGTTTATTATTGACTCTTATGTTCTTAAACTATTCAAAGTTTTATTACCCTTGTTTGGCATTTATATTTATTATTTTATTTGCTACGTTTTTGGTTGGTGTGTATTTTAAAGAAACTACCTTTTGGATGTCTATTTCTTAGTTATTGAAAATTATTTACTGCTATGATTACCGGGTTTTTTATTTTGTTTTTAAACTTAAGATTAATTTGTGATGGAAAGTGACTTTACATATTATATTATGTTAAAGTCACTTTTCAATTTGACGACTCTGTATGAAATATGACAGGGAGAAAAAAATAGCCCTTGGCGAGTTTCTTGCCGGTTCTTCTCGTTACAAGGCCTCCCGCCGTAGGATTTGCGAACCGATAGCGTAGCTTCATTGATGTTTACAAGTGCTGTATCAGCCTAAAATGAATAAATGATTTTTGATTTTTGATTTTGAAATCTTTCTTCACAATATTAGTACAGGCAAGAGACTGTTGTAAATTAAAGAGCGTACAACTGCTTGCCCAGATTATGTTTCTTGTATTAGGTATTAATATTGTTAGTTATCTTATTGGTTATCTTAACAAAGTTTTTACTTTGACTGTACCTGAAACTTATTTCCTTATCCGTTCGGCCGCTGGAACCTAACACCTATAAAACTTGTTATTGCTATTAGTTGTTCTGTAGCAATCTGTTCAGTAGTTTGAGCCGTGTGTTGAAAGCTCAGTAAAGGCTGTTTTACGCTGGAGCAACACTGTGCGACATTGCATCATGCCACAAGGCCGCATGCTACAAAATTAAAAATGTCGCACAATGTAGCAAAGAGTCGTGCGGCATGGCAACACCTTGCGTCATGTGATAGACTGTCGCAGCTTGTATCCAAGGACTATGGATTCCATGCTTCGATCAACAATAAGACCTAGTTCCAAAGATTCCATGCGATATTTTTGACCTTAGGCTGCCACATGCCGCAAATTTTGGATATGTAGCATACCACAAGATGACGTTCGCCACAATATGTAGCATGCGGCAATGTTGCACAGTGTTGCTTCGGCGTAAATAAGCCTTAAGTATGGTTGCCTTTTAGAAAGAAGTTTAAAATTGTTTTTACAAACTTTTCATGAAGCCTAAGGAATACTATCTCATTTGCCGGCAGCTGAAACAGAATACCTACAGAACTGTATTGGTTCTTGAGAACTCGTTTATTTGTTCGATTCCAGAGGAATTCAGTTCGGATGTTTATATGGCTGCTGTATCTGTTTCCTTCGGAACTTTATAAATTAACGATCAGAAATAAATTAGTGGAATTGCAGTACGGAAATTGCTTGTTCATTTGTTTGGGAAAACTTTTGGAGTGAGACTTTTTATGAACGGGAAGTACGTACTTGACGTCATATCGATCGATACGATGGATTACTCTAAGGTTATAATATTTATATGAGTTTTAGGTATTCTTAATTAGCACCTCATGACAGGATTCGTAGATAGTATCGTTTCTTTTAATTAATAGGTAGGGAAATATTTGTTTTTATGCAAAGAAAACTATTTCGAAAGTTAGAAAGGAAAAACATTTAAGGTCAGTTAAATACTGACCTTAAATGTTTTTCTTTTCTATTTATCTAACTTCTTACTTACACATTACAAAAATACGAAATTGGGTTTTTAGATATTTGCTACCCAATCACGGCGTAACGGCTGAACGGATCTCGAAGAAATTTAACTAAGATATAGGTATTAGTCTAGAATGGCTCATAAGCTACTTTTTACGCCGGGATAATATCAAATTCTTTCGAGAAAACGTCATGTAGTTCACGCAATCACGCGAACAAGCCGAAAAGCTAGCAAAAATATAAAAATAAGGTTCACAGTACGTTCTTGCAAGGCCCAAAAGTTGATGAACGGTCAGGAAAAAAACAATAAAATAACTCAATGTTTTTCAAATCTTGATATGGTATAAATTCGTTAATATAATTAATACATCTTAAGAGTTAGGCACCTAAAAAGTTATCAATCATTTTTAGATTCACAAAGTACTTACTAACTTACCATTCTACGTCTAAAGACAGTAAAAGTAGAAAAACTCATACATTTCCAGCTACAACATTTCTCACCTGCTCAAACCGTTCGTTAGTTGAAAATACAGGACCGTTGATACGAAAAGCTACAGCGGGTCTCTTACACCCATCTATTTAAAGGAACTACGCGAGAGGGTTAATTAAGGGTTGTCACAGCTCCTGAAGCGCGCCACTCAAGGCGGAATGAGCAAAAGGCGGGGTGTGTGACACCCCTACATGGAACCAATTACATCGGGGGTAGGTACAAATTAACCGAGATTCTGGTTTGCGTTAGATTTGTGGAGTACTTTTGGATTTTTTTAGTCTTAGTGGGACTATTGATACCTTGCATATATTTATTACTAGCTTTCTACCCACGGCTTTGCCCGCGTGGACTACACGACGTTATCCCGCGGGAACCGAATATTTTTCCGGATATAAAGTAACTTGTGTCACTTTCCAGCTCCCAACCTATCCCTATACCAAACATCACGTCGATCCGTTGCCGTTGCTCCGTTTTGAAAGACGGATAAAAGGATTTACGTCAAATTTGACGTTTAATGTTTGAGGTTTGTATGGGAAAAGAAAAGTGTGGTTTTTACTATTTTCTACGCAATTTTTATGTTTTTTCTCTTCACAAAAACCTTCCTGAAAAAAGAAATAAATTGCTTGCCGTTCTTGAGTTTTGCGCTTAGCAACATTCATTTTTATTTATATAGAAGACTAGCTGTCCGCCCGCGGCTTCGCCCGAGAGGACTACACGACGTTATACCGCGGGAATGTGATATTTTTTCGGGATAAAAAGTAGCCTATGTTCCTCTCCAGACTACAAAGTATCGGTGTCTCAAATTTCAGCCAAATCCGTATAGCCGTTGTGGCGTGATTGAGTAACAAACATACAAACATCCAAACATCCAAACATCCAAACATCCAAACATCTAAACTTTCACATTTATAATATTAGTAGGATTTTATCTGAAGAGTTAATTATATCTGTTTGTATTTGGTTAATAAAATGGTTGAAGGTTGACCTTAAATTTTTTGATATTTCAAGTGTGAACGATATTGATTTGACTGATGTGAGTAACAGAATTGTGCTTCATCTGCCTGGCAGAATCTCGATGCTCTCAAACTTATTTGGCATAACACTCTTGGCATAATCTTCTTTTGACGAATAGTTGTAAGGCAGAAAACATACCGTTATTAGTAACAAGTCGTTACAAAGCCTGTTTACCTACCATTTCAATTTAGTTCAAATAAATAAAGCAATAAATAATTAATGCACTAATGCGAAGTAATAAGGTTTAGTTTCCGTTAGTAAATGCACCATCAACTGTAATTTTCTCACATAGTAGTGTAACCTGTTTGTTCGAAAACCAATATTTTTTATCAAAGGCCATTCCAAAATAATAAAAGAAAACATTTGAAAGAAAGCATTGACTGAAAAAGTTTTTTTTCCTACAACGGGGTAGCACTTAGCCTCCATCACACCTGATGTTTGTGAAGATAAGGCTGAAGGTGGAAGCGCACTACTCCCGGAACCCTTAACCACTGAGGGAGGACTATTTTTTATACGGCAGTTTTTACCTCTAACTGCCGGATTTAGATAATGTAGTGGTAGGTAGCCAGGTGGACTTGGAATAAGTCCTACCACCAACCAGCTCGAATACAATGTACCCCCACTGGGAATCGAACCCGGGACCTCTGGGTCTGATACCCGTGCTGTGAACCACTAGCTAGACCACAGAGGCGGTAAAATAATTTTCGTAAAACTATATTATTAAACTATCGAATTATAGCTCATACTATAGCAAAGCTTTATGTACATTTGGGGAATGTTTGGCCCCTACGAGTGATCTGGCTGCTTACAAAAAGTATTGGAAAGCTTCCTGAGTGTCTTAAATAAACATCAAAACCGAGAAATTAATAAGTGTTCGTATTGCTGTTCCCTACCTTGAGCACCAAGATACTTATAATACGTATAAACACTACCTAATCCTACACCTATATTAGATTTAGGTATCTTCTAGGAATCTTGGCTAAACCCCTGTCAGATTCTAGTATGGAATAGAAATAATTGTTATTGTGTAAATTTAAAATATTTAAGATAGGTTGAGAATCATTGGAATAAGGATAGAATAAGGTTATGATAGGACTGTCATGTCATTACAGAAAAAAAAACAATAGCAATACAGTCTAAATGAGAACCTCCTCCATTTTTTGAAGTCGGTTAAAAAGAACGAGGTCAGGAGGAGCACGTCACGTATCTTGCACTTAATGAAGAGTGTAACTGAAAATAAGCGAATTGCTATGACAACTTGAACAGAATCGTATGAAGGTAAAATCTATGAAGGGATTTCTGTTTTGTGCAAGGAATTTTCTACATGTTACCATAGTAGTATTTTTTTTACCCTGTGATGTTACCGTTATGCGCCATAATGTTACTTCTAGCGTTTTTTTTACTCTCCCCAATAATTAAGTTACGCTACAGTGTAACAGGCAGCCTGACTAATATGCGCCCACATCAATCAAAAGCTGTACACACACGACCTCTATTAAAGGCTTTCGTTTATGTCCACTTAGCCCTTATTTGAGCGAATTTTCGTTTTACCCGAAAATAGGATTATGTGAACAACATTAAAATACTTATTGCTAGTTTATCGAATTATTGCCGGATATGTTATAATAATATGATAAATGGTAAAGTTTCGAAGTTTAGAAGTTAAACCAGGATAAGATTTTTTTAATGCATTCTCAATGCTATTCTTTGTCGATGGAGAAGTTACATTTGCAGCCTTGAGATCAATTTGGAAAACGGAGGAAATAGTAGCAACAACCATCTTATTCACAAACATTCGACACTGGCACAGAATATACAGGGTTTTTATACATTGCAAAAAAAAATCAGCTGTTCCATACATTTTGGCCCATTCGGTATTGCACTTTTGTATGAAACAGCCGATTTTTTTTTTGCGAAATCGCACATGGTCCCATAGGTAAAGTTATTTGTATTGATGGGTACTTTCACCCCATCTTTAAACAAACACTCTGTATAATAGTAGGTACTACACTGGATTCGACCTCGATTTGTCTTTTTATTTTCCAAATATTTCTGAATAGTCCAGCAGGTCAGATTTTATATGTTGCCTTTAAAGGTGCCCTTATGTCACTCGTGGCATTAGTATGGCAAGTGTGAAGCCGGATGTTTTTAAAACTGTACAAGTTGGTGGAGCTTTCCCTAGCTATGATAGTGAAATCCGCACCGTAGGTATAGACTGCAGTTTGGAGGCGGCAATTGCCTTATTATTAGTAATTTTAACTTTGCCTGCATCTGACATCTCGATTTGCATCCCTGACGGAGACGCAGATATTGTCCAAGAGACAGGGAATTTATTTATTTCATATTCATTTAAATAAACCGGAAAGAAGAGAAAGATGCGTGACTTAATTAGGTACACTATAGTCCGGGCCCTCCACATTGCGACTCCTACAGACGGCCGGCGGTGAGAGCAAGTAGTGCGGGGTTTAGTGGGTATTCCCCCTCCTTCGATGGGGGGTCCATCGAGTTCTTGCGACTGGATGAGGGGTCGGGAAGCGGCTGGGCGAGTCCCACATAACCACCGTCCGCACACCTACGGGCGTGGTATAAGTCAACGCATTCCTCTCACCAGGCCTGTCTCACTTCCATACAAACGGCGCAAAATGCCCGAGATATTTACCTACTATTCTGGAACACAACCAAATTTCAACATTTTGCATTGCGTATAGCGTTTATAGTACAATAACTGTCTGCCGTCTCGCTTCAATCTGCTAGGGCTGTCAGAGGTATGTACTACTTTACCTGTGAAAGTAATAGACGCGTAGCGAGACAGATGGCGACACATGCGGATGCGTGCGCTGCGTGTGCGACAAGTCGAGCGAGTGCCAGCCTATTGAGACTAGTCTGGTGACCGGACGCTTGCGTTCATCATACCTAAACTCGGGAGTGAAATTTCTGTACCGTAAGGTACTAATATATATTCTGTGCCCTCACTTAAAAAAAAAGGTACACTATAGTACCCCAAACACAAGGAGCTCGTGGCGCAGTGGTTAGCGCGCTTGGCCTGCGATCGTTGAGGTTAAGCAACTGTCGCAGTAGTCTCTAACGGGATGGTTGACCAGAAACTTTTCATCTCGAGCTTATCTTTGTTTCAGAAGTCACGTTAAGCCGTTGCGTACCGGCTGCATTTGCAGTCGTGAATACCCATCAAACCGCACTGGGCCCACGTGGTGGGTCATGGCCCGTTCTCCTTATCCATACATAAGAAAGGCCAGTACCCCAATAGTGGGCACATTAAATAGCCGATGATGATGATGACCCCAAACACGAAAAAAACTTGTTCTCGTTATCATGATCGTATTTTTGTGCATCCCATACATTTTCTTTCTATTCGATTGGCGAATTCGATAATAGAATGCCACTTGTCTAGGGGGCAGGGGTGCAATTGCGTAAGGTAAATAATTGTATTAATTTGACAGTTCATATCGTATTCAATCGGCTGCAAGTTGTATGGAATGAGATTTATTATGATACAATAAAAACTGACAAATAAATACGATAGAGCAGCGCCGCCTTCGGTCGTTTAAGGAAATAATATCTATTTAATACGCAACAGTTTGACAGCTATGGTATTTGACATTTTGACGGACGGTAAAGGAGAATGCCCAAGTTGCAATGGACGGCCGTCTAATGTTGCATCAAAGCCATACCTGTTTTATTATGTAGGTAAAATATCTAATTACTTCTTCCCATTATTATATTGAAAGTAAAAACAAGGGTTTAGAAATTATTACCTAAAATGTAACAGTAGGTAAGTATAAACTGCGATTGTTTCATAATCATAATCATAATCCATTTATTTCAGGCAAAAATATTAGTATAACAATATATGGCCCATATAATAAATACCTTACAGACTAACATACATATAATATTATATTCCTTAAAAAAAAAACTATTTATTAACACGTAGTGTCGACGGCGACGTGTAGCGCAATGCAGTGTCCGGCAACCGACCGTTCCGATGTTTCAGTCGAACATTCTTCCAAATAACAATGCACCACGCGAATGATTCGATATTTTTATAGAAAATATCACGATTCACAAATACCACAATTTAAGGTTTAAAAGTCTACATCAACGATTTTTAAATCAAAATAACAGAAATCCAGTTCATAAATCCGTTCGATGTCGAGCAAAGAGTATGTAATCACTAAAGAGTATGTCGCGCCAGATAAGTCTTCGCGCGGTCAAAATCTAATACTAATATTTTCCATAGCCTTAGAGCAAACAATGTATTGTAACTAGCGCCAAAAACGCCCTAGTCGCGCGCAGAGTTATTACTCTTTGGTCGATATTGTCGATGACTGACAGTCAGTGTTGCCGCCTATCAAACTAGAAAAAGTCCGTAACCGAATCAGAAATTACCCGGATTCGTCGGGGCTAGGGCGAATAGGCTAAAGATAGTAATAATGAGTGTTTCAAGTAACATACGTAACATATGAACTTCCACGCCTTTCATAAAAAAATAACTCACAATAGTTACTATTTTAAATAGTGTTGGGTTCCTGCCTGTAGTTGTCATTTTGGCTTTTTTTACACGATCGCCAAAAAACCCATATTTATCCGACAGTCGTCGCTACCCGTAAACGTACCCGCTCAAACCGAAATCAGGTAAAAATACCCGCAACGGCAACACTGCTGACAGTGGCAGTCACACAGCAGTGTCCTGGCTTCCGTAGTTGATAAATACACTGGTACTTTATTACCTAAAAAAAAAATCCCTGTTCAAAATTAAAACTCTGGGCCATGAAAAATGGTCAAATATTAAGAAATTAATTGTAGTATGTTTTTTATCTTGAAGCATGACACAAATGAGTACCGTCCATGGGCATTCTCCTTTACTATTACTATTACCATAACAAGAGATTTTTGTGCTTAGGGTAGGTACAGATCTGGGAGGCGATTCTCAAATGTATTGATATAATTATATCTAACTCGACATAGGTGAAATTCGAATACTAATCTTTGCCATAAGTTATTGAATAAAAAAATGTACTTTAACTAGCGCTAAAAACGTCCCAGTCAAGCGCAGTACTGAAAATGTCACAGAAATGTCTAAAAATACAATTTTACGCGCGATAATGTAACGGATGACAAGTACAGTGCCACAACCTTTTCTGTTCCGGTGACAGCGGCGCTACGTACGTTTTATCTTTTTTTTGTAGCAATTTAACCGGCCCTGACTTCTAAGAACTTCAGCCGCCAGCAGCGCTATGGTTGGACATCAACTTGACAGCAGAATGACATTTAAAAAAAACACGCTAGTTTCACATTTTGACCACCGGCACAGCAAAGTTTGTGGCACTGTACCACTCGATGCAAGTCGAGCGCTGGGCATAGACATTTCTATAATGACTGTCTACGAAAATTCAGTTTCAATTGACATTCGCCATTTTATTTCAACAATACCCGCCATATAACTTATGTGGCCACTTTTGGCACTATTCACATTCACAAACTTATTGCGTAAGTTTGAGTTCTTAAAAGTATATTTATAAAATAAATTTTACTCTTTTATTTGCGCAAAATAATTGAAACTTTTGATCTAAGCCTTTAATAAAGTGTAATTGATTTATTTCCATTGGTGGCGCTACTGAGTGAAAAATAATAGCCAACTATTGCAAGTAATATATTTTAATAAATTTGACATTTAATACTTCAATAATCAAGGTAATTATGTAATAGTAATAAATTAATATCAATATGTAATAGTAATAAATTCATACCAATATGACGCAATATTTGCACGCATACAATATTTAAGGCAAAATACCGTAGATCTGTAACACTGTATTGAGCAAATTAAAACATTTCATTTCATTTCATTTCGATATCATATCAAAGGAGCGAGAATCGGCCCCCAGTTCGTAAAATAGGTGGAGTTTTCATGTTACCATAATAGCTTATGCCTAAAAGTAACAGAGTCAGAGGAAAACCGCTAACAGCATCTTCTGAAATATTGGTAATATTATTTTATTAGGAACATTTTATTATCTGAAGACTTGGCCTGCGCAAACAACCTTAAGTGTCTTTTCTAAAAAAAACGATGACCTTTTTAGAATAATAATTACATCATTTTTATATAGGTATGTACCAACTTTCTCTGAAATAAAAGTAGGTAATAAAAAAGTACACTAACGCACAAGTATGCGATTTAAGCAAATCACGGAAGAAAATACTTTAACACAAACTAAAATACTTGCACTTCAGCTCCTAAACTATAACGGTTGGTTCCAATCTAAATCAAGTTTTGCCCATTTATTCATCTAAAATTAAATTGACGCTTCATAGTATTATCATAAGAAAAGATCTTTCAATCACGAAATTACTTGTATTTTAATCGTAATAGTGGTAATTTTAACCGCTTTTATGGTCTAGTGGTTCATACCAACGATTTCAGATCCAAAGGTCCCGGGTTCGATTCCCAGTGGGGGTACATATTGTTTTCGGTTTGGTTGGTGGTAGGACTTGTTCTTAGTCCGCCTGGCTAGCTACCACCATCTTATCTAAGTCTGACGCCATAACAATGATGTTTTCAGCATTATTGTGTTCCGGCAGTTAGAGATAAGATAGCCAGTTCCTCAGTGATTGAGGATTCCGGGAGTAATGCGCTTTCACCTTCAGCCTAATCACCACTTAACATCAGGTGTGATGAAGGCTAAGTGCTACCTCGTTGTTGATGAAAAAAAAATTTGCGCACATATTTTATAAAATTATTTTCTGTTACGTATTTTTTTAAGTGCAATAAAGAGTATAATAATAAATGTAGTGAATCTTTATTATAATAAGGTTTCTGGTGACAAAAACGTTAGGTACTTTAGTTATTTAGTAGTGAAAGTAAATATCTTGAAATATCGGATAACATCAGTCAAATTCCACCAAAATGATAAAATCATCCACCATAATGATAAAAATAATCACCAAAATACTATTCAAACCACCATGATGAATCAAGAATCAAGAATCAAGAATGATCAAGATGACATTTCTTATCATTATGGTGAAAAATCCACAAAATACAAATACAAATACAAATCATTTATTTGTAAACATAGGTAAAACCAGAAAGACAAGGTTTTTGCCACCAAATTCACCAAAATGAGAACACCAGAATGAGGTTCCAGACAAAAATACCCGAATTAAAAAAGATATTGTAAGGTGTGGGACCTAAATATTGGTGTCAAGTAAGCTTTAGTCACTACCCTTCCACATACACAAGACAAAAAAAATACAATAGATTTTGCGCCAAGTTAAACCAATAATTAAAATCCCAAATTTTTTGTCCCCTGGGTGCTTACCATCAACTCTTATTACGGTTTTGTTTAGGAACCTAAACTGATCTGCTTCGCTTATTCGTACCACGACAGCTTAATATCAATGACAGCGATTCAGTGATCGATCAATGACATTTCACAGCCGCTAAGCTGTCAGAAACTCTTATTTGACTTATAACCCGGTCGATTTAACATGTCACCTGCAGGTTATACCCGTCCCTCTCACTCTCCGGGCATGACAGAATCGAGTGAAAGAGACGGGTAGAAGAAAAAGGACACAAATCGTTCGGTCATTAACATTTAGCAATTCATTTGCGATCCAGTTTTTAGAAGGTCAGAGTACGAAAGAAAGCGATTCATTTTAGGAACCTATTCTGAATCGCGCTATTTTTGAATCGCTGTCATAAAGTTGATGGTAGGCACCCTGGTCACCAAAATGACATACTTACATTTTGGCGGGAACACGGAGCAAGGTAATGCGCGTTCTTCTCCTGGGAATGCTCGGCTCGACTGATACGAAACGCGTGCGCTTGTCGAAAGGGATATGTATTTTGCGAATCTGGTATCCAGCGAACAAAGGTATGTAATATGTCTGTGCAAAACTATTCGTACCCAAAGTTGATCCACCATGATGGCAAAATTTCGCGGGACAGTTATATTTCAACCTGTCGAAAACTTCACAGACTATTTAAAAATATATTATCGTTTTATCATTAGTACATCTAATGCATTTTTAAATATAATGATTTGTTTATTATAATTACGTTTAGTTTTTCAGATACAAGACATAATCACATTAAAACTGGTCGTAGGACAATCCACCAGAATGAAAAAGCGGACACAAAATATTTTTTTATGTAATAAAACAAGATCAAAATCAGTTTTTTTTTTATTGCCCCAGGTCGGCAATTACAGACTCTAATAAAAAAAATGTATCTCAACAAAAATTTAACTCTCCATACTTACATTTTCATCACGGACACTTTTTTTGGGCTTGGGAAATTCACCCAACTATTTAAGTAGGGCAGAGGTACCCTTTGTGGCCACTTTAAGGAATTTTTGACTTTTAAGCACTAAGTACTAAATGGTCTTAGGTATTTAAGACACAAATTATATCTTAAATTATAGATTATTTATCTAGCTTTAAAGGTACATTTTTCATTTTTTTTAAAGTTAAATAGTTTTTTTGTATATAATACAAAATGTGTGAGAGGCCGGTTTTGGCCACTTACTGATAGTTAAACTTTTGTAAGTATTGCGAAAAATCAAAACCAAACCCAGGTAAAATCAATATATTCTAATGCGCTAGAAACCAGTCAATTGCAAAACAACAATTTAATTGTAAAAAACAAAGGTTTATAAAGTACTAGCTTTCCGCCCGCGGCTTCGCCCGCGTGGACTACACGACGTTCTCCCACGGGAATTTGATGTTTTTCCGGGATGAAAAGTAGCCTATGTTCCTCTCCAGGCTATAAAGTATCTGTGTCCCAAATTTCAGCCAAATCCGTTGAGCCGTTTTAGCGTGATTGAGTAACAAACATCCAAACATCCAAACATCCAAACATCCAAACATCTAAACTTTCACATTTATAATATTAGTAGGATTTCATTCAAAACAAAATTTTCATAAAAAACATTTTTTCAAACAGAAAATGGAATTTATTGAAAAAAATTCTTATGACATAAGGAATTCTAACGGTTGTTATTATTACCTTAAAATACCTTATTTTAATTGCCTTTATCAGAAATGGCTAAAAGTTGTTTAGAAAACTTTTAGAGCAAAAAGTGGCCAAAACCGGTACGCCTGCCCTACCTATATTAAATTAAAACGGCAAAATTAATGTGCCTGAACTTGTTGAGCAAGTTTTTGATAGAATCTAGCATCAATATTTAGCTCATACCTTCCTAAAAGTCAGTTTCGATACTAGTTATTTCCTTCTTACCCATTCATGAGGAAAATCTATCAATGCTAATTTCCTTTATTGTTGATAAGAAACCGTATCCTTTCCTCATAAGCAGCTGAAGCTACAGTACCGCCATCTATATCGCGTGCCGTTCCCTCATATTTCACGGGCGCCATGCTGGATGACACAGCTGATTAGCGTGGTCAGAGTGCGAGGAATATCTAGCAGCGTGCCGGCCTAGTACACTGTCACGAATGGGACTGTTTTTAATGGCATCATTCGTTGATTTGAGGTAAAGCAGAAAAAAGTCAGACATGCTTTGTAAGAAAGCCATTAAAGAAAAAATAAAAATAAAAAACACGATTGCCATAATCGAACTAAAAAGTAACTAAAAAACCACATCAAAAAAGTAAGAAATAATTCCTCACCAAATAAATAACGTAAGTACTTTGAAGTCGGGCGTGAAACATGTACAATTTTTTGTTGTTTTTGTTAAAACCCGCCCGACTTCAAAGTACTTACGTTATTTATTTGGTGAGGAATTATTTCTTACTTTTTTGATGTGGTTTTTTAGAAGGCGGTTTTATTTTTTTATAAAAATAATTTTTATTTCACTCTTTTTAGTGCATCGTGCAGGCAATTTGCGTGTTTTCTGGTAATTAGGTATGTGATCAAACTCAAAACCTCCTTTTTCGAAGTTGGTTAAAATACCTTGAGGTATCCCCTTTTTAACAAAACAAGAATCATCTAAATCGGTTTATAAACAAAGGAGTTATGCCTAAAGATAAGTATTAAATTCACATAAAGTGGTAACGAAAACGACAGTCTTTTCAAGATTTCCTGAAAACTACTGAACCGATTTCAAAATTTCAAAAAATGGGACCAACTTGGAAACCAACCTGATGTAATAACGTTTGAACCATTTCAATCGGTTCAGCCGTCTTCGAGTAATCGGTGGACATACATAAAAAAAAAAAAAAAAAAAAAAACATACATACAGACGAATAGAGAACCTCCTCCTTTTTGATTTAGAAGTCGGTTAAAAATTAAATTGACGCTTCATAGTATTATCATAAGAAAAGATCTTTCAATCACGAAATTACTTATATTTTAATCATTATCATCGTAATAGTGGTAATTTTAACCGCTTTTATGGTCTAGTGGTTCATACCAACGATTTCAGATCCAAAGGTCCCGGGTTCGATTCCCAGTGGGGGTACATATTGTTTTCGGTTTGGTTGGTGGTAGGACTTGTTCTTAGTCCGCCTGGCTAGCTACCACCATCTTATCTAAGTCTGACGCCATAACAATGATGTTTTCAGCATTATTGTGTTCCGGCAGTTAGAGATAAGATAGCCAGTTCCTCAGTGATTGAGGATTCCGGGAGTAATGCGCTTTCACCTTCAGCCTAATCACCACTTAACATCAGGTGTGATGAAGGCTAAGTGCTACCTCGTTGTTGATGAAAAAAAAATACCCGTGGTGGAGTAGTAGCTGCACTCAGTCTGTGATCGTTAAGGTTAAGCAACTACTCCGAACTTATAAATCACATGAAGAATACACTACAGAAAATCACAATTACCAATATAATTGTTGCTGTACCGACATATATATGTGGAGCGCCTTTGTACAATTATAGAGTGGAAAATTTCAACAATATGTTATATAGTAGCTTGCACTCTTTAAATAATGTAGCTTGTTTTGACTCTAATTTGAACCTGGCCCTTAATATGTTTTCACAAAGTACCGGTAAACTGAACAATTCTGGAATCAATAACATCTTTGAACATATCTCAAAGTGTTTTTTTCGTAACAACGAAATGTAATAATTATATGCTGAATACACAGATCGAAAACTTTACAAATTTGAACATTTTACATCAAAATATTTGTGGAATTAGCAACAAAACAACCGAGCTAGATATATATTTGAATATGTTAGACAAAAGTGTGCACTATGTTTGTATTAGTGAACATTTTCTAAATACTGATTCTGCTCCCTATTTTAGACTTTCAAACTATGAGTTAGCTTCATATAATACTAGAGTTAATAAAAAGAAGGGAGGCACTTTAATCTTAGGACATGCTGATAGAAAATTTGAGGAATTGACCATTTGCAAACAATTTTACCATCGTGATTATTTTGAAGTATGCGGTGTACGAGATATAGAAATAAACTTAAACATTCTATGTTGTTATCGTAGCCCTTATAGTACAAATTTTGATAAATTCTTAGAAAATATGGAAAATCTATTAGACCACTTTTTTGATAAGAGATGTGTAATCTGTGGTGACTTTAACATAAATATTTTAGAAGATACCAAAGAAAGCAGAGAATTTATAAATTTACTCAACTGTTACGGGTTTAAATACCTTATTGCAGAGGTGACTTACATAAGAAATGACAGCTCTTCCTGTATTGACAATATTCTAACAAATTTAAAGTGTGAAAATGTATCATCTACTGACGTGGATCATAATAAATTAGCGGATGGGCATGCAGCCATATCTTGCGATTTGAAGTTAGGTACGGGAAGGACAAAACAAGGAAACAGTAATCTAATAAAGAGAAACATAAGAACCTTTACAGCTAAAAATAAGAGTAAGTTCAGAAAGGTTTTAAAAGGCGTAAAGTGGAAGAACATGGGTATAAATGGCTTTATCAACCAATTTAACAAAGAATTTAAAAATTGTTTTAAAAAAAGTAAAAAAAGTTTTAGTCTGAATAAATGTACAAAAATAAATTGGATCAGTAGAGGATTAAAAGTTTCTAGCACTATGAAACGCTTTCTTAACACTATAAATATGAAAACTTGTGATAATAGCATATTAAAATACAGAGAACATTATATAAGACTCTATAGAAAACTAAGCAGGTATGCTAAGAAACAGGCAGTGCAAAAAGAAATTGAAAATGTTAAAGATGACAGCAAGGGTATATGGAATGTAGTAAATAAACAAAGGCATAAGTATGATAATATTAATTTAAAGAAAAATTTGAAAATCAAATCTAATAATAAATTAACTGATGACCCTAAAGAAATTGCTAGCATATTCTCTTCAACCTTTGACAAAAGCCAGGATGCACAATTCGGCAATAACCAAAAAGCACTAAGATTCCTACACGCGAACCTGTCTGAAGCACAAACTAGTTTGACTTGGGATGATGTTACACCAAATGAAATAAAAAACATAGTAATATCGATGAAGAATAAAAAATCTTGTGGTCACGATGAAATCCCTATATCAGTCATAAAGGAAAACATTGATGTATTGGCAGATCCTCTTGCACATCTTTATAACATGTGTCTTAAAGAAGGTGTATGCCCTGACCAGCTAAAAATAGGTCGAGTAATACCTGTACACAAAAAAGGTCCAAAAACTGACCCCAAAAACTATAGGCCAATCTCTTTGTTATCTATACTTTCAAAAATTTATGAAAAGATTATCAAAAAACGCTTAGTTAAACATATAGATTCAAATAACTTACTTAATAAAAGGCAATATGGTTATCAAAGAGATTTAGGCACATCAGATGCAATAGGACAACTTATTGATGATGTACTTATTTGCCTTAATGATAATAAAAAAGTTGCAGGAATTTTCCTGGATTTGAGTTCGGCATTTGACACAGTAGATCACGATATACTTTTACACAAACTTGAGTATTACGGTATACGAGGAAACAGTCTTAAATTATTCAAGTCTAACTTAAAAAATAGACGACAGTACATAGAAATAAAATCAAATGAAGGTAACCAAGAACAAACATGGACATCGAAGATGACAGTTATGAAAAGAGGAGTTCCACAGGGCTCAATACTAGGTCCAATACTGTTTATCATATTCATAAACGACTTGATTGAATATATTAATAACTCTATTATAGGTGTAAGGTTGGTTGTCTACGCAGACGACACGAATGCTATAGTCTGTGCTGAAAATCTAAATGAACTTACGCATAAAGTAAATAGTCTGCTAATTTTGTTCGAAGAATGGTTCACTGCTAACAATTTGAAACTGAATAGAGATAAAACATGTGCCATGATGTTTAAATCAACAACCAGAAATAAAGATGTTTTAGATGCCTACATGCATAACAAGAAGCTTGATATGGTAGACCAGGTAAAATTTTTGGGAGTACATATGGATTCGACTCTTAACTGGAAAACTGAATTAGATTACTTAACAAAATCAATCAGCTCTGCGTGCTATGCTCTAAGAAGTTTACGAGAAATTTTAACAGTTGAACAGCTTAAACTAATTTATTATGCACTAGTAGAGTCCAAATTGCGCTACAGTATTAAACTGTGGGGAAATAGCTACAATTATAATCAATTGACAGCTTTCAGGCTGCAAAAAAGAGCGATAAGAGTTATTGCACGTATACCACAGTGGCAGTCTTGTAGAGATTATTTTGCAAAGTACAACATACTTACCGTTCCCAGTTTATATATACTGATTGTTCTAACAGAATTTAGGAAAATGCTGACGCAAAAGGAAACTGCTACAGACAGAGAGTTACGCGAGAGAACAAGGAGGATGCACTTACATTATGACATTATCCCTAAATTAGAAGTAGTCAAACATGGCGCCAGGTTCCAAGCTGTCAAGCTCTTTAATAAATTACCAAATGACCTAAAAACTGTTTGCAATTGGAAAATTTTCAAAAATAAACTGCACGCCCTTCTGTTGAATAAGTGTTGTTATTCTATTGACGACTTTTAGGAAATATAATTCATTTAGGTAAATCTGTGTTATATTCATGTCTAATAAAATAAATCTAATAATCATGCAGTGTATATATAATTGTATATTTTAATGTTATTATCGAATTAGAAATTAATTAACTGCCTGATAATTATAGTGTAAACGCAATGTATGTAATGTAATGTGTTATTTAATGTAATAGTACAAAATATAATGTTCCTACATACCTACTTATAATGTAATATTCAACACAATGTGACTTATTGTTCAGAATAAATGATTTGATTTGATTTGATTTGATTTGACTATCATACATATTTAGACTTGAAAAAAGTAGAGGCTCGTTTTTGGGAAAAGGCATAGCATTCTTTAATAAAGTTCCACAAGAAATAATTGAGCTGCCTTTAAATAAATTTAAAAAACATGTTAAAAAGACGCTCTTAAGCAAAGGCTATTACAAAGTAGAAGATTATTTAAATGTACACAACGCTTGATTGTCATAATTATAGTAACAATAACAATGTATAAAAGGAAAATATTCCTATACATAAGTATGAGAAAACTATCCTTCAGCATTAGCTTTTTGCATAAATTTTATTATTGTACCATTTTGTGCAGCAACTACATAATTTTTTTGTAAATGCGTTGCTTCTGTTAAAGCTGATGAGATTTTTTCGCCTGTTTTTTTTTGTCAGTCAAAAGATGTCCATAACAGGTGGTAGGTCAAAAAATGTTGGACGATTCATAAGCCTTAATTTTATTTAATCTATATGAAAAAAAAATATA
The DNA here is from genome assembly GCA_949710035.1 of Crambus lathoniellus. Taxonomy (NCBI): domain Eukaryota; kingdom Metazoa; phylum Arthropoda; class Insecta; order Lepidoptera; family Crambidae; genus Crambus; species Crambus lathoniellus. The sequence continues at coordinate 5,611,172 of OX453315.1, read as the reverse complement.
TGACTATGACTATCGCAATGGTCGGTCACAAGATGGGTGACCATTTTTTTTATCTCGAGCTCCTCCGTGCTTCGCAAGGCACGTTAAGCCGTTGGTCTCGGCTGCGTTTGCAGTCGTTAATACCCACCAATCCGCATTGGGCGGGTGTGTTAGTGCAGCAGCTAGTGTATAAAGTTATACCTACTAGTCAAAACAAAATAATTATTAAACAAAAGAAAAGTATTTTTTATGAAAGGATATTAAAATATATTACTTGCAATAGTTGGCTATTATTTTTCACTTAGTAGCGCCACCAATGGAAATAAATCAATTACACTTTATTAAAGGCTTAGATCATAAGTTTCGGTTATTTTGCGCAAATAAAAGAGTAATAGTAGATTGTATTACAAGGGAGCAAAATAATATATTTACGGCGAGGGCGCTATTTTGAATCCAGAGCGCAGTGAAGGATTCTAGAGTAGAATCTCGAGCGCAGCGAGGGATTCTAAAGTAGAATCCTGAACGTAGCGAGGGATTCAATATACGCCGCCCGAGGTGAAAATAATTTTGCGGCCGAGTAATACACTCTGCTTTTCATCCCCCTCTATAAGAAAAGCAGTAAAGACAACTCAAACTACCTACCTTTCTTTGTCGTTCGGATACATCATAGCGCTAGTCGGGCAAGAAAAAAAAATGAGTTTTGAAATAAAAACAAATTAAATAAAAAAAAATGTTAATCAGATTTCTTATAAGTATCTCCGGGGATGCCGTAGGGGGGTTGAAAATTTTGTCAGATTTTATCTATGACTCACCGTTTACGAGATATTCTCAATTTTATAAAATTCCATTTTTGAAAATTTCTCGGTCCCGAAAAAAGTCCCGGCCCCATACAAAATCAGTTGAATTTTTTTTTAAGTACTGCTCACCCTTTGCTACACTCTAACAAATGCTTCTTTAATTATGTTCTAAATTCAAATCTCATCGTTTTGGACCCTGTTATGAAGCTGTTCAAAATTCAAATCTCATTTATTCCCTCTTGTCATAACAGGTAAAAAATGAATCGTTTTGGACCCTGTTATTAGATAAACAATCATCGCTTTTCGAATCGATGGAATGAAAAATTTATTTTATAAATATACTTTTAAGAACTCAAACTTACGCAATAAGTCGTGAATGTGAATAGTGCCAAAAGTGGCCACATTTAGCAATATCGACATCCATAGCTTAATGCTCATATTTGAGGCCCTGAAAAAACAATAAAAAATTGCATTTTACTCTTTTATTTGCGCGAAATAACCGAAACTTTTATTCTAAGCCCTTGATAAATCGTAAATCATTTATTTCCATTGGTGGCGCTACGGAGCTCAACGAACCACCTTAATAGACAAGAGGCAGTTTTTGTCAAATTCACTGAAAACACTATAAATCGTTATAAAAGCCTTTATTCATTCTTTAATACCACCTCAAAACTAAATGTTTCCGTGTTAAAACTAAAAACTCTACATGAATTTCGTTCATACAACATCCTCTTTAGCCGAAAACTTTTTCGCTTCCGCGTTTCTATAAACACGCCGCATACAAAAATTTCCCAAACTTTAATGCACTGAAAATTATTTTCGCGCTTTGCTCGTAAAATGTTTGTGATATATTTAGTCGGGAACTTTGTGATATATTTCGCTGGCTTACGATCCCACGTAGCTAAGCGAAATAAACAAAAGTGAATTTAAGGTATCGTTGTGTATCAATAATAAATTGACAGCTCAATGCGAAACGGATAACGGGATGTTTTTTGTTTATGAGCGGTAGCGATTTGGTAATATTCAATACCAGTATCAGACCCAGAGGTTCCGGGTTCGATTCCCAGTGGGAGTACGCATTGTACTCGGTTTGGTTGGCGGTAGGGCTTGTTCAAAGTCTGGCTAGCTACCACCATCTTGGATGGAGGATTCCAAGAGTAATACGATTCCACCTTCAGCCTTATCATCACTTGATATCAGTGTGATGAAGGCCAAGTGCTACCCCGTTCGGTTGTAGATAAAAAAAATATTTTAGATTTAAATTCTCATTTCTAAAGTAGGTAATTCAAAATTTTTGTTTGACGTTAGTTCACCTTTGTGATTTTAAAATGATTATTTTTCTAATTAAAAATATTACCCTTTCTTTTGGCCCCACAGAGAATATTAAGCGTTGCAAATACTGCAACTTACGTTAAGTGTAAACCTTTTCTGTAGTTTAAATGTGAATTAATTTTAAGAACACTGTTGCTTTTCCGGTTGTACTACCAATTAAAAGATTTAATTTCATTTTTGCATCTAAGTATAGGTACTAATAAAGAAAAAAGATTCGATTATTTGTATGTTGGTAATGGATACTTAAAAACTACTGGACCGATTTTAAACTTTAGCTTTAGCTACCTTTTTTGTTAGTGTCATTGGCAATTTTTTATCCCGATATTCCCAAGGGAACCGGTACCACGAGGGTAAAGCCGCGCGAAGCCACTATTATCTATATTAAACCTATTTACATAGTTAGCATATTTAGGTACCTAACATAAAACCTACAATCTCATAATAATAATATAAAACACCAAAGCCAATATAAAGGGGACTAGGCAATTTCTTCTTTAACATACAGTAATGTCAGATATAAAATGCGTATGTGGCATTCTGAGAGGTCATAACATGAAAAGCTAGGCTAATAGTAGGCCTAAGGGCATTTCGTCATAACTTGAGCGAATATGAGCGGGAGCGAGAATATTGAGCGAATATGAGCGGTAGCGTGACTATTTGTTTCTTTTTCTTAATAATATACTAGCGTTTAGTCTACTAAACGCTTCTATTATACCTACTTCTAAGTATAAATATTTTTGATTATAAATCAATCATCTAGAAACATTTAAATCATTTATCAGTATCTGACTTTATATTGTATGAAACCTGGGTGCCTACCATCAACTTTAAGACAGCGATTCAAAAATAGCGCGATGCAGAATAGGTTCCTAAAATGAATTGCTTTCTTTCGTACTCTGACCTTCTAAAAACTGGATCGCAAATGAATTGCTAAATGTTAATGACCGAACGATTTGTGTCCTTTTTCTTCTACCCGTCTCTTTCACTCGATTCTGTCATGCCCGGGTGAGAGTGAGAGGGACGGGTATAACCTGCAGGTGACATGTTAAATCGACCGGGTTATAAGTCAAATAAGAGTTCCTGACAGCTTAGCGGCTGTGAAATGTCATTGATCGATAACTGAATCGCTGTCATTGATATTAAGCTGTCGCGGTACGAATAAGCGAAGCAGATCAGTTTAGGTCCTAAACAAAACCGCAATAAGAGTTGATGGTAAGCACCCTGGAGTCCTGAAATACACAGTCGCCCTAGTTTAGGCTCCAGATCGCACACTCGAGGCAGTTATTGTACCTACTTACTGGTTATTGTACTGTACCACCTTGTGTGTGATGAATAAATGTATTTTTTATTTTGATGTACCTACTCATCAATGACTTGTTGATATTGGTACTCTGGTTATCAGAAATTTTCATTTACTCGTGAGATAAATTACCCGGTTTAAGATACTTGCAGACGACTGGCATCTTTTGCCAGTCGCGGAGACCATAGTCTCCGAGGCGTATCTGCAGTACATTTGTATTGTTACTACGCTACAAGTATCCTACATGTCATACAATACAAATGTCAAAATGTCTAAGAATGACTAATTTGTACCTAAAAATAGTAGAGACTATCTTTTTATCCCGCTACCGCTTATGCCGAGCAGTGCCCTTACCAGAGCATCACGTACCCCGTCACTGAAGCGTCACGTGCCCGCCAACAGATGGCGGTAGCGACCCGCACGTGTGTGCGGACCTTTACAATTTGTGTGTTTTTCAAATTTTTACACCCATATATTCCTCGATGCTCCTTGCGTGAAATAAGATGGGGTATCCGTCCAACCGAAGAAATATTTTTCTTTAAAAATGCCTTGAGACGTGAGCATTTGGCTTTATTGTTATGCTAAATCGTCTTCGTGTTTGTATCTATGTCAGTTTTTAGTAACATAAATATAAGAAGCTGAAGATTTTCATATATAGTTTCAGTAGTTTCTTAGGTTTTCTCATGTTTTTTTTTTGTTGCGTCGAACGACCGACCGTTTCCTATTGAAACAATCGCTCATCCGGCAACCTTCCGAGCTACGGGGGAAGGAGGCAGTGAATGAATCCTCATGGATACTATTACAGCCGGCTGTAATGGTTATGTCGGACTCTTACCGACTAAACACTGCCTGAAAACAGCTGTTACCTGGATGGGTATTTCAGCTTATCTGTGGCGACCACGTCCCTGGAGGGCCGTGGCGCAGGGCGTCACCCACCTAAGCGAAGTGCGCACTGGAGATGACCAGCATCCAGAAGAGGTGTCTGGCCATATCTGAAATCAGAAAACAAAAAGACCGATGCCCAAAGCGGGCGGTTCGGCAATGAAATGAGTGAAATTTTTCTCATGATCGTACTCATTTCCGGTTGAGTACCGCTAAATTACCGTTTTGCTTTCTAGTTTTCACTATTTGGAAGTCGATGGATAATTTGATTAGTTTAGTTTAGTCGTTAATCAATTTCGTTTATTCAATTTAGGTTTGTTTAACAACACTTATGAACATCAATGAAGCTACGCCATCGGTTCGCAAATCCTACTGCAGGAGACCTAGTACCGGCAATAAACTCGCCAAGGGCTATTTTTCTCCCTGTTTTAATTTATACAGAGTCGTCAAATTTGAAAAATGACCTTCACATAATAGTAAAATTACTTTCCATCACAATACAGACTCATCATTATACTTATAATTATTGCGTGGACCAGTAAAAAGTAACTTATTTTTCTCTTTTTTCGGTCATTGTCCTTATGATTTTTTTTCTTTCTGCGTATCATCTAGGTATTCTATATCGACCCTGTACAAGAAAGACTATACAAGGAACGAGCTAATTATGAGTCTTGATTATCTTTTTGCATGAAAAGCAAAGTGAACTCATACGATTCCTCTAGTAGGTATGTACGATTTTGAGTGGTGTGCCTGTTTACAAAAGTCACTTCCTTATTAAGCATATGATACTACTTTTAACCCTATTCTTGTGTTGTGTGACTTCACCCTTTTTCACTCCAGCTGTTTAACTGCATATGACAAAAGTTTATGAGAACCCAGGATGCTTTCCTTAAACATTGACACCGGTCTATTACTCCCAAAACTGCGCTATAACTAAAACAGAGCACTAAACATCTCACCACAAGGGGAAACTTTTAATTAGAAGCACTTTGACAAAGTTAACCTAATTGTGAATTAATAAGGAAAACCTGTTCATTTAACCATAGGCCCCTGAGGCTGAATATGTAATTTGTACCGAACTATTGCTAGGTCTGCGTATATTAATTCATTAGTAATTCACGTTGTGTTTGCCCATTATACAGGGGCGGTGGACCGCGTCTTTCTAATCTTTGGGACTTGGGTTGGCAGTGTCCTTGTGAGACAATAAGGTGGGTTGTGTTCCTTCGATACGGTGACTGGGTTTAAATTCAGTAGGTAAACGAAAATTATATCTTACTACCTAGGTATGTACTTATTTAAATTATATATTGAGCTCTTCCATTCTTCGGGAGGCATGATAAACCATATCGAGAAAAAAACCAGTCCTTGACGAGTTTCTTGTCGGTTTTTCTTGATTATTATGCATAAACTCAATGGAACTACTGGGATCAAAGGTCCCTCCCGAACGACGTAGGGTTTGGGAACAGAAAGCGGTAGCTTCTTTGACATTCACAAGAGTTGTAAAGGCCTAGCTTGAATTAATGATATTGATATTTGGTCTTGGCTGTGTTTGATTTTGCTTTTATTATAATAGGTCTTTACCTATGAAATTGCAGTTTTCTATGGGGATATTGTAGGAAGTTGGAATTAGCATACAAAGATATTTGGGGATTTCTTGGACATGTGAACTCCGAATTCAACGAAACTTTCGAGATATGTTTAGACAAAATTAATCTAACTATTGCCTATAATCTCATTTAATAAACTGTCTTAGAATAAAAAAAATACTGTTCAAAGCTGTCAAATTGACGACAAACAAAGAGCGGTACTTTGAAGCAGTTATAAAAATTTTAGACGCGTGTTTAATTATTCTTTTCTTAGATGTTTAACATGACGACATACTCTATTTTCGAAACTGACTATTAATTTTGATATATTGATATTATTTCATTACAAAAAAACGATTTAAATAGAAATTGATATAGGGCTTGTGAATTTAAATTATATTTGTCATCGAACGAATTGGAAACTGGTGTTTCATTCAGGCTGCGTTTAAAGAAGTTAACGCTCACTAGTCCATAATATATTATGCCTGAAAGCACTGGTCTGCGCCGTCGTCGGAAATAATCACAAATACGTAAGAGACAGATTTTAATCGCACAGTTTTATATTACAATGGCAAAATCAGCAAGAATCATAGCCGTCGTCTTACGGCCACAATTAATCTATTCACAGATAGGGATAAGCTTGATCCAGATTACCTAGCAACACCCTGGCAACTGTCGTTAATTCTACTTATGTTAATATCAAGCGTTGCATAGCAACTAATCTGGATCATGCCTATCCATATCTGTGGATTGATTATTAATTCTAGCCGTTAGTCAATAGTCCCTTTTTTGTCGAGGAAATGTCAATGTCAGTCATGCTGGCAGCGGTCACGCTGGCCAGCGTCTAGTCACCAAAAAGTCCATAACAATGCCTTTTTTTATAGTGAGGGGAATGCCTTTACGCATACCCCGTCCACGTTGGTGTGCGGACGGTGGTTATGTTGGACTCGCCTACAGCCGCTTCCTGACCGTCCATCCATTCGCAAGGACTCAATGGAGGGTCAGGAAGGGGGAATACCCACTAAACCCCTCACTACTTGCTCTCACCGCAGTCGCTTGGAGTCGTAATGTTGAGGGTCCGGTGTGGCAAGCTCCCCCTACGACGTCGCCCGCATCGCACCGCCCCGCTAGAGAGGAATGAGGCGCGCAAAGCGCTGATACCTGCTTCGTCCGTCTGTGTCGAAGCCGATCCGCATGAGTCTCCTGCTCGCGGATCCGCTCCGATGCCACCTTCTGCGAGATGGCATCCTCGCAGAAGGAGACTACCGTATCCCAGGACCCCATAACAATACCTGCGAGCTGGATCATGACCCAATCTCCATATTCATCTGTAAGAAAGGCCTGAGCCTCAGCAGTAGGGAGATTAAAACAGCTAATGATGATGATGATGAGATTCCATCTAGGCTCGGTCAGGCTGTGTATGGTTCATTCACCGCACAAAGTTGTGCGGTGAATGAACCATACACAGCCCTACGTTTCGCTCAATAAATGTTATTCTCTACTGATTTACCCCAAAACAAATCAGCATCCTTAACAATTACTATATTATAAACTTTTTTATTCTTATTACGGGAATCGGTGTTTTATTCAACAAAAACAACCAACTACTACTTACAACTACAACAACCGTAAGTGTTCCTTAACTACTACAAATAACTACAACTCCCATGAACAGGAGCACTAAAACCCGTACAGCCTGATATGATATTATTATCCAATGGTAAAATGCAAACCCATTTTGCCCAAAAACGAGAAAGTACCCCATTATTTCCAAAATACATTCGTACGTGCTAACCTTACATAAATCAGTGGGACTGTTTTAAATTTAAAACATGTGGAATCCGCAATTATGATAAGCAGGTCAATTAGTAGGGTGTAACCGTCATCCTGGGACAATTTGCGCCAATTAAAATGCGCCGCGAGTAACTGACATTAATTTTGTTTGAGCCGAGAACAGTATGTATTGTTCCGTGTTTGAACGGACATGTTTCCCCGTTTGTACGAATGTATGGGGTTTAAGTTAAGAGATTTGCGATGAAAAATGGAAAATGAAGTATTTAGAAATTTGCTATTTTTCAGTAATAAAAATTGCATTGTGAATGCAAAAAAACTAAAAATTAAAATAAGATTTGCGATGGGTTAATTTTTATACTTAATTTGTGTAGAATTGACCAAAAACTTTTCATCAGGAGCTCCTCCCCGTGCTTCAAAGGCATGTTAAACCGTTGGTCCCGGCTCATTTGCAGTCGTTAGTACCCACCCACCAACCCGCATTGGGTCTGCGTGGTGGGTCATGGACCATTATCCTTATCCATCCATAAGGAAGGTCCTGGGAACATAAAATAGCTGATGATAAACTGTGGAATATCGTTATGCAATCCTCATTATAGTGCAACATTGTCAAAGTGCTATAAAATTAAAAGATTTGACCTAATTTTTAATGAACTCACTGAAGAAGAAAATGATCGGAAATTAAATCTTTTTCCTACTGTGCATTTGACGGCATTTTAACAGCAACAGTTGGTGATGTAACGCGTGATTTCCTTAAGTTTCTCAGAACTTCAGTCTGGCGATGAATGAATAATTAAATATTATCAATTTATCAGATATCACAAACCTATTAGTATATTAGGGTACAAACCCGTAATAATATATCGCCGTCACTTCAAACGAATTGTCAAATTCACAATGGACAAGTAACGGCCGGTTTCTGAAACGAAAATCAAAATTAAAATTTAGCTTACAGACCGTCACAAGTAATTCCCAATTAAAAGTACCTTGGGTTTCTGAAACAAAAATTATCTCACAATTAGGTTTAGATTTGTATGGGCACTGACAGACTGTCAACAGTCTGTTGGCAGTCTGTCACATTTTTTTTTCAGAACTACAATTAATTGGAGATAACGTAATTTTAATTGTAATTTGCGTTTCAGAAACCTTTCATTTGCAAATTGGTGACCGAATTCTAGAGAATCCTTAAAATCAAAAAGCTGTTAAAAAAACTTTGTTCCTCCTCTCACTTAAACCACATTCAGAAGAGAGAGACAGCCGACATTATTAAAGGATATTCTGTGTAGACAATAGGTAAAGGGGTGTACGGAATTTTAATTCGACCATTTGCCCGTTTAGATTTGTCGCCGTAACAGAGGGGGCTTACTGCGAGCTATCAAAATCAAACAAGTTATATTAATGTTGATTACAGGACGGAGCTATACACTGCGTATAGCTCTTTTGCCTATAGCTCCATCTTGCTTACAATAAAATATTACTAAAACATTATGTTCAAAGTCATTATTAGTTTTGTATGTAAACGTTAGTTCACATTTGATTTCATAGATAGCGTTTTCAGTTCTGAATCTCACTATTTTCCATTCCGGTTAATTCCGTAGCGCCCGAAATGAAAATCGAATACGAATTGAAAACGTAGGTATACGTCAAACAGTCTTCTACAAAATCGAATTCTATTACACCCGTTTTCATGCATTCTTGTAACATTCGAAATATGTGTTACCAAATCATTAAATTTACATTCTTTATTTGTTTCAAAATCACAGAGAAATTTAAAAATATTGCAAAATGAAAACACAAACACTATAGTCCTGATTATCAGTGACGACATTTTGCGGCCACAGACTTATAAAGATGATGCAAATTCTGCAACGAACTGATCGGTCTGACCACTCTTTGCAGAATTCATAGGTGTGATTATTCAAAAATACCGATGTTAGGAATTTGCATGTGAATTTTACAATTTCGAATGCGAATTCAAACTCGAGCGCTACGGAAATACGTCTCCTGGGTGCATACCATCAACTTTAAGACAGCGATTCAAAAATAGCGCGATGCAGAATAGGTTCCTAAAATCAATTGCTTTCTTTCAATCAATCAATCAATCAATCAATAAATGCTTTATTTGCACACAAAAGAAATACAGAAAGAAACAATCACAAAACAGAAGAGTATACAAAAGGCGGCGGTCTTTCGTACTTGATATTCTAAAAACTGGATCGCAAATGAATTGCTAAATGTGTGTAACGATTTGTGTCCTTATTTCTTCTACCCGTCTCTTTCACTCGATTTTATCATGCCCGGAGAGTGAGAGGGACGGGTATGACCTGCAGGTGTCATGTTAGCTTGGCCGAGTTATAAGCATGGAATACTACAACAACATACAAGTTTCTTGGTTATAAGTCAAATAAGAGTTCTTGACAGCTTAGTGGCTGTAAAATGTCATTGAATGATCACTGAATCGCTGTCATTGATATTAAGCTGTCGTGGTACGAATAAGCAAAGCAGATCAGTTTAGGTCCTAAACAAAACCGCAATAAGAGTTGATGGTAGGCACCCTGGAGTTTTTAAATACTGAATATACACTCTTAAGAAGCTTTGATTGCTCGCCCCAGATCGTGTCGGGGTTGCCAACGGCAGTAGCTACTTACGACTTTGAATCAAACATTATGCAGACTTTAATGTTATAAGCCGTCGCTTAACATAAGGGGAAGGTTTTAATCTGTAAAAACAAACCTTTTGGTGTGGTAATAAAGGGGGGTTAAGTTTGTTTTAACTGACTTTGTAATAGTGTTGTTTTGAAGGGGATTTGTAAGAGGTTAGGTTGATCAGTCTAACTTTATTACCATCCTGATCGCTTCTAAAAATCAGCGTCACGGCTCCGGCAGTGACACATGTTGAGATGAGAAGTAGCCATTTCAAAAAAACTTTGTAATTTCAGTGTAAACATTTCATTTAATATTGTCTTTTGTTGAATAAACTATTTCTATTCTATTCATTAGTGCTATGTTAAGGCTATACGGTGCGGTGAATCTCCTCATGGTTTTTTGTAAGATTAAAATCGATTAATGACTTTCGTTGTCCACTTCATCAAACACAATGTATTCGGTTTGGTTTGTGGTAAGACTTGTTCTTAGTCCGCATGGCTAACTACCACAATCTTATTTAGGTCTATCCTATAAGCCTCTGTGGTCTAGTGAAACACATCACTTGTGTAAGACCCAGAGGTCACGGGTTCAATTCCTAGTGGGGGTACATATTGTTTTCGGTTTGGTTGGTGGTAGAGCTTGTTGTAAGTGCGCATGACTAACTGTAGATACCACCATCATATCTAAGTCTAATACCATAACAACGATATTTTCATTTCAACTTTGTTGTATTCCAGCAGTTAGAGATAAATGAAACACTCTTTGACGGATTCTATCACGCGTTTATTATACACAATTTATTAAGATTTTACATTATTTTTATGCATTCACCATGCAATTTTGTAAGTATAGGAAAAATGTGATAGCAAAAAACCACGAGCCCCATAAGTAGCTTTCAGGCGGGATTCGAACCCGCGCCTCCGGGAATCCGGCCCGATGCTCTGACCAACTAAGCTACCGAAAGGCTTACACGACTCGTCGAATTTTGCTATCACTTGTTACGCTGTAGGCCAGCGTTGCTTCATCAATGTGAGGAAACCCTCGCATCCGAAAGAAACATTTTTACAAATGTTTAACAATCGATTAAGATGAAACAGCCATATTGAGATTTTACATTATTTTTATGCATTCACAATGCAATTTTGTAAGTATAGGAAAATATAGTCAGAGCATCGGGCCGGATTCCCGGAGGCGCGGGTTCGAATCCCGCCTGAAAGCTACTTATGGGGCTCGTGGTTTTTTGCTATCACATTTTTCCTATACACAATTTATTAGTCAATTTCTAGTTGTGTGTGTGTGACCACGGCACCTGCAAAGGTACCGAACTGTCGGAAAAAACAAAAAACCTTTAAAATCACAACTAAAACTTAACTAATTTGTGTATAATAAACGCGTGAGAGAATCCGTAAGAGAGTGTTTTATTTAAATGAACATGCAGTTCGCGCAGAAATCTAAGATGAGTTACGGCCAGAATTAATAACCTATCCACAGATAGGGATTGGTGCGATCCAGATTAGTTGCTAGGTGCTGGCAACTGTCGTTAAATTCTATGTTAATATCAAGCGTTGCATAGTCATAGTCATAAATTTTTTATTCATATAGATTAAATAAAATTAATGCTTATGAATCGTCCAACATTTTTTTACCTACCACCTGTTATGGACATCTTTAAACTGACAAGAAAAACAGGCGAAAAAAACTCATCAGCTTTAACAGAAGCAACTAATCTGGATCGCACCTATCCCTATCTGTGGATAGTTTATTAATTCTGGCTGTTAGAGATAAGATAGCCAGTTCCTCAGTGGTTGAGGATTCCGGGAGTAGCGCGCTTCCTCCTACAGCCTTAGCACGTAATATCAGGTGTGAAGGCTAAGCGTTTCAAGGTTGTTTATTAAAATAAACATTATGCAATGTTGTAGTATACCCCTACTCTAAGGTATAAAGCAGCAGGCGGCAACGCACGGCCCGCGGGCCGAGTGCGGCCCGTGGTACTCTTCCTTGCGGCCCGCGACTATCTACTAGTTGCGCCAAAGAAATGCAACTAGCAATGACGAGAAGGCTTCTCACAAGACTCACAGCGAACCGACCAGTGTCACCTAAAAAGTTCGGATATTTCTTTTTTAATTTAAAAAAATCGTTCTAATCGCTGATTGGTTGTTACTACTCTAATTTGTTCAGAGAAATAAATAACTCAAATTTTTAAGTCATATAACAATAATCATAATAATAAGTCAAATTTTTTGGAGTCTATGACGTACTCATCTGAGCACCTGTGGTCTCTAGAGGTTAAAAGTCTTCTCTGACAACAGTGACTGGGCAAAGACTTTTCTCTTAAGAGAAGCACCTTTACCTTACTTCTTATCAACATTATGAAAAAGTGCGGCCCGTGTCTCATGTGGCCCTTGCCCGCCAAAGGTTCTGAACCGCTGGTTTACATCATGAAATATATCGTCAAACATATGGAAACAAAACTGCCAAAATCACAAAAGCATATCTTCCATTCAAAGGAAGGGTAACAAGCATTAAGGCATAGTCACATATTAAATTTTACAACTATGCTATTACGAATGTGAGAATGGTGGGTTGGTTGGAATTACACCCTATTACCATCATCTTTTCCTGTGTTATCGTGTAATGGGTAAGTTGGGTAAAGGAGATAATGCTTATTGGTTGAATGCCGCAAGAGCATACTAATGTGGGCCTAATGTGTCCTGCGTACATTCTATTGTTACTATGATTGTTAACCGCCTCTATGGTCTAGTGGTACTGTGACGATCTATCGACCTAGCTTCCTATTTTAGCTGGAAAAACTAGAAAAGAAAATTAGTTCAGGTTGTTACTGTCTGAGAAGTTTACGTGACGAAATAACATTAAATCAATTAAAAACTGTATATTATGCTCTTGTTGAGTCCCATCTGCGTTATAGCATCAGATTTTGGGGTAACTCATATAAATATAATTTAGACAGGGCTTTTGTGCTACAAAAGCGAGCCATTAGAACGATGGTTCGAATTGCACAATGGCACTCATGCAAAGAATACTTTACTAAATTAGACATATTGACCGTTCCTAGTCTATATCTACTTGTGATTTTAACTAATTTAGTAAAAAAATTGGATCGTGTGGAAACGGCTGCCAATCGAGACATACGCTTGAATACTCGTAGAAAAAATCTGCCTCAGTTGACTGAGCCCAAGTTTAATGTGGTAAAACAAAGTGTTACGTATCAAGCAGTTAATATGTTCCTACAACACTAAAGAGTATTGTTGACTATAAAGTATTTCAACGGGAATTAAGGAACTTCTTGTTAAAAAAATGTTATTACAGTTAGGTATTAGTGAATTTGAATAGGTAGTTTGACATCTAGACTTCGAATTTTAGCAGCTGACATACTTTAAACATATTTTATTATTATTATTATAGATAATTTAGAATTAGAATTAAGTAGTGAATTTTGACATGTTGATTTTTTATTATTTATTTTAATTTTACTATAATGACATCTTGAAATTCGACTTTTACATGTTGACATTTATGACTTTTAGTAGGTATATCTTTTTTTATTGTTATACATTATATAATCGTTAAAATTAGAATTTATGAATTTAATGTGATCAAATTTTGACATGTTGATTTTTTATTATTTATTTTAATTTTACTATAATGACATCTTGAAATTCGACTTTTACATGTTGACATTTATGACTTTTAGTAGGTATATCTTTTTTTATTGTTATACATTATATAATCGTTAAAATTAGAATTTATGAATTTAATGTGATCAAATTTTGACATGTTGAATTTTTAGGATTTATTTTAATTTTACTTTAATGACTTCTTGCATTCGAATTTTACCTGTTGACATTTTTAACTTTTATTATATTTTTTTTATAGTGTTGTAAATTTATAATGGTTGAAATTAGAATTAATGAACTTAATGTGATTTAAATTAATTTTCCTTGTTAATAATTATGTTTTATACCCATCTATGTATTTCCTACACAATTTTATTGTTAAATGAAATAAATGAATTGAATTGAATATCCTAAAGGAGGCGTAAATGATAGAATTTTATCAGTATATTGTATTTACTGCGGCAGAAACGCCGACCATTCTAAACTAATACTTACAAGAATGAATGTCGCAGGCTAAACAAACTACAGTCTGTATGGTATAATGCGTTCTATATTTAAATATCGTTTAAAAGTAAAAGTATCAACGATAATTTCAAGAAGTTCACTTAATGTGAACGCATCATACCACAGTACACTTCACCAGTTTCAGACCTAGAGGTTCCGGGTTTGATTCCCAGTGGGGGTACATATTGTATTCGGTTTGGTTGGTGATAGGACTTGTTCTTGATCTGCCTGGCTATCTACCATTATCTTATCTAAGTCTGAGGCCATAACAACGATGTTTCCAGCATTGTTGTGTTCCGGCAGTTAGAGATAAGAATAATAGCCAGTTCCTATGTTATTAAGGATTACGGGAGTAGTGCGCCTCCACCTTTAGCCTTATCACCACTTAACGTAAGGTGTGATGAAGGCTAAGTGCTACCCCGTTGTGAATAAATATGAAACAAATGGTAGTGCTTTCACTAAACTAACCATAAATTAATAGAGGGCTTATCAGTAGAAATCAGATTTATCAAAGTGAATTTTATTTATAGGTATGTTGACATCTGTAAATTGTACTTCTTTGTGTTTTAAGTGTTTTGTACATACACCTAACAAAAGAACACCATAGAAATTGAAGATCGAATTGCAATAATAATATCCCATTATATACTATTCGTTGGTTTTCAAAAAAAAAAAATCAAAAAAAAAATCAAAAATTTCAAAAATTTCTTTATTGGTTTTGGAATATAGTAGGTACAATGAACAAAACCACCAGATATACACTTCTAAAACTTTTTCCCTTGCATGGACAAGAAGGGCTGCCCATTCTTAGCCCCGCCTCATTTGGTTTTTTCTACCAACGGAGATTCAATAAAATGCGCTGTCTGGGATTTTACAAAAGGTGGCATTGTTTTTTGTTTAAAATTTTATTGCTTTGGGCACTCACTATCATTGCCCATCTGTTGTTGTTTTATCCCATTTAACGCCCATTCTTAAGAGATGACAATGCTCCTTTCGTACTTTTGAAAGTTTTAGATCCCAGGTAGCTGCTGGTCAACCCAAATGACCTTTTGTCTTAAAAACATTATAAAATATTATTTGTGTTTCATTTGATTGAGCTGCCCATCTGTGTCACTATTGGTGGATTTACCAGATGGCAGTCCGTTGCAAAAGGTCTTTAGTGCAGTATACTAAAACTGGCGTTGAGCCTTACGGTGTATACCTGGTGGTATTGTTGAATGTACCTAAATCAAAATATGAGGAGCTTCTTAGCTGCTTATGACATTCTTAAGTTGTGGTGAAACGTAAAAGTTCCATTTAGGAATCGCTTAACGATAAGCATTGCCTTAAGAACGTCCTAACGTTTGGTGAAAACGGTCAAAAGTTTTAAAAACCAACATAACAGCGTTTATTTCCTGTCCACAATTAAGTACTTCGCAAACAGGTTATTTTTTTTAATAAAGTGTAGGTACCTAGTTACCAGGTGACACATGATTTTAACAAAAACTTAAATAAAAAGACACTCGACACATCAAGCTTTCCGTTAAGCTTGTTTTAACACATTGTGACTTTTCCTAACTTCTCACCACAATATTGTCTGCCAACAACATTAGCATAAGCTATGCGGTTTCAAAATAAAACGGATTATCGTAACCAAGTACGCGAATAAACAGAGATTACTGAAGCTTACGTATTTCCTTGCATTACGTCGGCAGTACCGTAAATCAGCTTTAGTGGGTTTTCATTTACATTTGGGACATAAGGAATAATTTTTTTTTGGTGTTGGTGTGATATCATCATCATCATCATCATCATGTCAGCCGAACGACGCCCACTGCTGGGCATAGGCCTCCCCCAAGGATCTCCACAACGATCGGTCCTGCGCTGCCCGCATCCAACGGCTTCCCGCGATCTTGACCAGATCGTCGGTCCACCTTGTAGGGGGCCTGCCCACGGAACGTCGTCCGGTACGCGGTCGCCATTCGAGAACCTTTCCGCCCCAACGGCCATCGGTTCTCCGCGCTATGTGTCCCGCCCACTGCCACTTCAATGATGCAATCCTTCGAGCTATGTCGGTTATTTTAGTTCTCCTGCGGATCTCATCATTTCTGATTCGATCGAGCAGGGAAATACCAAGCATCGCTCTCTCCATTGCTCGCTGGGTGACTTTGAGCCTTCTTATGAGACCCATAGTAAAAGACCACGTCTCACTTCCATAGGTCATTACTGGCAACACACACTGGTCAAAGACTTTCGTCTTGAGACATTGAGGTATTTCGGACGCGAATATATGTCGGAGCTTCCCAAACGCTGCCCATCCGAGCTGGATTCGACGAGAGATCTCTTTCTCAAAGTTGGACTTACCTAACTGGACCGTCTGTCCTAGGTAAACATAGTGGTCAACAACTTCGAGTGTAATGTTCCCAACATTAACTGGAGCGGGTGCAACATGGGCATTGAACATGATTTTCGTCTTGTCCATGTTCATCTTAAGACCCACTCTTTGCGAAGCATTACCGAGATCTTCGAGCATTGTGTTCAGGTCTTCCAAGGTCTCAGCCATAAGATCTACATCATCGGCAAACCGTAGGTGTGTTAGGTACTCGCCATTGATGTTGATGCCGTATCCTTTCCAGTCCAGCAGCTTAAAAATATCCTCCAACGCAGCTGTGAACAGTTTGGGAGAGATGACATCTCCCTGTCTCACACCTCGCTGTAGTTGGATAGGATTAGAGCTCTGGTTCTGTAATCGGACCGACATGGTGGCGTTTTGGTATAAGTACCTCAGCACCTCGATGTACCTGTGGTCTATTTGGCACCTCTGGAGAGACTGCAGCACCGCCCAAGTCTCAATCGAATCAAAGGCTTTCTCATAGTCCACGAACGCCAAGCAAAGTGGCAAGTTATACTCTTCGGTCTTCTGTATAACTTGCCGCAGCGTATGAATGTGGTCTATGGTACTGTAGCCTTTCCGGAACCCGGCTTGTTCGGGAGGTTGGAAGTCGTCGAACCTGCGAACGAGACGATTCGTAATGACTCTCGAAAACAACTTATAGATATGGTGTGATATATAAAACATATATTAACTAATAATGCGGAATTGTTTCTGTTACCTTTTTATGACTGAACCACAATACTCCTTTTGATGAATTTATAATAACGGATAAAATCTTGGGCAGTTTAGTAGTTTCTTTGCGGTTAAAACGAAAAAAAATAACATATTAATAAATAGTACTGTTCAATCATGAAATCATTTTTTTTTCACTAAATAGGAGGTTTTTTAATTAACGCTATCGGTGAAAAGCTCTGAAATATTGTCGGCTGAAAAGTTAATTTAAAATTTAAGACGTTCAGCCACCTGACTTTCGATTCGAGATTCAGAATATAAATCTGAAATGTCATAACTGGCTGCTGGTTTCAACTGAAATGGAAAGAAATGAATGAGTAGGGGCGGTATGTGGATGTCTTAATGAATGACTTAAGTGTAAAAATATGAATGTAAGAATAAAAAAATCACAGTTCAATTTGTTTACAAATTAAAAAAGTAAATATATTTATATTAAAAACAATCGATAAATTCGTTTTGCAGTTGCCGGGTTTTGAAAATTACATAATTATTATTTTAACTAATGAAATTTTATGCGGTATTATAAAAACGAAAGCGTTTTATCATAATGAATTAAGTTTTTTTTTTATCACAATAAGCATTATGTAAATAAAAAAGTAGTAAAAGTCTAAAGCTTGGTAAAATATTTAGTTTTCGAGGTTTCATATACATATTTTGTAGAACGGAATGTGAGGAATAACTTTTTCTGTGAAAGTAACTTAACAATGTAACGAATAAATAATCTTTTGTTTCAAACCATCATCCCTTCAAGTAGATTTCCTGACGGATTTTTCAAAATCTTATTACTGATCCTTTATTCAAACTCTGATAAAACGTATGGAAACAGCAGATTTTTTTGATACTAAGGTTGTTTGTAAGGTTTAGAGATTCTAAGAAAAATATTATAACGTTTTGTACGTACATATATCCAGCCTCTTTTCTTATCGGCACACGCACGTGACACGATGGCGAACAAATCAAAATGAAAGTATAATACAACGGAAGTCAACAAAGCACAAAATTAGTTTTATCCCAAAAATGAAAGGCGGCGGAGCAAAATGTGGTAGGCCGGATGGAGACGGCGCAGTATGAGGGATTACTCGCGTTAAGGTCACTGGATTAATATTGCGGAAACCGGACATTTGTTTGTTCAATAAATTATTTTTAACTAAGACGCCGGGTTAAAAGAAAAAGGTTTTTAGATTTGTGCACGACAAAATAATAAAAAATCAATAAAACCCAAAAATACGTCTATATTGCCGAATTTGTTATTTTAGAGAATTTGTTTCGATCAATAATACGACTAAATAACCGGTTTCTGTGTCAGAAAAAGTGAATAAGTATGAGCGATTTTCAAAGTTGCGCTCGGTGTGCCGCCGACAGGGTCCATAATGTACATTACCTATTTGATATTTTTAAAGCCTAACGACCATTATGGAATAGCAATAAAGTATTTAATTTAATTTAATTGATTTTAATGCGGTTTTCATCAAAAAACAGATTTATTCAAGACTTAAACCTGCCGTCTTGGTAGGTATTTGCTTGCACCGTACATGGTACAGTGTGAAGTCGAATCGGGCCGCTAGGTACGAATGAATTTTAATATTTATTTACCTATTTAAGGTGTAGCTAATGACTTCACCACAACGGGAGCACGCAAGGCTTGATGCTAGAACCTCGTGTCATTTCAATTTGACGTGAAGATGAAACTGTCTTGAGACGACTCGTACTTTTAAGAATTTCTCGGCCTTTTTGTTATTATGCCAGTATTATGTTGAAGAAATATCACGTTAGTAAACTTTAGTAAATAAACCTTATGAGATTTACTCATAAGTGTATGAATGAATGGCTTAAAAAATACAATTTTATTTTTAAGTTTTACATTAAGTTTTAAGATCTAGATCTAAGTATCGCTTTATAATATTATTTGTTTATGTGTTATCTAGCCTTCTTAAAAATTTGGCATCGTTTTAAACGTCACAATAAGGAATAAAGGATAAAAATAAAGACAATCAAGCAGGACCTGGGTAAAACTGAAGGCAGTGGCCGTCTTCGGTATATTTTAGTATAATTTATTTAAAGATAGTGTTTTTTAATAAAAAAAATTAATACAGACATACATCCTACAGTAAAAGTTGTAGATATGTATCCAAAGCAACGGTCAAAAGTGAGATTGCGTTTCCGATAAATCTTTAGTTAAGATTCTAAACTTTAGAAGTTGTCAAAATATAAATCTAGTCAAGACAAAACCTTTCTATACGTCGTCGTACTATACGTACGTCTGGCTACGCCACCTGCTTGATAACATTTTTTTTATATATAAAAAACCAATGGCTGCCGATTTGTGATAAAAAGGTATTTCCTAAAGTTCCCGCAGGAATCTCGGGCCAGTATTTTTACAAGAAAGATATATTAAAACCTCTGCGATGCGGGTGGTCTCGGATAGATTGAAGTTTTACAAATTTCTCTTGTTAAGGATATAGCATAGGTAAAAAAAATATCGTCGATGGCCGTTGCTTACACAAGCGAGGGGGTGCTGGGATCGGTAAGACTCCGGCCGCGGCACTCTCGTAGACTGAGAAATACGTGTAGACGCGGCATGCAGCGCGCATTCTATTTACATCTAAAATATCACCTATGTGCGCTTTTACTAAGGAAATTATATTATGTAGGATACAAGAAGAATTATTAATGAATATTTATTGTAAACGTCGGTTTGTAGGAAGAGTAGATCTTAGATATTATTCGTATGTAGTAAAAAAGCTTTTTTTAACAAATATAGTCACTTCAAACGATTCTTCAAAATGCAGAACACAGCAGCAGCTATTTATATTTATTTTCTATCTCTAAATAATTTCGATAATATATCCATCATCGAAATGATCTTCGCAGGCAAAACTACAACATTTGCTACAAATTACACTGAAAAAAATAAATAATGTATACTGCTCTAACCAGTAGGTACATTTTCAGATTTATTCCAATCAAATTAATAAAACTTATAATTTATTATGAAAAAATATAAATAACTCATACTAGCCCATCATCTAATACTTTTTTACTCAATCAAAATAATCAATATTTAAATAAGTATACCGTTTATATAAAATCACGCTATCAATCTATAATATAAATCAATATATAAAAAACCCCTTAAATAAAAATATTGTTTAAGTACAAAAAAATAAAATAAAATAAAATACATATTATTCCAATACCAAAAATGATAATATCAAATAATACAATAACTTGTGTCATTGAAAATTGGAAGCAACGATCACATACACCCAGATACAAGAAAATATCTAAAAGTTAGTTTTCGACATTTACCCGTCCGAGAATCGAACCCGGGACCTCAGAGGTAGTGGCACCTAGAAAACCGGTGCGTACACCAATCGGCCACGGAGATCGTCGAATTTGTTTAAACAAAATGTAGCGCAACTGAAATAATTGATACTTTGTTTACTAATGTAAACTTGCCACGTAAGGTTATAAATCAGCCACTTTAAAAAAACCTTTTTTCATTAATCATTTTAAAATATCTTTATTTTTCATTGTCACTATTTTTCGCCATGTTCGCATCATATCCCTTGTGCTCCAAAAATGGGTAAAAAACGTAAAAACTTGCCTAACGTCAGGTTCTTTTTTCTGTTTAAATATTATGCAATATGCTGAAATATTTGTACTAATTAAAAATTAATACCGAAGCGACAGCAACACAACTATATGTTAAAATTTTGTGCAAAGAGAGCTCTACTTAATTCTGTGGAACTTTATTAAAACTAGCTACGCTTTTCCTCAAAAACGAACTTCTTGTTTTTTCAAGTCGAATCCTTGGAACGGCAATCTTATTTTTATTTCTTGTTTTGAATTGATGTATATTGCTACGTTTTACAAATGTATTGAGATACTTCTTCACATATACCATATTCTCATATATTATTATGTATTGTCCTGCAACAGTTAATATGTTGATTTCTTTTAAAGAATCTCTTGGCCGAAGTTTGTATATGGCGCGAATAGCTCTTTTCTAAAGCACAAAAATACTTTCGATGTTAGCTGCTGAACCCCAAAGTAATAGGCCGTAGGACAATACACTCTGAAAATAGCTAAAATAGATTAACCTTGCCGTTTCAATATCGGTTAAGAGCCTTATTTCTTTAACAGCAAATGCCGCAGAACTGAGTCTACCGGCCAAGGCTTCAATATGAGGGTCCCATTGAAGTCGATAATCTAATGTTATATCTAAAAATTGAGTACTGTTAATTAATTCTACTACATTGTCATCCAATTTTATGTGAATATCAACCTGTCTTACATTTGGCAGGGATTTTTTTTTTTCACATTTTGTTTTTTTTCGAGTTTAATGATAGATTAATTGATGGTACCACGGCAAAAAGAAATTGCCACAGTACCATCAATGGTACTGTCTAATGGTACCATGGTAAAAGAATGGATTATTGCTATGAAACCAATGCGCAACTTTCGATAAAGTACTATTTACTTCGTCAGAGCAATTATTACCTCTGTCAACTTTAAAGACTAGAGGAAGTGTCATCAGCAAATAGCACTGTCTTGCATAAATTCTTTGCTTAAAAAGGAAGGTCATTTATATAAATTAAAAACAGCAAAAGGGACCAGTATTGACCCCTGGGGTACGCCCATGTTGATAGGGGCTCCAGTAGACTCAGTTTTGTTGATAACTACTTTCTGTGTTCTTTCACATAGATATGATTGCATAAGGCTAACCGATTTATCATAGACACCATAATGTTTTAATTTCCTTAAAAGTGTTTGGTGATTAACACAATCGAAAGCTTTGGAGAGGTCACAATAAATACCAACTACATCTCGCTATCGGGCAAAGTCAATTGACGAGGATGAAAACTGAGGAAGGTAGCATCATTTCGTCAACACCTGAAATCCTGAGGGAGATTGAGAGTTTCTATGGACAGCTATATTCCACACAAACACCTGTTGAAAGCAAGGCTACAGACCCTAGAGCCAAGCTTACCCGACACCATACCGAAGATATCCCGGACGTCAGCCTGTACGAGATTAGAATGGCTCTCAAGCAGCTTAAAAACAACAAGGCGGCGGGCGATGACGGAATCACAACAGAGCTTCTGAGAGCGGGCGGTAAGCCGATACTTAAAATCCTCCAGAAGCTTTTCAATTCAGTCATCCTTGAGGGCAAAACGCCAAAGGCATGGGGCAGAAGCGATGTGATGCTGTTTTTCAAGAAGGGTGATAAAACTCTCTTGAAGAACTATAGACCCATCTCGCTTCTGAGTCATATCTATAAGTTGTTTTCGAGAGTCATTACGAATCGTCTCGTTCGCAGGTTCGACGACTTCCAACCTCCCGAACAAGCCGGGTTCCGGAAAGGCTACAGTACCATAGACCACATTCATACGCTGCGGCAAGTTATACAGAAGACCGAAGAGTATAACTTGCCACTTTGCTTGGCGTTCGTGGACTATGAGAAAGCCTTTGATTCGATTGAGACTTGGGCGGTGCTGCAGTCTCTCCAGAGGTGCCAAATAGACTACAGGTACATCGAGGTGCTGAGGTACTTATACCAAAACGCCACCATGTCAGTCCGATTACAGAACCAGAGCTCTAATCCTATCCAACTACAGCGAGGTGTGAGACAGGGAGATGTCATCTCTCCCAAACTGTTCACAGCTGCGTTGGAGGATATTTTTAAGCTGCTGGACTGGAAAGGATACGGCATCAACATCAATGGCGAGTACCTAACACACCTACGGTTTGCCGATGATGTAGTTCTTATGGCTGAGACCTTGGAAGACCTGAACACAATGCTCGAAGATCTCGGTAATGCTTCGCAAAGAGTGGGTCTTAAGATGAACATGGACAAGACGAAAATCATGTTCAATGCCCATGTTGCACCCGCTCCAGTTAATGTTGGGAACATTACACTCGAAGTTGTTGACCACTATGTTTACCTAGGACAGACGGTCCAGTTAGGTAAGTCCAACTTTGAGAAAGAGATCTCTCGTCGAATCCAGCTCGGATAGGCAGCGTTTGGGAAGCTCCGACATATATTTGCGTCCGAAATACCTCAATGTCTCAAGACTAAGGTCTTTGACCAGTGTGTGTTGCCAGTAATGACCTATGGAAGTGAGACGTGGTCTTTTACTATGGGTCTCATAAGAAGGCTCAAAGTCACCCAGCGAGCAATGGAGAGAGCGATGCTTGGTATTTCCCTGCTCGATCGAATCAGAAATGATGAGATCCGCAGGAGAACTAAAACAACCGACATAGCTCGAAGGATTGCATCATTGAAGTGGCAGTGGGCGGGACACATAGCGCGGAGAACCGATGGCCGTTGGGGCGGAAAGGTTCTCGAATGGCGACCGCGTACCGGACGACGTTCCGTGGGCAGGCCCCCTACAAGGTGGACCGACGATCTGGTCAAGATCGCGGGAAGCCGCTGGATGCGGGCAGCGCAGGACCGATCGTTGTGGAGATCCTTGGGGGAGGCCTATGCCCAGCAGTGGGCGTCGTTCGGCTGACATGATGATGATGACATCTCGCTTGCTCTCCCAAGCATCAAATATATGTTTTTAAATATAATATGATAGGATGACATACCAAGACCATTAGATCCCATCTCACAGGACACCATCGATTTTGGGAATGAATTGCTAGAAGCCATATCCGAAACAACGAGAGAAAAGTGGAACAAGCTAATCGAAGGCGTAGAAGGCATGGTGTTTTATAAGGAAACTAAATAATGATCCTAAAATCGCTGATCGTCATTCCAATGTGACCACAAACCAGATCGCTCACTACTTACTCCAAAATGGGAAAGCTTCCACGAAAAGTCTCCAGAAGAAATTTACACGAGACCCTGGTAAAGAGGTTAACCACTTGGACGAGGCTTTTACAGAAACAGAGCTCAAGTTTGCCCTTGATAAGCTCAAAGAAGGTTAAGCCGCTGGCTTTGACAACATCACGGTCGAGCAGCTGAAACGGTTTGGTTTCGTACTACTTATACAAAACTGTCATTTCTTGCATGGCAGTTTCCAAAGGATATGTAATCTAATCACTGACGTTTTAGCCACCTACTTTTAATAAGTGACATTTGTGGCAGAGAGTGTATATAAAACTTCTTCGAGATTATTTATTTTTATGAGTTTATTATCTTTGATATAATATGTTAGTCAGTTTAAAGTTAGCCCGCCATTTGTTTATACTTTGTGCAATGAAATTTAAATAATGAAATAAATATTCCTCCTTCGGAAGTACTTGTACCTATGCAATATTTCATTAGAGTATCAAAAATTTTACTCCGACTATGCAAGTCTCCTTACAGAACTCCGCAAACTTATCTGACGCGGTGGTTAAATTTGAGAGTTTAAACTGTCAATACAGCTGACAGACCTTTCATTCTTTTTATTGCTACTGGCGCCTCAACCATCGGTTTTAGATATTGTTGTGGGAATTTCGAATTTCGAATTTCAAAACCGCGAGAGCAAGAGCATGTCTTGCAAGAGCCTCTAATTTTGTACTAGGTATTGAATTATAATGGAAAAGAGAATTAGTAATAAAAAACAGCGAGTTGCACTCCGGGAGTGCCGGCAGAAGTGAAAACTTGAATATAAACGTTGTGCATTTTTGATATTCTTAAATTTTTAACCAGTTGATTTTTAGAAAATATACTTATAATAATGAACTAGATGCGTTGATAAAGGGCTCCGTAGACTTTTTCACAAAAAAAAGGAGTTTGGACAAAAAAAAAGAAAATAATACGGACTGGATTTGAACCGAGGTCTTCTGTTCTGCCGCCGCGCGCCGCGCGCCGCGCGCCCGTTTTGTCTAACCGAGGTGCCAGAGCTATCAGACCATCGGGAAAGATGGCGAAATTTGCCTTCGTATTCTAATGATATTGTAACAGTTTTTCGATCAGGCCCCCAAGTACGTCTTACGGTCACGTGATCCTGGGACCGTACTCTGAAACGCAAATCCGAAACTTCGGTTAGCCCCGCCCCTATCACTCGATTCCGTTATGACTCGAGAGTGAGAGGGACAGGGCTAACCGAAGTTTCGGATTAGCGTTTCAGAGTAGGCCCTCTGACGCGAGTTAAACAGCTTTTACCCATCACAATAAATAGTGCACAACGCCGCTAAAGAAGTTGTCACTTCAAGAATGTTTTGAACCTGAAATTTTCACAAAATGGTGCGGTATATGTTCCTCACTCAAAGGTAAGAAGCTGGACTTTTCACAGTCTCATAAAATTGGTGTAATGGTAATATTAGATCAACTAGGTATATGAAAAAAACTTACGTCGGTTTTATTTCAAGAATTGCTTTTTATTGCATTATGTCTCTGTAAAAAACTTTTTCAACAAGTGAATTTCTTATTTCTAGATGCAATTTTTTACACCTACCTATCTTAAGTTTCTCACATTTCCAATTTTGTGAGGAACCTAAAACGAACATAAATTTAATATACAGTAGTAGAAGTTAGAAACTTAGACTAATTATGTACCTATCTACAACACAACAAAATATAGGTACTCACATAGTACAACTTTTATGGGCTCTTAAGTATCTTAGGCAATATTACTTATCCGTCACTTTTATTTCAAACTATTAATGTTTGCTTTAGGTAATGAGTAAAATTATTACTTGTCCTAGGTTACATAGGTCTATGGTTATGCAATAAATGGCAAAGCACTCATCTATACCCAATCCTGAAGCGCTAGTTCAATATTTCCTAGCAAAATAAGCATCATTGAAAAAAATTAGGATCCTGGTTTGAGTTTTTTTTTTCAATTTTGGCGCAATCGGAGCGATACAGTCTCCACGTCCAAACGCCGCCAATGCCAGGCGGAGACTGAAGAATTATGCTGCGAAACGGTGTACGATGCATTTTGGGATACTAGTTCTTGAATATAAACATTACAAAAAAAATTTTTAGTAACTTCCCTAGATATGACTAAGAACTACTTACACAAAAAAAATTAGCTTGATTACTCAAATAGTTATTGAGATAATTGAGTTTAAGACGTAAAAAAGGGGTCTTGAAAATCATTTTTTTTAGAACATTGTATTTATTTTATTCAAATAAAATTTAGTAACTTCCCTTCATAAAGAAAAGATCTATCACATATAATATTTTGGAAGACCTAGCAATGATACTTTGTCAGGAAATTTAATTTAAAAACATTGAAAATTCTGAGTTTGATCGCCGGAATGCCCTTAAGTTACAAAGGGCTAACAGATTTCTCAAAGGGCCTCCAAAGAATGTTCTCCAGACGATAGTTTCGAACAATTTCGCCAAGTTGCACAAACAATGTTTATTAGTTGAAAAAGACAACGTTATTTCATAAGTTTAGAGTTTCATAAAATGTCTGTGAAGGCTTTAGCTCTGTAACCGAATACGAATACTGAGTTTATTTTGCATATAAACTAAACCTTTTTATTGAGACTTTATTTTTTATTTAATTTTATTTATTGTGTTTGATTATATGCCTTCAATAGGTAGGTAGGTAATAGGGTTTCTGATTTCTCGACTAATTATTTTTCTCGGGACACGAGAGTTCTCGAGGAGGATTCCCGGGAATTCTCGAATTTTTGAGAAATTTGTTTAAATTTTAAATAATTTTAAAATCAATGCAAAATATACTGTTTATTAGGAATCATTTTATATTCGTACTCAATTTATTTTTTCATTTGTAACTTAATTTCCACGGAAGGTTTATAAGGAGGGAAAAATAAAAAAAAACGTAAAAAATAGTAAAAAACCACCATTTCCTTTTCACATACAAACCAGTAGGTCTAGCACAACTTAGCGCGACTCTTTGTCGCGCTCCTTTCAACCAATCAGCACGTCGCCTTAAGTCACGAGCGCTATCTACGAGCGATCTGATTGGTTGAAAGTGTCCGCGACTCTTTCTCACTCGAGTCTCGCTCAAGTCGTGCTAGCCCTATTTAGCTGTTGTGCTAGCTATCAAAAATTTGATGTTAATTCTTATCCGTCTTTCATATAAAAACGTTATTTTTGGTATGGGGTTATTTTGGGAGCTGGAGAGTGACAAAAGTTACTTTTTATCCCGGAAAAATGTTAGGTTCCCGCGGGATAACGTCGTGTTGTCCACGCGGGCAAAGCCGCGGGCGGAAGCTAGTGGTTAGTAAAAACATCATTTATAGTTAAAATTGTAGGTTTAAATCATAAATTATGTTAAGTTAAAATGAGTGGATCTCCTTATATACTTAGCCTCTAAAAGCCTCTTATACTAGAGGCTCCACGCTGTACCCGTTCCGGAATAAAATATTGAGTAAGTCACTCAGGAAGAATGAAACTACCTCATAGTAAAAGAACTTTTAAAATCGGCCCCGTAATTTATGAGCTTTTTCATTACAAACAAACAAAAAATCAAATCTTTTCTCTTTGTAATACAATATTAATATACACTGGTTTTTTTTCCTAAGTTAAGTACAATATTCATCATAATTACACATTCTTTTAATTAATCAAGCAGTAGGTACCTGAAGTACTCTTTTAAAACAAATTTTAAAGTAGTAAATTAACTTTCTTCCTATAAGTAAGTAGCAAGGCTAATCACAGATTGGGCCTAATTAAAGTTTTTAATAAAAAAATTGCAAAGGAAAAAGATTCAGTGCCACTTTTACTAATCCCTAATTTACTAAGTAATCAGCCAATCAATTTATAATTAAAAATAACTAATCAAATAACTTCAATCATATTAAACAACTATTTTTCTTATTAAAGGTAAGTAGGTAGTATCAGTTTGATCAAATAAAATTGAAGAATGAAAAATGTCTATAAATAATTACCATTAGTTGTTGCAGCTATTAAAAAGTTTTGTCATAGACAGAATTCCTCGAATCTTTTGTATAATGCAGAATATTATGAAAATAATTTATAAAATATTCCAGTTGAGTACTTGAAATATAGTTCTCATTTTACACAAAGAATTTAACTTCAAAGGCTAATAGTTATTTCGTGAAATATCAAAAGTAATGGTTCGTTGAATCTTTTGTTAAACCCTTTGTTCGTCCATAACAAATTTTATTAAAATAGTAAGACTGAAATAGCTTCAAATGAAATTGAAATTCTGGTACAATCGTATTCTTGTCGAAGATTTTAGAGTAATTTGTCAAAAATGCATATTAAAGAAATATGTTATACGAAACTTTGGTAATCGAAGTTAGCCAAATCTAAAAATATATTATCGTAAAGTTTGGCTTTGCGTTTTTTCCGTAAGTATTGGCTTTTTAATTTTAAGACTGCCATCTCAGTGTACAGTTTGTCAGACACCCACACCACCCAAAGTTTACTAGAATGACCACCGGAGCAAACTGGATCAAAGTTTGTAGAACTACTGTTTAACCGCCTCTGTGGTCTAGTGGTTCACGCCACCGATTTCAGACCAAGAGGTCCCGGGTTCGATTCCCAGTGGGGGTACATATTGAATTCGGTTTGGTTGGTGGTAGGATTTGTTCTTAGTCCGCCTGGCTAGTTACCACCGTCTTATCTAAGTCTGACGCCATAACAATGATGTTTTCAGCATTATTGTATTCTGGCAGTTTGAGATAAGATAGCCAGTTCCTCAGTGGTTGAGGATTCCGGGAGTAGTGCGCTTCCACCTTCAGCCTCATCACCACTTACCATCAGGTGTGATGAAGGCTAAGTGCTAAAGTGCTACCCCGTTGTGGATGAAAAAAACAGTTTATCAGACACCCACACCACCCAAAGTTTACTAGAATGACCACGGGTCCGATAAGTTTGTAGAACTCTAATTTATTGTGCTAAAGTACGGTCACGAGCACGAAGAATATCGTACAATGACCTGTTATTACTTATCCCTGTCGCTCCCGCGTAAATGTAGTGCGTCACGCTCACACAGTTCCCTCGAGACGGGCCATGGCCCGCTATTATTTCTCGGCTGCTCAAGTCCAACGAGTGAGATAGGAGATGGCTTTGGACGGGCGGTCATTGCGAGCGGTGCTCTATATTTACGCGGGAGCGACAGAGACAGGAGCCGTACTCTGAAACGCATAATTCGAAACTTCGTTAGCCCCGTCTCTTTCACTCGATTCTGTCAGGTCTGGGGAGTGCGAGGGACGGGTATATCGAGGTTTCGGATTTTGCGCTTCAGAGTAGGTCTTCAGGTAATATGAGGTCATTGAACGAGATTCTTCGGGCTCCGCGACCGTACCTACTATACTAAACCTTTTTTCTACCGGCTCTTTGAGGCAGTTTCCCACCATGAGCCATAGATTTTTTCCATCCTGGTAGATGATGATGATTTTAAAAACGAATGAGCAGTTGTATGACATTTCTGATGATATTAATATTATCCATAAAGCTAGATAGATGGCTTTACCAGAATTTGAGAAACATTTCAGTATGGTATGAAATAATGCGTTGTTTTGTGTACGGGATATTACGCGTCTGATTTTTATTTATAAAACGGCATAATATGATTATTATTAGCATAAGTATTTTATTACTTTTTTGATACTTTTTGTTGCAAATTTCTAATAACGTCTGAAGACCTCAGAAGCCATGGCCGGTTAAATTTAAATTTTCTACAAATACAGCATCAAAACGGCACTTTATGCACGCTGTACCTATGTCAGCCACAATTCTTTTACATGGCTATTTCTCAAACTTTCTCAAAACTGCCAATTGATTATTTTTTTTTCTAAAAATGAAAGATCGATTTTTTTATTAGTTGGTTATCCCGAAAAATCCCTGATTTTTCAGCTTTTAGGGGACTTGGGGAACTGGGTGAAATGGTCCCGACCTAGGTGACTGATCACCCGTCCGGCTTCGCTGGCGTACCCCCTATAAATAATAATAATAAATAATAATCCCGAAAAATATTATTTTTTAACCAAAATAGAACTAAAATCATTCAGTCCGTAAATTTGTTTTGACTAAGGCTTAATTGGAGCGATACTTCACAGGTCTGTTGAGAAAACGATTTCAATTAAACGATATCAATTAAACGGTCCTCGATTCGGAGCTAATTGGCAGTTAGCAACTTGTAGATTTAACTTCAAGAACTAAGGTGTATGTTTCTAGGGCTCTTGAAATTAAAACTAGCTATCTTTATAAGGATAATATCGCTTATTTTAACTCTTTGAATAAATTAAAATCTTCGAGATGAGAAATTAGGCCCAAAGTAGAAAGAAAAATACGTCTGACAATAGATAATATTTATCAATACTTTCTATACTAATATAATATAGTAATATTATAAAGAGAAAAGATTTGATTGTTTGTATGTTTTTTTGCATCGAATATAGGCTCCGAAACTACTGTACCGATTTAGAAAATTCTTTGACCATTAGAAAGCTACATTCTTCCCGAGTGACATAGGACATTAGTGTCATTATCCCGATATTCTAACGGGAAAGAGTACCACGCAGGTAGAACCGCGAGGATCCGCTAGTGGATGGATAAAGAGAATGAGTCACACCAATGAAGCCGCGGGCGGAAAGCTAGTTTACCATAACCTTAGAACAAAGAAAATGTACTGTAACTAGCGCCAAAAACGCACCAGTTGCGCAAAGATTGCGCACGGACGGACTCTATGTAGGAATCACCCGTAGCAGCCGCAATCGGAGATGTCATTGCGACATGACGTCATCGCAATAGCGCGCAAGGAAAGCATATTTACAAAAGCTGGTGAAACTTTACAACGCTGTAACTTTGGAAATCCTGGACAGAATTCGATGAAACAAATACTGTTATTACTTGCACGAGACGCGCATTAAATGCTGTAAATAATTTGTATAGTCATATTTTGATGTGTTGGTGTGACTCCGCCACGCAGGCTCAAGGCGGGTTGGTGGGTATTAACGACTGCAAACGCAGCCGGGACCAATGGCTTAACGTGCCTTCTGAAGCACGGAGGAGCTCTAGAATCTAGAGTCTTGATGAAAAGTTTTTGGTTACTCATCCCTTCACCGACCATTGCGAAAGCGGTAATAAAATAAGTAAACTGTTTTATTTTAATATTTTTTGCGCTTTCTGTGAGGCATTTACAATTTTGTTAAGTAGGTACGAGTATATACTTACTATATTTTGTGTACTTAATATAATAACTGATAAATAAATAAGTCTTTGGCATTCTAATTAAGGCGCTACTCGGAAAAATATGGACTTTTTGATATAAAAGTATAGGACGGTTAGAGTTGTTACAAATATGGTAAAAAGATATATATTTCGTCATACCTTTATCTAGATTCGTATAGTTTCAGAAACACTATTTTATGATTTTGCATCGACACTTTTTATTTTAGAAAAGACCTCTAAAAATACGAAAATTCAAGATTATTCTTAAATGGGGTTACAAATACTATTGGAAATTTGTTTAATTAGTGGACACCAATAATATTAAGGATCGTATAGAAGCATTTTTTAAAAACCGCTATAGTTTTTTAATACGAAGTGATTTTGTGTTTTTTTTGCCTAATCTGCAAAACCGGTCTCGCTCCAGCGCGCGTCGTTTTCTCATTGCTATATCGCTTCAGCACGATTTTTCCGAGTATCGCCTTAAGGATGACCCACGCTAGAATATGCCGTGTCTGAGCCGAGCCCGAGCCGAGCGTTGACTACGCCCCGTGCCGGGTCCGAGTCGAGCGTCGCGACGCGTCGTCCGTGGCACGGTCAACTAATATTGCATATATTTTGTATGGAGATACTCACGCTATACCGTTTGTCGGCACTGGCATCCGATTGTCGGATTCAACGTATTTGTAATATTAAGGTTTTGGCCCGGTTGCGAAATGTATGGCCGGGTGACAGTGCACGGCACCCGTGCTGCCGAGACACTCGGCTTGGACCCGGCACGGTGTAGCGTGATTCATCTTTACATATTACGTATTTTATATATACCTACGTTGCTCGAATGGCACTCGGATAGCGCTCGGTATTAGTGTGTCCATACAAAATATCAAGGCCGACACTCGGCTCGGACCGGCTCGGATCCGGCTCAAACCCGGCATGGTGTAGCGTGAGTCATCCTTAAATCTCTGTTTGCAATAGCTCTTCAACGGATCACGATTTTCCATTTGATACTTTTTACTGCAGTGTTGAACTAACATTCAGATTGTAAACATTTTTGACCTACAATAGTGACTAGGAGAGCAGTGCAAACACTGCCTCGAATCGAACAACTGCAAGTTTTTCCGACCTTAAGTTTATAGTTATAAAACCGTTTTTCCTTTGAAACTAAAGGAAACAAAGTTGTTCCCGCTGAAGGCTCTCTTAGCAGAAGATTGATTCGTGTATTTTCGTTCCAAAAAGTATTGCATTTGTGATCTTCCTAAGTGCCACCTTCTGTCGAGTTGTTAAAAGAAAACTGTGATGGGATCGAGTATTATAATATACTATGATCTGAGGTATCTTTGAGGTATTTTTTAAGCGTAGCTGGGTTAATGAAATAAAACATGTTAATTTTTTTAATATCTAAATTGTATAAATGACTAGCCCGTGGCTTCACCCGCATGGACTACACGACGTTTTCCCGCGAGAATGTGATGTTTTTGGGATAAAAAGTATATGTCACTCTTCAGTTCCCAAACTATCCTCATACCGAAAATAACGTCGATCCGTTGTTCCGTTTTGAGGTGAAAAACGGACAAACAAGCAAACTTAATTTCACATATAATACATATAGTATGGATTATGGGATACAAAATGCTAAGCGTCTCGTCGATTTTATAAAAGGGCGTTTGATGACCGAGCCTTCCGAGTTAAAGGTTATGGGTTTGATAAATAATATAATCACAAACATTCAAATGTGACTATCTGTTCGTTCCTTATTTCTTTTTCATGGTATTAGGTATATTTATAATCTCCATCCAGACCTACCTATCGACGGGTCCTATATACAAAATAGAACCGCCTTCAAAAAATGCCATCAAAAAGTAAGAAATACTTAATACCTCTAATTTGTATTCACACCAAATAACGTAAGTACTATGAAGAGAAGTCGGTTAAAAATCGCATCTACTAATAATAATACTTACAAGTTAATCAGATTTTGTTCTTGGAACTAAGTCGCATCATCTTTATCAATATAACTAGTGGCTCTGCGCGGTCTTACCCGCTGTGGTTTTTGTATCCCGTACCCGTACAAAAATCAAATCTTTTTAATATTAGTTTAAATTAATAACTTTATTAATCCGTTTTACAAGTGTTTAAGATAGTTACCTCGGAATAAGGAAAAGTAAGTACCTGTATAGTATCATTGGGGGAGGCCTATGCCCAGCAGTGGGCGTCGTATGGCTGATGATGACGATGAATATATTATGATATCGTGTATCATTTGCTTTTATCTGTAATCATTTCAGCATAAAAAAGTAACTAAATACAACCAATAATAATGCTTTAGGTGAATAATTGAACGAAACCAAATACGTCTTTCGCTGTTCAGTGAATTCAGTGAGCATTCAATTTCCTTCTAATATTTTTAAACAATTTATTTCTTGATCGAAACTCAATATTCAGAGATGCTATCGTAAACGTATTCCGAATGGAAATGGAACTAGTGACGAATCGAGAGCGAGCTATATACAGGGTTATTTTAATCCACTGGGCAAATTTTTTAGTTCGACTCAGAATCGGTAAGTGAACAACTTTCTCCTAAAAACATGGGTCGAAATATTTTTTACCTTTCGTACAAACCATACTGATCACTTGATCGATTTAGTATGTATGGGAAATCCAAAAAATTTTGTCGTATCTCACTCAACCCATGTTTCTAGGAGAAAGTTGTTCACTTACCGATTCTGAGTCGAACTTAAAAAGGCCAGTAGTTTCAAAATGACCCTGTAGTTTGTAATGAGGTTTGAACAATGTATAAACTATGGAGTAGTGGAAGCGAAAAGTAGTTTTATACATTTTGTAAAATCTGGTGACACGTAGCGAACGCCATGTCTATACTTAATAATATGGATGGAAAAGTATCTTTTTTTATAATAAAGTAGAAGTTCAATTTTATCACACTTTTGAAAGACAGACGTTCGTATTCAAAAGTGACTATTCAGAGTTGCTATCGTAAACGTATTACGAATGGAAATGGAAGTAGAGACGAATCGAGAGCGAGCTATATAGTTTGAATGAGGTTTGAACAATGTATGGACTATATGGGGTTATTTTGAAAACGCTGGCCAAATTTTTAAGTTCGACTTAGAATCGGTAAGTGAAAAACTTTCTCCTAGAAACATGGGTTGAAATACGACAAAAAACTTTGACTTCCTATACTAAACCGATCACGTGATCAGTATGATTTGTATGAAAAGTAAAAAAAAAGACATATTTCGACCCATGTTTCTAGGAGAAAGTTGTTCACTTACCGATTCTGAGTCGAAATTAAAAATTTGGTCTGTAGAGTTCTGTTGTGGATGCGAAAAGGAGTTTTATACATTTTGTAAAATCTAGTGACACGAGACGTAGCGGAAGCCATGTCTATATACTATTATTATAAAAAGGAAAGATTTGATATAGGAAAAATGTGATAGTAAAAAACCACGAGCCCTATAAGTAGCTTTCAGGCGGGCTTTTAAGCTACTTATAGGGCTCGTGGTTTTTTACTATCACATTTTTCCTATACTTACAAAAATTGCATTGTGAATGCATAAAAATAATTTAAAAATCCTAAAGATTTGATAGTTTGTTTGTTTGTTTGCATCGAAAAGGCTCCGAAACTACTGGACCGATTTTCTTTCTTTGACCGTTAGAAAGCTACATTCTTCCCGAGTGACATTAGACTATATTTTATCCCGATATTCCCACGGGAACGGGTACCACGCGGATAAATCCGCGAGGATGCACTAGTACTTAATAATATGGATGGAAAAGAAACTTTTTTATAATAAAGTAGTTAAGTTCTATTTTATCACACTTTTATTTTTATTTTTATTTTATTTATTGAGGATAACTTACAAGACACACACTTACAAATTGTAATTTATCACTTATAAGGATACATGCACATAGTGAGGCCTTAATTACAAGTTACCACGACATGCGCAGCTTACATGGAAGCAGTTTTGTAAATTATTCTAAAAAAAAAAAATTACTTACAAAAATGTTTGGTAAGAAACATTAAATAGCCAATACAATTTTAAAACTTATTAATTAGTATAGTATAGAACTAGCAGTGTACCTACACAAAAATACTTAAGAAAACTTAAAAAAAACAAATTTGTTGAGCTATGGTTAAGGTAAGTTGAGGAAATTTAAGGTATGGATATGGTAACGTATGGATAAAGTAAGGTAAGGATATAAGGTAAAATGTATGGACAAGGTGAGGTATAACTATGATTGCATGCCTTTAAGGATATTTGTTAACACTCTCTTATAATTAGTAAACTTAGAATTTATATCTAATTCAGAATCAAACTTTGTATATCTAACATATAGATTTTGCATTCTACTGATTGTGGAAAAATGACCCAGATTACTCTTAAAACATTTGGGTGAAAATAGTTTATAACGCGAAGACCTGGCGAGTCTTTGAGGAACGTAAAAGTTTACCTGTTGTAAAAGAGAACGGCAGTCTAAGGAACCACTGACTAACTTGTGTAAGAATAACATATCTAACAGCGTTCTTCTATTGCGCAAACTTAAGACATTAAAATGTGATAGACGTTCATTATATGAAGGTAACTTTTTGGCCATATTTTGTTGAAAGGATAGATGCCACATAAACCTTTTTTGTACAGATTCAATGCGTTTAATATGTACTTCGTAACGAGGCGACCATATTACGCTGCAATATTCTAGGGAGGAACGTATCAATGCGTTGAAAATAAGAATTTTTGTATTCGGATTTTTAAAACTTTTAGTATTTCTTATAACAAAGCCTAGAAATTTAAAACATTTATTTACAGTTTTATCAATGTGAACATTAAAATTTAATTTCTTATCAAAATGGACACCCAAGTCTCGAATAGAAGTGACTTCTTGTAATACATGTTGATTAATTGTGTACTTGAACGAAACTGAGTGTTTTTTCCTAGAGAAACGGATAAAGTTACATTTTTTAATATTTAGAAGCATGCAATTAACACTACACCAGGCAACGAATCTATTAATATCATCCTGTAGAAGTAAGCAGTCAGATATATCATTCACATGTTTAACAATTTTTAGGTCGTCAGCATATAAGTAAAACGTACTGTGTCTGAAGCAATGCGCCACGTCATTGATAAGTAGATTGAAAAATAAGGGGCCTAAATGTGAACCTTGCGGGACACCTGAGGGAACATCAAATGACTCTGATGATTGACCGTTTATCACTACTCTCGATTTTCTATAGTTCAAGTAGGAAGTACACCATTTAAGGAAGCTACCGTGGAAGCCAAACTGAGACGATAGTTTTGAAATTAGGATTTGATGGTCTACTTTGTCAAAAGCCTTGCTGAAGTCTGCGTAAATGACATCAGCAGAGGCTCGAGAGTCTACAGTGGTCACAAGGTCAGCAACATAGCTGGCAAGATTTGTGCTTGTGGAACGAGAGCTTATAAAGCCATGCTGCTGCGGTGTGAGATACTGTTTAACATGCCAGTAGATAATTGGATACAGGAGAGATTCCAGGACTTTCCCAAAGATAGGCAGAATTGAGATCGGCCTATAATTGGTTATTTCAGACTTTGACCCATCCTTAAATAAAGGTACAACTAAGGATTCCTTCCACATCAAGGGAAATTGTCCAGTTGAAAGGCTCAAATTATAAATAAATGAAAGAGGTAAAGCAAGAACCTCAGCGCATTTTAACACAAAGAAAGCAGGAATCCCGTCAGAGCCAGCCCCCTTTCTCCAGTTTACTTTTTTTAAGGCGCATTCTATTTCGCAAACTGACAGAGATATACTGCTTAACGAAGAAGTAACATTAGGTTCGCAAGGATTGTAACAGTTTGGAGGGTTGACTGCCTGACTGCTTACAAAGGCAGAAGTAAAATAATCAGCAAATAGATTACACGCGTCAACACTACAAGAACTAGTTTTATCATTGTAAAACATTTTGGGTGGATACAAACTAGAGGATTTTCTTTTTTGTTTCATAAATGACCAAAAGGTTTTAGGATTTAGTTTAACTGAGGTTTCAATAAGTGATATATATGACTGATAACAAGACTTTGCCAAATTTAAGGATCTTTGTTTGAGAATTTGAAATGAAATTTGGTCTAAGGGATTACTATATTTAAAAAAGAGCACTCTGTATTTTTTTTTTTCTTTTAACAGTCGTATCAGATCACGGTTAAACCAAACAGGATACTTGCGTGAGTGATGCTTCGTCATAGGAACGTGAGTTTTAATCACTTCCCGCAAAACCTTGTAAAAAACGTCTACCATGATGTCAACATTTTGAAGATTTGAAAATTTATCGCGCCAATCTATCTTCTTCAAATGGTTAATAATGCTATCATAGTCAGCTTTAAAAAAGTTGTACCTATTAACCGTTACTCTAGATGAATTTGTCGAGCTTCCATCACTAGATATATTAAATTGTAGGGGTGGGTGGTGTGAATCTATATTGCTCAGTGGCGTGGCGGAATGGTTCAGATCAGTAATAGTTATGTTACTAAGTACTAAATCCAAAATAACATTGTTTGCATTTTTTATAAAGTTATACTGATGCAAGTTAGAGAAAGCAATAAAATCCAAAAGCGTATTATTCAGTATGCTATTAGAATTAGAACTGCCGGTTAAATATGAAGAGTATGATGGCAACCACGATATGCTGCCCAAATTAAAGTCTCCCACTATAAGTAAGGGACCATCGTCCTCAATTACTTGACATGTGTTGTTAATAAAAGTTGTTAATATATTTTCTTTAATAGGTGAAGGCAGATAAACACCACATAACTTTAATCTGACGACTACATTGTCCATGCTAATGTCTACCCCCACCCAAATATCTTCACACTTGCTTTCAAAATTAGATAGCCTGTAAGAGTTAAATTTTTTAGACACGGCGATTAAGACTCCGCCGCCAGACTTATTGCTATGAAAACCACTAGACATTCTATCCCGCCTGTACACACAGTAATCATTATTAAATAGTTCGGAGTCTAATATATCGCTACGTAACCACGTTTCACTCAAAACTATTATGTCGTATTCCAATAAAGATGAGTTAATATAGATATCTAAAGTTTTTGTACAAACGCCTCTGACGTTTTGGTAATAAACACAAAGTGAAGTCATTGTAGGGTTAATTAAAACAAATACAAGGATATAAAAAGCAAGTTAATAATATTTGAATTTAAAAGCAGAAGTAGGTACATTAAGACAATTTTTTTAAGACCTCGTTATCACGTACATAAATAGGTTCGGTGTTTTCGGTTTTACGCAAGTAAATACGTCCCCCGCGGACCCACACGTATTTGTAACTCAGCTCCTTGGCACGAATCCTTGCTACAGCGTGAAGGTGCTTGTTATCTGGCGATAGGTTTTCCACCACAAAAACTGCTGTTTTCTTGTCGTCTATTCCCAAGGTGCTGGTATTAAGCTTGTCATTGGGGTTAGTTTTGTTATGCTTCATAACCGCTGCTAACAATAAATCCCTTAAACGCGGGGAACTCAGCTTCAACAGGATCGAGCGTGGTCTAGCACTACTGGTGTCCATTTTTGCGATTCGTGAGCAGTACAGTATATCAGAGTCAATGATGGGTTGTTTCACGACTGCACCCAGTTGTTTAACCAGGCTGACTATATTTTCTGATCGGTGTTCCGGTACGCACTGGATTTCCAAGTTGTTAGACCGGCTTAACTGGTCCAACTGTTTCATGCGACTATTCAAAGTGTTCACCTCCTTTCTCAAAATATCGTTATCCTTTCTCAAAGACTTCAATTCCTCATTATGTGTAAGAACGTTGTTTTTGAGTGACTCAAATTGATCATTAAAGAAATCGATGCTAGTTTTAATGTCTGAGAATTGATCATTTAGTTCCTGTAGGCGCACATTTAACGATATGCTTATTTCACTAACACAGTTCTGGATCGCTG
This sequence comes from Crambus lathoniellus, assembly GCA_949710035.1. Lineage (NCBI taxonomy): Eukaryota > Metazoa > Arthropoda > Insecta > Lepidoptera > Crambidae > Crambus > Crambus lathoniellus. The sequence goes on along the minus strand of OX453315.1, from coordinate 5,571,606 downwards.
ACGTCATTTCTTCGCGTATTATATTTCGCAAGTCAGCCCGAGTCACGAAATCGGAGCTCGTAGATGAAGACGGCGTGTCCGGTTTGTTTTGTGCTTTGCGACGCGTACCGACGAAGGACTTTTGAAAGACAGTACTTACCAAGGACACTAACAGTTGCCAAATCGCCAACATAACTCTCTTAACCCACCCACAACACACATGGTTAAATAGGCAATGTCCCAGCATACCTACACTTTATCATAAAAGAAAAAGATGAAATATACTAGCTTTCCGCTTGCAGCTTTCCCGGCGTAAGCAAGAGGATGTTTTTCTGTGGGAATGGCATATTTCCCCGGGGTAAAATATAGCATTTAAGCTATTCCAGACCAAAATTTATCTGTGTGCCAAATTTCATCCAGATCCGTTCCGCCATTTCGCTGTTATTGAGTAACATCCAAACTTTAGGATTTATATAAAGGGTTTTTCATTAAGAGCGCTCGAACTCTGAAATGGAATAAAACAACCCGTTTAAGTGATAATCCCACAATTTCTATTTTATTTTAAAGAGCATTTGATGACATTATATATGGAATATAACTTCAGCCAAATGGTCACCGTAATGCCGCTGAACGTGGTGTATCCTGATGGACCAATTTTGGTCGACATTTTCGCATAAATGGGGCTCAATCTCATGAATAACGCGAGTTATGTTGGCCTTCATCGATTGTTAAACATTTGTAAAAATGGATATAAACGGATGCGAGGGTTTCCTCACATTGATGAAGCAACGCTGGCCTACAGCGTAATAAGTGATAGCAAAATTCGACGAGTCGTGTAAGCCTTTCGGTAGCTTAGTTGGTCAGAGCATCGGGCCGGATTCCCGGAGGCGCGGGTTCGAATCCCGCCCGAAAGCTACTTATGGGGCTCGTGGTTTTTTACTATCACATTTTTCCTATACTTACAAAATTGCATTGTGAATGCATAAAAATAATATAAAATTTTGTATTTTGTTTGGTACATAAGTATTTATTTTAATCTATTTCAAACGGTTTGTATAATTTTGTCAATGCCATGTCATATAATTTCTTGACTGGTTATCTAAAATTAGTACTTATCTTAAATTGTTATTAATATTAAAAAACAACACATTTTGTTTGTTATGAAAAGATTTTAAATAATCTATCTATATATATAAAAATGAATCCCTATTTCCCTTGGTCACGCCATCACGCGTGAACGGCTGGGCCGATTTGGCTAATTTTGGTCTTGAAATGTTCGTGGAAGTCCAAGGAAGGCTTTAACGGTGAGAAAATAGGGGAAGGAGGGGTAAGTAGGGGTAGAGTAGAAGTAGGGTAGGGTAAAGGTAGGGTAGGGTAGGGGTAGGGTAGGGTAGGGTAGGGGTAGGGTAGAGGTAGGGTAGGAGTAGGGTAGGGGTAGAGTACGGGTAGGGTAGGTTGGAGTAGGGGGTAGGGCCACGGGAATGAAGTCGCGCTGGGTCAGCTAGTGTACAATAAAATTGTAAGCCGGTTAATCTACTTTAATACTTTTGTTAAAATATCTTCCGTAAAATTTACATTTGTTTAGACTTTTAGAGATATTATCAAAACAATTTTCTTTTTGTACTGGAGTTTATTGGGTTTATAGTTTATTTTAGAAATAGAATTAGAATTATTTATTATTTGCCATAAATAGGGTGTAATACAGAGAAGTTGGTAGTCATAATTTAAGAGCTTATACCTATTTAGCCATTTATAATAGCATGCAAATTTTTATGATTGACTATTTATAAGGATTACAATTTTAAATGATCATTTATACAATCATATTAAGTTTCTAACATATATCAACATCAGTCTTTTAATACAGTGTCATACATAATATGTCTCGGTATATAAAATTAAATGTCATAAACCTAAATTAAATGTAAAAGTAATCTGTGCATAGACAGTCCTCAGAACTATTCCTTAAATTTAAGAATATGCATTTTTTTATACAATGTTATGCACGTGATGCAAACTTTGTCACTTGCACACGCTGTTGGCGCCACGGAAGACCAGTGCTGCGACCTTTCTGGGTCACAGTGTTACTTAGTGGTGACCAAATTGGTTATTTTATTTATAACTAGCTGTGCCCGCGACTTCGTTCGCGTGGAATAGAGACTTTCGGCAGCATTTTTCATTTAAAAAAAATAAGGTAATTTAAATAAGGTTTTTCGTTTTTTTGTGTATTTATTTTATATATATTAGTTTAGCGCTATGAATATTGACACATTAAAAAATTATTTCACATAGCCTTCCGCCCGCGGCTGCGCCCGCCTGTACTACACGACGTTATCTCGAGGGAAAGTTATATTTTCCAGGGATATCGATTATCCTTTGTCACTCTCTAGCTCCTAAAATATCCACATACTAAAAAAAACAGGTCGATCCGTTGCTCCGTTTTGACGTGAAAGACGGACATACAAAAAAACACACTTTCACATTTATAATATTAGTATATACAGGATAATTTTTTTATCAGTGCACAAATTTTTAGGATCGACTCAGAATCGGTAAGTGAACAACTTTCTCCTAGAAACATAGGTCGAAATATGACAAAATTTTTTTGACCTTTCATACAAATAGAACTGATCACGTGATCGAATTAGTATGGGAAGTCCAAAAATTTTTGTCGTATTTCGACCCATGTTTCTAGGAGAAAGTTGTTCACTTATCGACTCTGAGTCGATCCTAAAAATTTGTGCAGTGGTAAAAAAATTACCCTGTATTGTATGTCAAAAGAAAATACTTATCACGCTAAACAACTTCTCTTAAGATGCAGTATTTGTATCTCTTATAGTTAAGCTGGGCTGCAAGGGTTCCAAAGCAGGAGTACCAGACCTTCGATATTTTTCCGTCAATAGAAAATTTCCATGACGTTAAACAACTTTTCTTAAGACGCTATGTTTGTATCTCATATAGTTTAATCTGGCTGCTAGGGTTCCACATCAGGTGTACCAGACCTTCAAACTTTGTACGTCAATAGAAAGTGCTCATCACGTTTAACAATTTTCCTTAAAACGGTATTTTTATATCTCTCATAGTTTGGCTGGACTGCTATGGTTCCACATCAGAAATTGCGATCTTCAAAATAAATTATAGCTATGTTTGCAAGGACCAATAGCTGTATAACAAAAAAACTTTCATCAAAATCCGTTTCGTAAACTTTTTTGCCGACGTCATCACACGAAAAAATTCATCCCCTGTTTTCAGCCTCTTTAGGGTAGTTTTTTTTACAAACTTTAAATGTCGTACTTATTTATCTAATCAAAAGCCTATAAAATAATTTTAAAGCTTCTAGCTTTAAAAATGACGTAATTTCCATACAATATTTCATCCCCTATTTCAACCTCTTACAGCCCTTTGTTCACATAAAAAAGTAGCCTATGTCCTTTCTCAGGCTCTAGACTATCTCTGTACCAATTTTTATTTAAACCGGTTCCGTAGATTAGGCGTGATTGTGTAACACACAGACAGACATATTCGCATTTTCGCATTTATAATATACTAGCCTTCCGCCCGCGGCTTCGCCCGCGTGTACTACACGACGTTATCCCGCGGGAAGGTGATATTTTTCAGGAATAAAAAGTAGCCTATGTCCTTTCTCAGGCTCTAGACTATCTCTGTACCAAAATTCATTCAAATCGGTTCAGTAGTTTAGGTGTGATTGTGTAACACACAGACAGACAGAGACGCATTTATAATATAAGTAAGGATAAAGTAATAAAGTAATAAAGTAAATAAAGTAAATAAAGTAAATAAAGTAAATAAAGTAAATAAAGTAAATAAAGTAAATAAAGTAAATAAAGTAAATAAAGTAAATAAAGTAAATAAAGTAAATAAAGTAAATAAAGTAAATAAAGTAAATAAAGTAAATAAAGTAAAAAAAGTAAATAAAGTAAATAAAGTAAATAAAGTAAATAAAGTAAATAAAGTAAATAAAGTAAATAAAGTAAATAAAGTAAATAAAGTAAATAAAGTAAATAAAGTAAATAAAGTAAATAAAGTAAATAAAGTAAATAAAGTAAATAAAGTAAATAAAGTAAATAAAGTAAATAAAGTAAATAAAGTAAATAAAGTAAATAAAGTAAATAAAGTAAATAAAGTAAATAAAGTAAATAAAGTAAATAAAGTAAATAAAGTAAATAAAGTAAATAAAGTAAATAAAGTAAATAAAGTAATAAAATAAATAAAGTAATCAAGTAATAAAGTATAAAGTATATAAAGTATAAAGTAAGGAAGTAAGGATTAGTATCAGTTGTTGCCCCAGATTTGTATTTTGCTGCTAAATTAACCAATAAAAAAAGTCATTTTAATTTTTTCAAAATATATATGCACCTAAATTCACCAACGAAGATTTATATAGCTTCTGCCTGCCACAAACTTCGCCACAAACGCCGCCACTAGCTGGGATAAGAAACAAGTGACGACTATGTATGAAAACTACAGGAAAGTGGTCGGTGGCAACACTTTTTAGTGGCACGTCAGTTAGACTATTTTTTATACAAAATTTTTTAGCTATTCTTTAAGATTTTTACCATTATTTTTACCACACTTTTATTAGCTTCACATGTAACTAAGTCACAATGTAAGAAAATCTTGGAATTCAATTTTAACCTACTTCTAAGTGTCGTATTGATTTGAAACTTTGCAAGTCTATATGAATCCGATGACAATACAATAATTTACTACCATCGAGCTGATCTGATGATGGAGTCAAGAGGTAGGCAATAGAACTCTTTAATGGCTGCTAGGCAACCTCTCGAGTTTAGGCTCATTTGTTTTGTTCTGATGAGACCTATTCGCTACACTTGATGGTGAGGGTCTGATGATGGAGCAGGGAGAAAGCCTGCGGCACTTCTTAATGACCGCTAGGAAATCCCTCGAGTTTGGGCTCCGTTGTTTTATTCTGATGAGACTTATTCGCTACACTTGGTGGTGAGGGTCTGATGATGGAGCAGGGAGGAAGCCAGTGGCAGTCCTTAATGACCAATAGGAAACACCTCGAGTTCTGGCTCATTTGTTTCGTTCTGATGAGACCTATTCGCTACACTTAGTAGTGAGGGTCTGATGATGGAGCAGGAAGGAAGCCAGTGAGACTCCTTAATGACCAATAGGAAACCCCTCGAGTTTGGGCTCATTTGTTTCGTTTTGATAAGACCTATTCGTTACACTTGGTGGTGAGGGTCTGATGATGGAACAGGGAGGAAGTCAGTTGCACTCCTTAATGACCACTAGGAAACCCCTCGAGTTCTGGCTCATTTGTTTCGTCCTGATGAGACTAATTCACTACACTTGGTAGTGAGGGTCTGATGATAGAGCAGGGAAGAAGTCAATGGCGTTCCTTAATGACCACTAGGAAATCCCTCGAGTTTGGGCTCATTTGTTTCATTCTGATGAGACCTATTTGCTACACTTGGTGGTGAAGGTCTGATGATGGAGCAGGGAGGAAGTCAGTAGCACTACTTTGTGACCACTAGGAAACCCCTCGAGTTTGGGCTCATTTGTTTCGTTCTGATGAAACATATTCGTTACACTTGGTGGTGAGGGTCTGATTATGGAGCAGGGAGGAAGTAAGGGTTCGGCTCGCGCATCCGGTAACTAATAGACTCCACTCGAATTTGTAAAACTAAATACATACAATCACGCCTTTGAGTTATAATGTTTACGGGGTGGGTAGACACATGAATGGACTGTGAAATCGATTACCATCCATCCATAGCTTGCCATTTATTAAACTAAAAAGTAAAAAACTAAAAAGTACGAAATAACCGTCTATTCAGTAACTGAAATTAAAAAGCGTGGTGCGCCCTTTGCAAAGCGTGCATTCAAGTAAGTACTTAATATTGACAACGCGCACCACGCTTTTTAATTTCAGTTACTGAATAGACGGTTATTTCGTACTTTTTAGTCTGTTCCTATAAAAGTGTGTTTGTTTAGTTTTTTAAACTACATATTTATTTTTTAAATAAACCACCCCTGAACTATAATAGCGAACGAAACAATAAAAAATGTATTCCAATCGGTCAAGCCGTTTCTGAGTCTAGCGAGACTATACAATGACAACTTGAAGAAATACAAAATCGTGCCAATGTTAAAAGTATGGTGGGTTTGTTGTTTTGTAGGGTTTGCTCAAAACAACAAACAGTAGAGCGCGTGGAAAACCCTTTGGTTTCCATAAATCAGAAACTAGTAATTTTTTATTATATTATAATTTTTAAATTAATTGATACGCAAGAAAATTGACGACAGCAGGGTGCCTACCATCAACTTTATGACAGCGATTCAAAAATAGCGCGATTCAGAATAGGTTCCTAAAATGAATCGCTTTCTTTCGTACTCTGACCTTCTAAAAACTGGATCGCAAATGAATTGCTAAATGTTAATGACCGAACGATTTGTGTCCTTTTTCTTCTACCCGTCTCTTTCACTCGATTCTGTCATGCCCGGAGAGTGAGAGGGACGGGTATAACCTGCAGGTGACATGTTAAATCGACCGGGTTATAAGTCAAATAAGAGTTTCTGACAGCTTAGCGGCTGTGAAATGTCATTGATCGATCACTGAATCGCTGTCATTGATATTAAGCTGTCGTGGTACGAATAAGCGAAGCAGATCAGTTTAGGTTCCTAAAGAAAACCGTAATAAGAGTTGATGGTAAGCACCCAGGTCTTTATGGACTTTAACCTCATAGCATCGGCGAGATCTCTGGAGATCTCGCCAAAGACAAACTGAATGCTGCCTTATTTCTATAGAAATAAGTCTCTAATACGCGGTGCCGATAGCAAAAATTTGGCAGCTGTCGGTGCATTTAGAGGTGGTCTTCACGTGAATTATAATGAGTGGAATACCACCCTTATTTTTTTAAATCCAAACATATCAGTTTTAGTACTTATTACTACTTACTTAAAACTAAGATCTAGAAGTCAGCCAGTCATCTAAAACATTCTAGCGTGCAAAAAATCGCCAAGAGTTGCAAGAGTTTGATCTTTTGGGATTTTATTAGGATAGATACCTACCAATAGTGTAAAACCAAATTTGCAACCTCGAAATCAAATCAAATCAATAAATTTTTATTCATATAGATTAAATAAAATTAATACTTAAGAATCGTCCAACATTTTTTTTACCTACCACCTGTTATGGACATCTTTTAAGAAAGACCTGTGCTTACTTCGTGGTGCACGAAAAACCACGAAATTTTCGGACTCTTTTCAGTTTTTGATGATTCAGACTTTCTATGTTGTATACATTTATTGCTCGTGACTCTACAGTAGCACTAGCACGAAAAGCTGTCATTATGGTGAAATTCTATACATATTTCACAGCAGCGCTTTGGCAGCTTTTAAAGGACGGTATAGTTTACTATTCGATTATAATATCGATAGTTTTTCATGTTATGGGTACGTAAGCTAAACGTTACGTTTTGTCACACGTCAAAGAGTTTGGTTTAGTTTTTGACCTTGTTCGACCATTTTCTGCGTCTCTTTGCTTAGGGGAATTGGCAAAAATCACAATTTTTACAATTTTATCTAAAGAAAGGTTTTGTGTTAGGTCCGGTTACTACCTACGCAAAGTTATTTGTCATCTGAACGATTTAAGAGTTCTCGAAACGCTCCATAACTTGAAACTAACTGTTGCTCTATTAAAGCTGTAGTTAGTAGTAACAAAATGAATTTCGACATAATAAATAACATCCTTCAAAACTTTTTTACGGATTTCTTAAACAAATTGCGATATTTAGTTCACGCAGTAACCTCATGGCGCAAGTACACGAGGAATTTTCTTGACAATAATTGCCTGGCAATGGCAACTGTAAAAGCCCTCGCCCACGGCGGCATGCTGTCGTGCGTCTCGTAAATGCGCGATAGCATCGCTACTAACGCACATTAGTCGCATTTGCAACGCGCGACAGCATCACTACTAACGCGCGGCAGATTCGCTATAAACGCGCGACAGCATCGCTACTAACGCACTACAGCATCGTTACAAAAAGTCGCCGTGGGCAGGAGCTCTTACTCTTTCTAAGGCATTTTTGTTACTGATTCGCGTTTGCATCGCGACAGAAGTGCGACAGCATCGCGTTTGCATCGCAACAGTATCGCGTTTGCATTGTGACCGAATCGTGGTCATATGGGCGAGGGCTCGCAGCTAGCGACCGCATCGCGACAGCATCGCTACTAACGCGCTTACAGCAATGCTACTGCATCGCTACAAACAGTCGCCATGGGCGAGGGCTCTAATGGCGCAATCTGGAGCAATTAAGTGGAACGATGTTGCTCCATATTTCGTGGTACCTATTGTTTGGTGTTTGGTTTTTTTTTAGTGCCGTGTAGTGCCGGCACATTAAAAGAATAGCATTACCCCCTCTCTTCCCGTGGGTGTCGTAAGAGCCGACAGAGGGAAAACTGCCAAAAGGAGATGGGCAGCAGCGTTTCCATTTAACAGCAGGCCATACGGCGATCGCCAACCCGCCTGCCAAGCGTGGCGATTATGGCAAACCCCCCCAAAATGGTTACACACAGGATGCGGGCAGCGCAGAACCGATCGTTGTGGAGATCCTTGGGGGAGGCCTATGCCCAGCCGTGGGCGTCGTATGGCTTAAATGATGATGATGATTATTGTTTGGTCGTATTTTAGCAACAGTTGCTAGATTTTGATATTTTGCCATCGCCTTGAATTGCTTGATGTGGTCGCGACGTCATATTTGGGAAATATTCCGATCTGTCCCCCTGCTCTGTCCCCATGGGGTGACAGAACGGACAAAAAAGTTTGATCTGTCCCCCTGTTACCGATGAGGGGACAGTTCGAACTTTACTCACCTCCTTAATGTTTTATCTGTCCCCCTATCGGTATTAGGGGGACAGATCAAACTTTTTTATTCCTGTTTGTCCCCCATAGGATTAAATTTATAAAATAATTATTATATATTATTTTATTATTTTTATTTATGTTCTTAAAAGTAATGCAACCTTTTATCAAATAAAGGACAAAATGGTTTCGGTTTATAATCGCCTTTATTTATATAAGTTATAACTAAGAATAATAACACCTCGAAACCCATTGCAAGCACGAAAAACGCGCAACTAAAACTAAGCTATATCTGGCTCAGTTCGTTCCGCGCGCTGTCAGTGCTCAAAGTCACGTTATGTCGAACACAGCTCACGAAAAATAATTCAAAATGACTGTTTGCACTAGAAATAAGTGTTCTAGCAACTCAGAAAAACAGAAAAATAGTGAAAGTAGAAAAGTAGTGGTATGTAGTGTAGGATCTCACATTTTCTACATTTTCTGTAGGTAAATCGACAAAAAACAAATACTACTGCTAGAGAACCTTTACTCCAGCAGGATTCATTATTTGTTTTTCCTATAAAAAACAAATAATTTGAAACATATAATATATCACTATACAGTGTTGCTAGTTGTTGGAAAAAAATTGCATACAGTGATGTTTTAAGTTGGTTGGTTTTATTTGCTACTAAATGTTTGTGTTATAAGTAGAGATCGGATAATCGGATGCATATTTACCTATAGTTAATATTTAGTTAGGAAATTATAGAAGCGGCTTCTTAAAACACGTTTTTGTTTAATATAAATCCCGGGATTTCAAAAAATTCGCGAATGCAAAATTAGTCTGTAACATGGTGTGGAAACGATGTCTTTAGCATGAGCTATTTATTTTAAAAAATTCGATACAAAAGTGAGTTCCATAACAGCTAACACCTAAACTAAGTTCTATGAAAATAATTTAGCATTTATTTTATTCGTCATTTATCTAGTGATTCTGGCCATTCAATACTCTATTAGGGATACTTTACTGCATCCAAAAAATTTTCAAACATCCGTCTAATCGTAATTCAAATATCCTATTACTTGCATCATACTTGGTTTTAGTTGAAACATAATAGGTATACGAAAATTATTGTCTTTGAATAGGCGAGGGATGTCAGCCGTCATAATCTTACAATAAAAAAAACGGTATAAGTACATTTTCATAATTATCTATTTTGCTAAATCTCACCATTATTACAAAGTTCAAAGTTCAAAGTTCTTTATTTTTTTTTTTACTATTTTGTCCCACCATTTTGTCTATGATTTTTATGGTTTGTTAACGTTTTGTGTAAATGTTTCGCGAAAATGTATCTCACAAAAGATGCGTCTTAATGTGAATTTATCATACAGGCATTTAAATTTAAACGCATTGAACGGTGGCATTCATCATAAGACTAATGGTTAATTTGCTGTTATTTTAAAAACACGTAGGTAATATTCTTATTAATATAATCATATTCATCTTTATGTATCATCATAACAAACACATGACAAATCATCGCATAACAAAGCAGCACGTTTTCCCATTTTTCGTGGGTAAGCGCCCGATGATGGTTACACTGAAGCCATATTTTGTGTGCGTTAGATGAGCGTAGAAACATACAGCTTACGCACACAAGGATAATGAAGATGGCACGCGTTTACGCTTGTATTTTGGTTCAGACGCGGCTTCTAGGTGTTATTATTCTAAGAGTTATAAATATTTCTTTTATTTCTCTAATGATTATCAGTCTCATAAATCACGAAAGGTACATATTACACAATCCGTCTTATTAAGATACAAATATCCATATTTAAACCTATTATAACACCACGAATATTTATCTATCAATCAACATAAAACCTTGCTATAAATATAAATCACAGTAGGTAGACATTGTATTAAAAATCAGTCTTCTGATTTGACTTCTTACCTAGTTACTACAAAATGAAACCTGGACTAATAAGCTAAAAGTAAATATTTGAAACTGATAATTATTAGAGAAATAAAAGAAATGTTTATAACTTATATAAATAAAGGTGATTATAAACCGAAACCATTTTGTCTTTTATTTAATAGAAGGTTGCATTACTTTTAAAATCATAAATAAAAATAATAAAATATAAATAATAATTATTTTATATATTTAATTCTATGGGGGACAAACAGGAATAAAAAAGTTTGATCTGTCCCCCTAATACCGATAGGGGGACAGATAAAACATTAACGAGGTGACTAAAGTTCGAACTGTCCCCTCATCGGTAACAGGGGGACAGATCAAACTTTTTTGTCCGTTCTGTCACCCCATGGGGACAGAGGAGGGGGACAGATCGGAATATTTCATATTTGGTGGGGATTGCCAGGAATTGAGCAATTTTAGTTGCTCGTGTAAGAGCGTCATAAGATATGCTTAAAACATTCTTCATATTCACGCCATCATGACAAATGAGAAGAACAATAAACAGAAAACCACAAAACCCTTCCCTTCCCTATTTATGATGTACAATAAAAATCTTCAATAATAAAAGTTACAATACATAAGCAATAAATGCCCAATAGGTTTCATACAAAGCATAATGACCGTATATTTTTATATGGCAACCGTAAAAATATATTGCGACTTCCTTTACCCACGAAAGCCCATAGTTCGCATCCGCTCAGATCATGGAGGCTTAGGAAAATGTTTTTTGGTTCCTCAACAAATAAAATTATGAATACTTATTTGCGTATTCTGTTCTGATAAGAAAAAAAATCTAATATTTTATGGGTTTGCCTTTCCGCATATTGGATACCTACCCGTTTTTATGTGAACAAGACAAGAAGATAAATTTTGTAAAATTAAAAACAGTTTCACCAAATTTCTTTTAATACAATTTCATTAATTTTTAATACGAGACTGCCTGTGACCATTTTATTTTGGACTATAATTGGCATTTCTCTAAACTACTCCAATCTATTAACAGACAATATTACTAACATTGAATTTCTGAAATTCACTGAGATCGTCGCTTTTCTGTTTATTCATTTATTCACAACATAATGTAACAAATTGTATTCGTTACATCATGACCTCTTACAAGGTAGTGAGTATACTTAAATTGGTAACAATGGAAAGAAAATAACATTTACGTTGCTTCATAATAATACACAAAACACTACTAAATTAAATAACGAAGCCTAAAAATCTTTCATATAATAATATGTTATAATCAATACTAATATTTTAATGTTGTATGTCATAGCTATGGATAAACACAAAAAATACTAAACCGATTTTAAAAATGCATTCATCAGTAAAATCTACATAGTTCCTGAGTGATATAGGCTATATTTTATCCTGATATTCCAAAGGGAATGGGTACCACGCCGGTTAAACCGCGAGAGATACTAGTTTCTAATAAAAAGCATGAAAATGTCAGTAAGAAAAATGGAGAATCAATATTTCCCTATATTTCGCGGTAGACAGGTAAAATAAGACCTTGTCCTTTAATCTATGTGTCGTGCCCATCATTCTGATTACCCTACGGCCGACTAATTTCGTTGAAAATGATGCATTTAGTTTTCAGGAACGGGTAATATGACAGGACTAGTTTAAGAAAAACCTCATAGACCCTTACGTCAGAGCTAATTTTAACAAATGCTGGAAAGGTCAAGGGTCTAGCTTATCTGGTTCAAAGGGAAGCACAAGGAGTGCTGACCCTCTCTAATAGGGTAAACCATCCGTCAAATAGTCCTTAGGGGGTAAGTTTTTCATTCTTGTCTATAATTTTGTTATGTTTGATAAACAAGATTATCCGATAGGAAATTGATTGTTTTACTTTTTAACATCTTATGGCATATGAAGTAAACATAAACATAAGCATACTTTTATTTGTTCTCCACACAATCCTGCTCTTAAATGTATACATAAGTACAAGAACTACACAAAGCAATAAACAAAGAAAACCACAAGATTGTGGAGAGACTGGTATCCGAACTGAGCCGTGGCCTGTATTTCGGAGGACCAGTACTCTACGTACATACGAGATACTTATAGTTTTATTAATTTATCTATACAGTCAAATTGCATCTTAAAGATAAGGTACATCAAGATTTTTGAATCAAAATCATTTTTAATTGAGGACGATCAAGTCAATCTATGACATAATTTTCATTATTATTATTGCAGCTTCTTCAAATACCTAGGTAATAGATTTTAATAAATCATTAGATAACCCATCTTACGAATGTGAATGTGCTATGTAAATATTGCGAAACGTTTAATTTACAAAATTAGTCTATTGAATACTTAATTCTCATGACATTCTACGACCTTACGTTTTGCTGATTATTATTAGAATAAATTAACAAAAACTACAATATACAAAGCCAAATATCGGCCATCAAAAGCTAACAACAATGGAAGTCAATCAATCGAGTAAAATTTTAATTAAAATATTACCTTAGTCTCGTTTAAAATTGTATAACGGGGCTGACATTTGAAATTATTAATTAAGTCTACCGAAAATTCGAACAAAAGACTTTCGTGTAATTAACACGTTTTAAATTGAGCGTAAAAGTTAACTGCAAATTTGATGCAAACGAATTCGGTCGAATGTTCCCGAAATGCGATTCGTACTAATTAAGAATTAGGATTCGGTGAGATGCATGCATTTAAATTGCATGCATTTCCCACTTGTTTGCCTGTTTTGGAAATACAGGGGGTGATTTGGTTTCGATCAAATGAACAAGTAGAACAAAAGAGTTCTTTTAGATCTTTAGATAATTTTGCTAGTAGATTATGAAGAGCGATTTGGCGCAGGGGTAGGAAGTTATAGGAGGGGGAGGTTTCGGGTTCGATTCCCGAACAAGACAAATATTGCATAAACATTGCTATTTGTCTTGCTCTGGGTATATACTTTTATTATTAATCCGTTATCTAGTTTCCATAACACAAAACTACGTATGGCGTGATTGTAAAAAAAAAATCTTATATAAACCAGGCTCTATTTTAAAATGCATTATTATTTATTTTATGGACAAAATGTTTCGCTATATGTTTATAGAGGTCCCACTCTAATTCCTCAAGGGTTTTGTTAATATACTTAGTCCATGTGCCTAACACAAAAAAATTCACTATATCCTCATGTTGATTAACAATCCTCACCAGACCAGACACCACACTCTAGCACTTATATTACTCCAATAAACTCCTTTATCATATACTAGCGGATCCTCGCGGTTTTAACCCGTCTGGTTCCCGTGGGAGTATCGGGAAAAAATAAAGCCTATGTCAATCGGGAAGAATGTAGCTTTCTAATGGTCTAAGAATTTTCCAAATCAGTCCAGTAGTTTCGGAGCCTAGTCGATGCAAACAAACAAACAATCAAATCTGTCCTCTTTATAATATTAGTATAGATATAGATTATATATATTATAAGAAGAAGAAGATATAAATAATATTATAGATACTTCCTCTTTATAATATTAGTATAGATAGATAGATAAAGATTATAAAAAAATAATTAATTTGTTGCCATAAATAAAGACAAAAAAGGATAGAAAAAGATTTGAATTGCAACAACAGTTCAAATAAGCAACTGCATAGCAACATCCATTGCTTTCACGTGTGTTTCCGTGCAGTTTTTTTATGCAACAAACCGATGCAAGTGCGATTAACCACTTCCAATCTAGATCAGAATACCACACTTGCTTGTTTTGTATAGACTAGGTTGTATATGTGGTGGTTACCTTGTATTGCAAAAGTTCGATAGATATATAGAAAAACACTTTATTTCTCACACTAAGATACAGGTACATAAACAACAGCAACAAGTAATATACAGTTATGGGAGCAAATGCGGTCTTATCGCTAAGAGCGATATCTTTCAGACCAGTTAGAGATCAGTTTCCTTTTTGGAAGATTGGTAGAAACCACTTAAAACAAGAAAGTGGTTTGAATGATCATGTTACGCATAAGAGTTGAACTGGCGACCTGACCCGGTTTCACACGGGTGCAAAATATACAAAATATAAATGCTGAAATTTAAAAAGACCTGCCACCAACCAAACCGAATACAATACTAAATATGTACCCCCACCTGAGAATCGAACCCGGGACCTTTGGGTCTAATACCGGTGTTGTGTACCACCTAGACCACAGGGGCAATTAAAACCTATAAGGTATAAGTATGTAGCTTTTTACATATTATAGGTATTTACATTAATAATATCTTCATGAATTTCAATATACATATACATGAATGATTTTGTAGATATAGGTACCTACGTTGGTATATTAAGCCCGTTTGAATTCTGATGTTATAAATTTCAGATAGGCCAAACGTAATAAGAATTTAATATGTACATATGTCAATACAGAATTTCTTATGAAAATTGTGGCACTCATTTTACACATAGGACAGTACGGTCAGCAATAAAAGTAGAGTAGCTTATAATTTGTTTGAGTTTTATCAATGCATTTGAAATGGGCACTGCGTTTTTTAATTATAATTATTCTTCATTCGTAAATCAATATTTTAGATACCTACTCAAATAGTTCTTAATGTTAAACACTCCATTTTTTTATCAAAACATCTTACTATCCGTAATGAGTAATGAGAATTTAAAATCTACTAAGTATTTTTTTGCAATCATACTTATGGCACAATCAATAAACAAGTAAATCAATAAATTGATAATTTCCTGTTTTTACCACAAACGCGAACATACGGTTAGTTATAAACTAATTACAATTTGCAAGTAATTTGCTCAGTAGTAAGTATAAATCCTGAAACTGCACCACAGTCCATGGATTCAAAAATAGTAAGATTCACATCATGTGAAATTGTAACATTAAAAATATACTTATATTCTAAGTATTCTAGTATTTTTATTTCGTCGTAAGGGCAAGTACGAGCTTATTTAGAATAATTTAGAATAAAACGTAGGACCTTAATTTTTAACCGACTTCAACGGTTATTTTATTGATATTAGAGTATGTAATTAAATTATTTATTTTTATTATCAGGAAATGATAACAGTCCATTTAAAATTATTGTTAAAGCTAGAAATATGATCTAATAAAAATTTTATAATTAATAAACAAACATTCCGTGATAATACTCCCAAAAGTCAATAAAAGAAAGTATTACCCAAAATCTTTTAACTTTGAGTACAAATCACAGTGTTTTTCATAAGAATAATATATTTAAAACATTTTTATGGACAAAAATCTAAGAAATAACTAAAATAAATAACCCTTTAAGCTTTTTATCTGCTGACGCTACACAGACCGGATCCCAAGGAAAGCCGCGCGTATATAAACACAAAACTCAAATATTTATGGAACTTACGCATAAGCCCTGTATTTGTTCAGAAGAACTCCCAAATATTACCGCGGCGTAGAATCAGCGACATATACACTTGAAATATAATCAAAATTGTGCCTTATTTCGTGTAGAGAGATAAGGAATTGTCTGGCTGATAACTAATTGAATAGAACTATTAAGTCCCTTTTCAATTAGACGACTATATTGTATGAAATAAGACAGGAGAAAAAATTCAGCGCTTGACGAGTTTCTTGCCGGTTCTTCTCGTTATAATTACAACATAGTATCCCGTAGATGGCGTAGCTCTTTGACGTTCACAAGTGCTGCATCAGCCAATGAATAAATGGTTTTGAATGTTTGAATTTGATCTGTTGCTTGATATTAAAACGTAGGACCTTAATTTTTAACCGACTTCAAAAATTGAAAAGGAGGAGGTTATTTTATTTATTATAACACATATTTTAGGGGAACGCGTTTGCCAATACGAACAACTTTTTCTATGGGGACAGTTACAAAATCGTGAAAAAAAACAACAACTGTTATGTAATCCAAGCACGAAAACTTACGTTACGGTAAAACTGTCGATAATGTGACTGTTATCGTTTTTGTATGAAAACCAGAATAATGGAATAATTTTGATAATAATAATTTCGGTCGTTTAACTTTCAAGCATCGCGATTTAAAATTATTATTATCCGTCAAGCAACAGCCTACGAACGCGTTCCGCCGCGCGCTCTGCCACTATGGACGAAAACGTTCATAACATACGAACTATCTATCGGATCTCTAATCTGTTTGTTTTATTTAATATCTGAACGAATTCTCTATTGCCCAATGTAATAAAAGAAGTGGTTCTTTATGTCTGACTTTTGTTATTACTCTGGCAACTTTTTCTTCCTAGCAAACGAGAACGTTTGCTATAGAAAAAAAAACCAAATCGAATGAAACAAATTTGTTAAATGTAAGCTCTATTAACCATAGAACAAAGCTCATAAGTTTTACCACATCTAAAACACAATTATAATAAATAAATTGAGAGTAGCGAACACATGGTAGCAAAAGCATGGTTTTGTTCTGTGGGTCTAAAATTCCCCAGATGAATATTTCCACAGATTAGCAATGCAAAATGAAATAGAATTTTATTCTGAACACAATACAAACCTTAGCCAAAGCAAAATAAACCTTGTTTTGATACTATCAAGCTTTAAAGTGGTTTGTGTAGGAGCGGTCGCATGCGACCGCTCGCGGCCCAATGGCGTGACGTGTGGCGCGGTCGCGTGCGACCGCGCGAAGCTTCAGAGGTGAAACTGAAATTCAATAAATACATGACAGTAGCACTTCGACAACTCTTGAAGGACGATATACGGCCAGAATTAATAATCTATCCACAAATAGGGATAGGAATGATCCAGATTAGTTGCTAGTCAACACCTAGCAATACCCAGGCAAACTGTGGTTAATTCTATGTTAATATCAAATGTTGCATAGCAACTTATCTAGGTCATCCCTATCTGTGGATTGATTATTAATTCTGGCCGATAGTTTACTATTCGATTAGCACGATACGATACGATACAATACGATTACGATAGTTTTTCATGCTAGGGGTAGATACTGATTTTCATCTATACTAATATTATAAAGAGGAAAGATTTGATTGTTTGTTTGTATGTTTGTTTGTTTGCATCGAATAGGCTCCGAAACTACTGGACCGATTCAGAAAATTCTTTGACCATTAGAAAGCTACATTCATCCTAAGTGACACAGGCTATATTTTTTCCCGGTATTCCCACGGGAACGGGTACCACGCGGGTGAAACCGCAAGGTTCCGCTAGTTCACAATAATTTGATCACGATAACCAAAATCGATTATTTCAGACACAACATTATGTCACCAAATGCAAATTTTACAGGAGAAACATGAAACTTCTATAAGCCACTATTTAACTTTGTTATTTTTTAGATTCAAATAATAAAGTACATGACTTCATGTTTACATTTTTCTGACCATAGTATTAATATTTTCAAGGTTCAGAAGCAATAAAGTATGATGGACATGGTTTTATTTCTGAAATAAACGACGACTTAAAATGTCAAAATTTTATAAATATTATAAGTTGAATAGTAATTCTACAGTTCTTCTGCATACTACAAGGTTGTGGTAGGCCAAGAAAAAAAAAATCGTTGTAAAAATATTGTATCGGTCAAGGAAATAAGGTTCTAACATCATCAAATAAACGCAGCAAACAAAAATATAACCGCCGGAAAAAGTGGAATAACAACTTGATAACTTGAATTAGATTAGGACATGAAATGACAGGACATGCATACAACGAATTCTGAGGGATATGATGGTTTATGTACAAAAGTTATTAAAAACTGCATTACAGAATTAAGTGCTATATTAACACACTTGATTAACCTGTCTTTTACCTCTGGAACATTCCCTGAAAATCTAAAACTGTCTGTCGTAAAACCTCTATATAAAAAAGGGGATAAAGATGATGTCAATAACTACCGACCTATCACACTAATATCAATTCTATCAAAGATTTTTGAAAAATGTATGTACAAAAGGCTATTAGATTATTGCGATAAGTTTAATATAATTGATGCAAATCAATTCGGCTTTCAAAGGCAAAAGTCAACGACACTAGCTGTATTTAACTTAATACGCTCAGTGTTGACAAGTATAAATAATGATAATATGACTACGGGTCTATTTTTTGATTTATCAAAGGCATTCGACTTTGTCTCACATAGAATACTATTGCATAAGCTTGAATTGATGGGGATCAGAGGGTTACCACTCCAATGGATTAAGTCATACCTGACTAATCGACGACAAGCGGTTGTTATAAAAAAAGTCACAGAAAATGAGCTAATCTCTCATTCCTCAGAGTATAAAGAAAACAAGTACGGTGTTCCGCAAGGGAGTATAAGTAGGGAGATATTGGGCATTCTGCCCCACCTACCATTCGTTTCGGCTAAACGCCTCCACTCACTCACGGTGGGGTGGAACGCCCAATATCTTTTTGTCGTTTTTGGTTGTTTGCCTCCACTGACTCTCGGTGTAATTGAAGGCTCAATATTATAAATTAATTTCACATTACATAGTCCATGTATTCATGCAAAATCTATCTTGGATCAATATAAAAAGCAAAATCACTAATCAATCATTCATTTCGACTACGACGCGCAGAACAATTACTCCTATGAAATTTATTAAACAACCTCAAACGTTGGAATTGAATAAAATTTGTCCAGATGGGGAGGCAGTTGCATCTCGACACGGAAATCTGCTACCCAACTCAATTCGATGTTTAGTTTGTGGACCTTCAAACTGTGGAAAAACAAACTTGGTTATAGGTCTTTTATTGCATGAAAATGGATTACGTTTTAGAAATGTATATCTGTATTCAAAAACACTGTACCAACCCAAGTATATGTACTTAGAGAACGTTTTGAAACTTGTACCGAGTATAACATTTTCAAAATATCGTGATAATGAATTAATTCTCAGCCCACATGAAGCCAAACCATATTCAGTAATCATTTTTGATGACGTGGCATGTGAGAATCAAAGTAATATGAGAGACTATTTTGCTATGGGTAGACATAAATTTATTGATTGTTTTTATTTGAACCAAACATACAGTAAAATACCAAAGCAACTGGTGAGAGATAATGCAAACCTATTAGTTTTATTCAAGCAAGATGATGTAAATTTACGACATGTATATGATGAGCATGTTAATAGCGATATGACGTGGACACAATTTAGAGAAATGACTTCAAAAGTTTGGAACGATCCGTACAGTTATTTAGTAATTAATAAAGATTGTGCTAAAAACAATGGTTGTTACAGAATGAACTTTGATGCCTTTGTTACATTCGAAAAATAAATAAAAACACGAACCATCTGTATAAATTTTCATTTCATTAAAAAATCTGAAAGATAAAACACATATTATAATCAGATTTAAAAAATGGAAAAGGAATTGAAAACACAAATTGTTCAAGCTGCTGCGGCTGTCAAAAAAAAAGTTAATGAAATGCGTATGGCAGAGTCTTACAATGAAAAATTTTTGGATACATTTTTTCAACCTATTACAAAACCATTTCATCAAATAATTAACGATAATAGCACCCTTAAGCAACTGAATGTATCTAAAAACAAAAATATTTGTGAACAATTGAACAATACACATTTTAAGAATAAAGAAACTCTGCTTAAATCCCCATACAATTCTGATGAAGAAATCGATGAGAGCAGTTCTGATTCTGAGGCTAGTAACAAAAGTTTACCAAGTAATTCATCTTTTGCTACAGTTGAGTCATTACAAAGCCCTAAGCAAAACACTTCGTCTTGGTCGTTGTCTTCTGAAGTGTTTGAAGATGTTCCATATGGAGTCAGGAGAGAACGAGGAAAACTGATGATGGGGAGCTCACGTGTGAATGTGGATGATGACAACGTATATATAGCTGGTGAATCGTACCAGAAGACCCCTGGTTTGTTTGAGCTTTTGTTTAAGAAAATACCTGATTTATCTTTAGTGTCTGAAAATGATTCACAAGTATATAAAGCAATGCTCCAAGAAACAAACGCTCATCGAAGGGATTATGATCGAAGTAAACCTATAAAAACTAATAGAGGAATAAAGTATTTACGAATTATAAAACCTCTTTTCAAGTTAC
Source organism: Crambus lathoniellus (assembly GCA_949710035.1). Lineage (NCBI taxonomy): Eukaryota > Metazoa > Arthropoda > Insecta > Lepidoptera > Crambidae > Crambus > Crambus lathoniellus. Next base: position 5,550,770 of record OX453315.1, on the reverse strand, counting down.
GTAAACCTTCAACATCTTCCGTTTCTTCATGTAAAGATCAACTTACCGAAGGGGAAGGGTTAACAATTAAAAAAAAAATTAAAAAATATACTGATTATGTTTACTGGGATGACCCCAATGAATTAGTCGAAAGATTAAAATTGTTAATAGCCTCTAAGGATGCTGGAAATACCGGGGTGAACAACGAAATTATTTCTATTGTTGAAGAGTTACGTGAAAATGGTCATATAAATTAAAATGATAGTATATATTAACTGCTGCAGTAGTTTGTCTTTTATTTCCAAATCTCCATTGAATCCATCGGATCTCCAAAAAATGAATATCGATAAATTTGGTCATCATGTACATAAAAGATTACGTTTATCAGAATTAATAGATTTAAAGGAAAACTCTTTAGTAAAATCAGAGGACGGAAGTTTTGACTTGCGTTCATCGCGACTGACTGGAGTTGGTAAACCCCTGAAACATGACGATGTTGTCAATAAGCAATACGTTGATGAAAAAATGTCTAATCTATGTACGAAAACTGAAATAAAAAAGATTATCGAGGCAATAAAAGATGATATCACTGACAACTTCGATCAGTTTGAAAAAAAGTTTTATACTAAGAGCTCAACAGAACAAAAAATATTATCTAAGCAAAATGGTCAAACACCAAATAGTAAGAGAGATCCATAGATCTGCACGCAAAAATTTTGTCCGTCGATCTGTTTACCTGAAAGGAATCAATGACTTGTGGCAAGCTGACCTGATTGATTTTAAATCCTTAAAAAAGTATAACAATGGATACCCCTTCATTTTAGTGGTTCTGGATTGCTTTACTAAATATGCATGGGCTGTTCCTCTAAAATCAAAATCAGCAAGATGTGTGGTTGATGGTTTTAACCAAATTTTTTCAACATGCGGTAGTCGCCCTGCTAACTTACAAACTGACATGGGAACAGAATTTTATAACGAATCCTTTCAACAGCTTATGCAGTCACTTAACATAAATCACTATTCATCGTATTCTACAAAAAAAGCATCTATAGTTGAAAGATTGATAAGAACATTAAAAAATAAATTACATATTTATTTTAGCTGTAATGGTAGTTACAAGTGGATAGGAAAAACTTTAGTTGATGTTTTGCGCACATATAATAATAGCAAACATCGTATCACCAAGTATAAACCAATCGATGTGACTTCTGAAAAAGAAGAGGAAGTTAAAAGCAATATCAAAAACTTTAACAAGAAGCAAAATACCAAACAAAAAAAAACTTAAAAATTGGTGACTATGTTAGAATAAGTAAATATAAAAGTAGTTTCGATAAGGGTTATACGCCGAACTGGTCAACAGAAATATTTACCATTAAAACAGTGAATAGTACTTCACCTGTTACCTATAATATAGTAGATCAACGAAAGCAACCAATATTGGGATCATTTTATCGTGAAGAATTACAGAAAACAAATTATCCTAATGTTTATTTGGTTGAAAAAGTTATTAAAAGAAAAGGAAATAAACGTTTAGTAAAATGGTTGGGACTTTCTGATCGAGAAAATAGTTGGATAGACCATAGCTCCATCATACAATAATAAAATCATAGGTTTACTAACCTTGTAATCATTATATATCAGGAAATGCAAGGAGGAGGACTTGTCAACAGTATTATTGATTGTATACCATTTGAACTTCACTTGCCTGGATATAATTATTGTGGTCCAGGAACAAAGTTACAGAAAAGATTATCAAGAGGAGACAAAGGTGTTAATAAATTGGACGAAGCCTGCAAACTGCATGATATTGCATACATTAACAACGATTTTGATAGTAGACATAAAGCAGATTTGCAACTGTTAGATATGGCTAAGAAACGAATGCATTCAAAAGACGCAGGCAAGGGCGAAAAGTTAGCATCATGGTTAGTCAGTAAAGTTATGAAAGCAAAAGTCAAAACTGGTTCTGGCGTTAAGAAATTTAAGACTCTTATTTCAAGAATACAATCGAAATTAAAAAAAATTAATCCAAAAAATCATACAACTGCCATTAAATACGCTTACCAAGTCGCCAAAAAGTGCTTTCCCAAACAGTGTAATTTCCATCTACCACGAATTATACCGATTCCTAAGACGGGAGGAATTTTGCCATTGATCCCCATATTTGCTGGTCTATCAGCTTTAGGTGCTTTAGCTGGAGGTGCAGCTGGTATTGCAAAAACAGTAAACGAATATAAAGCTGCTCAACAGAATCTTAAAGAGTCAGAACGACATAACAAAACAATGGAATCGATTGCAATAGGAAAGGGTCTTTATATTAAACCGTATAAAAAAGGCAATGGTTTATATTTAAAGAGTTCAAAAAACTAAATCCTAAGCTACCTAATCGTGCGTTATCTAATATTGACATCTTTAAGTATTCCGTTAATATACCATATTTTCGTGGAGTTTACATGAAAGACAGATTACCAAAAATACCCAAAACAATAGAGTGTGGAATTGTAAATTTAGATAATCACAATAATCACGGAACGCATTGGGTAGCTTATGCAATAATTAATAACTATTGTGAATATTTTGATAGTTTTGGTGATTTAAAACCGCCTGAAGAGTTGGTGAAATATTTCGGGCAACGTGACATTTATTATAATTATGATCGATATCAAAAATTTAACAGTTTCAAGTGTGGACATTTATGTTTAAGTTTTTTGCAGAAATTTTGGACTGAATATAGTATATATTAAAGATTTTACTGTTTTATTTTATCATTTCCACCATGTCTTTCACACTGTCCATAACAGGAAAAAGTTCCCTCATAACAACAAATTACTCTCCTACTTTGGAACTCGACAGTGATTACGAGTGTGCTCTATTACATTTATCTACCTTTAATTCTATACCTAATATCACAAAAAGTAACAATAAATTTCATTATGGTAATAATGAAGTGGTTGAAATTCCTGAAGGAGCTTATGAACTTCAAGATATTTACGATTTGATAAAACAAAAAGTAAAAGATTGTATTTTAAAATTATATTGCAACAACAATACGCTTAAGGCATCTATATTCTGCTCTAAAGATATACACTTTGATAAACAAGATTCTATTGGAGAATTGTTGGGTTTTGGTAAGCTATTCCTAAAAAGTAATATAATACACGACTCACAACTTCCAGTCAATATTTTATCAACAACTGTGGTGAGAGTCGAATGTGACTTCGTAAGCGGTTCATATATAAACGGAAAACCAAGTCACATTATACATGAATTTGCACCTACTGTACCACCTGGATACAGAATAATAGAAATACCTAAGATCCCTATATATTTTCCAGTAAATAGGAATACAATAAACAGTATTACTATCAGAATACTAGATATTAATAATAATCTGGTGGATCTACGAGGTGAAGAAGTGAATTTATACTTACATCTGAAAAGAGTATGATTCAGTACAATAAAAGGGTCTCACTGCACTGTCAGAAGTCTAGTGATAATCGAGCAGTTCGGAAGAACACACATTCTCACGCTAAAATAAAACTAACAGCAGATAGTAAAGCATTTTTAAAATTGATTGGACTGCTAAAATGAATATCTTAAATATAACGAATCCGCCAGTTTACGATAATTCTATAGAGTTTATAGAAACTCATTCCTATAAACCATACGTAACAAGTTTTAATAGAAACGATGAAATACGAATACCGATTAATCAACAAGACTTATATTTGCTTCCAAGTGCTAGCACATTGTATTTGGAAGGTGTGATCAATGTGGTGAAAACTGGTACCAAGGATAAGGTACCTGCAATTCATTTAATTAATAACTCTATTATGTTCCTATTTCAAGATATACGTTATGAATTAAATGGTGTTGAAATTGATAAAGTGAAGAATGCAGGGATAACAACGACTATGAAAAATTTACTTTCTATGAAGGAAACGGAACTAAGACCTTCTAAGGCATGGGGTTGGGATATACAAGGCACCAGAATCGAATCTACTCACTTTTCTGTATCAATTCCGCTAAATAGGATCTTAGGATTTGCGGAAGATTATAAAAAAGTAATTGTGAATTGTAAACATGAACTCGTATCGCTTAGGAGCAATACAGATCTCAATGCTTTAAAAGTTAATACGGGCGAAACTGTAGAAGGCATTGATATTCATAAAATTATTTGGAGGGTCCCTCATATCAAAGTTTCTGATAGAGAAAAAATCGGTTTACTCAAACTCCTTGAAAAAGATAAGCCGATCCAATTAGCGTTCCGTAACTGGGATCTTTATGAATACCCTATGCTACCAAAAACCACAAAACACACGTGGTCGATTAAAACTTCTTCACAGATCGAAAAACCGAGATATGTGATTCTGGGTTTGCAAACTAATAGAAAAAACAATGCATCTAAAGATATGTCACAGTTTGATCATTGTGAACTACGTGACGTTAAAGTTTATTTAAATTCTGTATATTACCCATATGAAAACTATAATTCTGACTTTTTGAACCATAAATATGGTTTATTATACGAACAATTCGTAAATTTTCAACAGTCTTATTACGGACGTAACTCGAGTGCCTTGATAGGTCCGGCTGATTTTAAAAATATTGCTCCACTAATTGTAATAGATTGTTCAAGACAAAACGATAATATAAAAACAGGACCAGTCATTAACATTCGCTTAGAGCTTGAAAGTCATAAAGAGATACCGGACCAAACGTCGGCATACTGTTTAATTTTGAATGACAGTATTATCGAGTATAAGCCCCTCAGTAACATTGTACGCAAAATATCATGAGTACCACTTTGTTCGTTGATGTTCAGGGATTTAAAAATGATCAAAACCAGTTTATCATAAAGGAATTAGCACTATGTACTACAGATATCAGTCAAGTTTACCTAATAAAACCTCCATTTCCGTTTTCTAAATTAACTTCGGATGAGAAGAAAAGAGTAAGATGGATTGAAAGAAATCGAGGTATTACTTGGAGTGAAGGAAACATTGATCACAGAGAATTTAAGAGATTAATAAGCCCAATTCTTCAAAATAAAACAGTTATAATGAAAGGTCTAGAGAAACAGAAATGGATAAAGGATTTGTGTGAAAACTGTTATTTAATAGATATTGAAGATAGAGGTAGTCCTAGTTTATCAGTTTTGTGTAAAACATTTTGTGAATTAAAATCTACTTTTAATTGTGTAAACCATAAACAGGAATGCGCACTACAAAACGTAATCTGTATTAAAAAATGGTATTTGAGTTTATAAAATATAATTTGCATTTATAAGTAGGCTTTGTTATGTTAAATGATAAATAGATTTCGAAATTCATTAAAAGTTGTATTATTTAAATAAAACCTTCCTATTATTTATAAAAATAAAACACCAAATTGAACTTTAATTTTTATTACCTAAAAATATACAATAATAAAGATTGATCATAAACATTATCTAGGCACATACATATTTCCTAAAAATTACTATCACATATTTTTTTACTTATATTTCTAATCAGAGTTTCTGTTTGTTCCATAATTGGATCAAAATTATCCGTCACTACATACTGACTACTGTAGAGAATTTTATCGTTGTCACTGTCACATGGCACTGCACTGTTGTTGTCCAAGTCTACGACCTCAACCCTGATGAGGCGTACACCACGTCTGACTTCGTTGCTGTATACGAAGGAGCCTCCACTTTGCTGGCATGATTTCTTCGCAGGAACTGGGCTTTCTTCTTGACCTCCACGTTTTGTCTTCTTTTTCTTTGGCTCTCGTTGTAATCTAGCTAGCTCCGGGAACACTTCATCAAAGTTGGCAAGAGGATCTTGAGCGTTTTGTTCAAATAAACTGCACGAATCCATCTTCTTTTTTATTAGTTCTAACCTCGCACTTATATTTCCGAATTACTGTGTTGTTGTCACAGTGGTCAACAGAGGAATGCTCTAAATTAATTATAATAAAAATACTCGTAACTAACGGTTCTATTGCTGACTTATCATTTTGCAAAGTTTTCATGTTTGAACCTGTCAAATTTCGCAACATCCGTACTTTACTTAAGTACTGCTGATGTTGTGTTATTTGTAAACACGTGCACCAAATTTCGCAACATCTCTAAAGTATTACCTTACGTAGATACTGCTGGCGTCGCGTTATTTGTAAACACGTGCACATAATTAAGTCCATTGAATTTAAATTAGTTGTTTTATTAAATTTTAGGTTATTGCGAAATAAAAGAACTTCTATGACAGACAATTTATTTAACATTATTTTTACAATTATAAAAACCTAGAGATACTATGACTACATACAAACTAAAGTAAATATTAAACTAATGCAAAACAATATTTAAATTTTATTATGAGACACTTTAAAAAACCATCTTAAAAGGCAATTATTAAATTATGTCAGAACTACCCCAAGCCGTCGTCGACACTTTGTCGAGAGATATTAATCTTTTATCATCATTACCAGAAAGTGCAATTTTATTAACACCTCTTGTGAATATTTCGTGTTTAATAGATCTGAAAAGTATGTTCTTTTTGCGTATAATATTATTATTCAAAAGAACTGATTCGTAGTCTCTCATGGTTAAGTCACGTATAACGTACGATTTGGTACCTTTAGCTTTTTTAATAACTTTTTCTGAGGTTCTTACACAATAGAGTTTAGATCTCAAACCAACAAAATCTGATATTAAACGACCGCTCATTTCGTCCTTAAATAATCCTGGTACTTTTTTATTTATCAAAGGTAGGTCAAAACAATTTTGTTCATCGAAATTACTTGTGTCAAAAAAATGTAAAAATTCATTTTTCATATCTTGGTAAAAATCTAAAGTATTAACAATGTATATAAAACTGTCAGTGTCAGTATAGCAAAGTTGAACACGGTTATTATAATATGGTTTTATTATATTATAATGAAAATTATACATATGTGCTTTAGATAACTCCAACACGGTAAAACCTACATAAATAGGTTTATCTAAAATAATTTGATCGGGTTTCATTTCAATGGCAACCAAGTTGTTTGTGAAGACAGATACACTATGAAAATGTGGACTTGCAATTAGTTTATTTGCGCTCAATTTCTTTTTGGTTTTATTACTATTATCGGCCCATTTGCTAACAAGATGCACGTTTACTCGAGCTTCATTATTTTCAAGAGTTTTGCCAAATACAGAATTATTTAAAAGTTTAAAAAAATCTTGTTCAAAAGCAGACTCAGCTTTTTGACGAAGACTTGTATTTAATTCAATATATTTTTTAAGATAGTCACTTTGTCGAAAAGCGATTACACGATGAATTTTGCGCATTAGCAACCCGTGCTCTATACATTTTTTCAGGTGAACATAATGAATAACATAATTAAATTTGTTATATAAATTAAGTATTAATTTTTTTGTTTTACCACCAGGCGGAATGCACTTTTCAGGACAAAATGCTAAATCATTATGTAAACGATGTAAATATTCAGGATAAATCAAATCAACCTCGAGTATGTAACCGTATTCACCATCATCATCTACGTCTAAAATTTCCAATAGTTCTATTTCATCTTTATTTAAAAATCTAAAATCAGAATAAGGCAAGGTTTGACTCATGCTGTATCCGTATAAATTATTACAGTCTAAATAAACGATATAAGAATCTTCCTTAGTGGAATCGTAGTTGGACATGTATTTGTTATTAGCTTTCGCGTAGCGATGAGAAACCATGCACACGCCTCCTCTTATTCCCTCTTGAATCATACGAATCATTGACAAATCGTCGAGAAGCTCAAGTTGAACACCCGTTTTTAAAAGCATTGCGTCGAATGATAAGCTTGGTGCAGTAACATAAAAAGCGGGATCAAGTTGGTAATGATATTTACACGTAATGCGAAATTTTTCAAATATGTCTGATAGTAAAAGAACATCTGTTTTTAAATACAAGTCGGTATATTCACCTAAATCTTTTACTTCAAAATTAGTCCACACCGCCTGAGCATGTTTATAATCTTCTTCCGTGACATGTTCATTTGTAAGAGAATTGAAAAAGCTTGATTTTACGGGTAACTTTTTTTCTGAATAACAGTCCCAGTTATTCATATAATCGTAAGGATATACTCCTTTTCTCGTCAGTAATTCGAAACGCTTTTTGTTGGGAAAATGAGAACGTAAGTTGTGAAAATCATCCTTCTTCATAGTTTTAGCCAGTTTATCTAAACTCGTTCCTAAAAATTTAAATGAATCAGTAAAACGTAACTGAACAAATTCCCCATTAGATACTGGTAAAAATTTAGTAAACGAAATATAATTTTCTTTAGTTTTGGGTATAACTTTTATATTACCAGGCATTTCTCCTAACTCTTTTATAAAAAGATGACAGTCGTAGCCAGATAAATTGTGAAAAAAAATAGGTATGAATTTTGGCGTTTTATAGTTCAAATTACAAATTTGATGAGCTGCGCCACGATAACGACCTGAGACGTGACAGTGATCGCGGACTTTATCTTGCCACAGCAAATGATCACAAATATGGCACCTTGTTGCTTGGACAAAGTTAGCAGCATCTAGCTCCGTAAAATTCATAGGTTTTGAACAGTTTAAAACTTCATGAATTTTCTTGGCTTCGTCATGAATGAGTTCAACAAACTTCGAAACACAATCTAGCCCTCGATAAGAAACGAGCTGATTTAGTGATGCATCGAACGAACAAACAACGTTATATGCGAAAGCGACTGGTACGTGCCGCTGTAAATCGGTTGTAGCCGCCAACGCAGGGTTCGGTTCGCATCCTAGCACTGGTTGTAACATAGTTTCAAAATCAGCATAAATTACAAATGGAATGTTCTGTTTACGATCAAAATTCTTGAATTGTAAAACAGATCCTTTGTTTGGTAATACTGTAACAACACCCCCACAGACATGACTCTCGAGCTCGTCCTTCGAAGAAAAAAATATCAAACAATCATCGCAAAAATACAAAGAACCATGATGCTTAGTAATTTGATTTCTAACGAGACGACCTAAGTTTTTAATTAAACAGTAATGAGATTTATCGTTTGACTCTATGAGTAAAAGATGAATGCGCTTACCGTTTTTGACACAATTTTCCGATTTGAACAACGGTCCTGTAACAAACTTATCATCTTTTAAACCATAAACGTTAACACTAATACCAGGATTTTTTTTCTCAATAATACTTATATCAGAGAAGCTTACTGGAAAAGAGATATCATTAATATTAAGTACGCGTTTAAAATGTGGATAGGACGATACGCGTTCCGGATGTTTGTTGGTTGGATAGAGAGCCGCGGTAACACACCACAAGAAACAATGCTTGTCATTGTTTTGAATGTTAAGACATGCTTTTTTATTTTTAATAAACTTTGGTAAATCTATATAAGTTGACCCCCGTAGTGGTTCATACTTATTTATATTGATTTCAAAATGAGAGTTGTGCAAAAAAGACCAACCACTGTCTCTCTCTTGAAATTCTTCAATGTTTTTATTTAAATAATTCATAACTTTTGAATAAATATCATTAAAGTTATAATTTAAATGAATTGAAAAATTTCTAGTGGCAAATGACTTTATTTCCTGACTGTTATCTTTCATTAATAGAAACATTGAATAAAGTTCGAAATTAACTTTAACACTAGTGTGAATAGTCAATGACTGATCTAACAGAGACTTTATTTTAGAATGCATACTGTTGAAAAAAATATTTACTGAGTATAAGTCATTTTCATCAGCGGCCACTATTCTGTAAGTAGCAATACGCCCGCGGAATGCTGACCTTACTAATTCTACTCCATCGCAATAATTTATTATATTCTTGTTTTTGTGAGTGTTACTCCGCAAGTGTCCTATCCACCTACGTTTATCCACTGAAACATTACAAGACGAGCAAAAAGGCATTATTATGTACCTACCTACTAATTTACTTGTAGTTAAGATATGAGGTGCCTACTCTGACTCGTTAATTAAAGTGTCTCGAAATTCTAATATATTAATAACTAATTCTAATAGTAAATACTTATAATATAAAAATGAAAATTTAATCAAATAATTTATTTCTCTATTTTTATTTACATAATTTTATATTCAACTTATCCGAGTAAAAAGTAGGTGTAGCTTCTTCAAACAAAAGGCTAGTTTCTTTAACCAATCGCTGCAGCAGTTTCCACTGCGACGAATCGTTCTCGAGCTGGCAGTTTAAGCGCAGCAACGCCTTCTTCCAACGTTCGTCCGCAGCGCTGGCCTCGGCGTCGTCGCGCTGGTACACCTTGAGCTCCACGTAGAAGTCGCCGGCGGTGGTGGCGAGTAGGCGCTGCGAGCCGTTGGCAACTCGGTTTATTATGTACGATGATAGTTTGGTTTTCTTGGTTTCCACGGCTTGAGCTTCCTCTTCACCCAAACCAAAGATGTCTAAGGTTTTCGTTTTCTTGATAGAGTTTCTGAAACCAAAAAATATTATTACTATGTGATACTCAACTTTGTAATTTTTGTATAGTTAATAATAATAAATTTCTTACAATCACACCAATTATCTAGCTCATAAGTAGTTATCATTATGAAACTGTGTTATGGAAACTAGATAACGGATAAATATATACTTATATACTTTTTTTGTAAATACATACTTATTATACATACATAACACCCAGACCAAGACAAATAGACATGTTCATGCACACAAATATTTGTCTTGTTCGGGAATCGAACCCAAGACCTCTGGCGCAGAAGACAGGTATCCTACCCCTGCGCCAAATCGGCCGGCAATTACATTTTAATTAAACCATTATTTCAATAACATTAAGGGCGACTTTCATCACTGATATTTCGTGTTTAATACTTAGTTCTGCCTCTGTCATCTGTTTGAATGTGACAGGAACAGAAATACGTTTTAAACACGTTTAGCGTTAATCGCGTTTAAATATCATTGGTGAAATCGGGCCTAAGTAACAATAAACGCTGAACTATAAATGTTGGATTCGTTACTCTGAATAAACACAAATAACTATAAATAAAAAAAGGAAAGTCATAACACTTTATTAGTTATAAACTAAAATAACTTTTACTTTACAGATGTCTATATATGAGATAGAATACTAAGTATCACAAAAAATAATTAATTCCACCAGGATTCGAACCCGGAGTATTTCTAAGGATGCATAAAGTTAAATCAATTTGAAATGTTTACCTTTGCGAGTTAGTTGTTTTCGACTTGCGCTTAGAAGATGTTGCCTTTGTTTTGCTGAGCAGCTGCTCCTGAGCAGCGATCGATTCACAGTAGTCGGAGTCAGACCTGAAAGTTAAAAAATATTTATAAAGGATTATAAGATACTAGCCTTCTACCCGCGGCTCCGTCCGCGTGGGTTACACGACGCTATCCCGTGGGAGTGTGATATTCCTTCCTAGGCTCTCAAACTATTTCCATTCCAAACTTCTTCAAAAGGGGTTCAGCCGTTTTGACGTGAAAACGAAACAAACAAACAAACAGACATATACATTTCCGCATTTATAATATTAGTAGGGATTATTTATTCGCACAACATTGAAATATTTGTCTGCAAATAAAGATCAGAGAAATAAAGGTTATTTAACAGTTCTTAAATACTTACTAACATTTTGTTAGATTTTGCCGATGATGGACGATGCACACCTTGTTATGCTATGCGATGGGGCTTGAGGGGCTGGAGGGCAGGGCAGCAGCGATCTTGAACCGTAACTTGCAAATACTTGCAGCACAAAATTAGTGAATGAAAAGTGAAAGAAATTTCCACGCTTTTATTGGAAAATAATGCTTACAAATCATTTTTTGTATTAAATCAAAAAGACATAAATCCATAGTTTATTTAGGATTCGAAAAGTAGGTCTTATTACTTACGAGGTATGATTCATCAGTATCATCATAATGCTAATTTAAATCGACTATGATTGAAGTAAACAACACGAAAATTTTTAACCGACGTCTAAAAGATGGAGTTTATCAATTTGTTGTATATAGATACTTATATTTTTTATGTTTGTTTACTTATTATAAGTTTATTTCGGTTTCATTAGTTTAGTCACTTTTTAAACACATTAACCTAAAACACAAATTAATATTTTGATAATTTTTAAAACTATGATTTCGATCCCATTAGTTATGGTTGCTTTAAAACGCATTAACCTAAAAATAAATAAAAAAAAATATTATTTTCAAAACTAAGATTTTATCTTGTAAATTAAATTGTTTATTTTTTATTAATTTAATATCTTTACTGTAGGATTATATAACTTGTACGTATCATCATTATTTTACCATAAAAAATAGGGGACTTAACAACCTACCAATCTACCTTTAGAGAAATAAACTACAGCTACCAATGCAGTAAAGTAATACAGATGTGTTATAACAAAATAAATAATTTGTTACAGTAATTAAGTAAGCTATTGTTTTTATAGACAATTATTAGTTATATTTTCACTAAAGTACCTATTGTTTAATCTATAATAATATAAGCATAAAAAACTTATTCATCCTTCTAGTATTTTTTGCGGTAAATTCATCTATTTACGATTGTACCGGAATCGTGATACAGTAAGTTTCATTTTTGTACAAAACATACCATTTAATGGATGACTTAACATTCTGCCAGTTAACCTTTAGGGAATACTCCCGCTATGAATATTGTGTAATCGAATAAAATATTAGTATAATACAGATGTTCTGTAAAATATTATTTATTGTTATTAGGTATTATTATTATTAAAGACATTTATTTTTTATATTCTTAGTTTAACTAACGTGTACCTAGTAATTATCCTTAATAATTAATAATAGATAAGTAAACAATCATTTTCATCGTTCAAATTTTATCTTGTAAAAAATTTAAACCCATGAATGCATCAAAATTGATTCAGTGCGTTCAGTCATGAAAAATAGAGACATAATTACTTTAGCATTTATAGCATTAGAATTGAATTAGTTTATTACAGAAGGAAAGTCGTGTTATTACAGTTAACTTATAAAAATATTGAATTTCCGTTTTACGGACATCCGGTTTTTGTTTTGATTAATATTTAAATATTTAATAATGCTTATTTAACAGAATATTAATATCAAAATGTATAATTTTTTCCACTGAAAGCTATACTAATGGCGGAAATACATGGTTCACTTTTGCCTTTCAATTTGGATGAAGTAATAAGTAAGATAAAGTAAGAAATTGAACAATGTAAACGTAAAAGTGAATCATTCAATGTCAATGTGCGCCTGTATTTCGTCACCTTTCAACCAAAGTGAATCAATTTGGTTGAACCGTGTAATATTAGCATAAAATACATCAAGTAATTTATACTGAGAGACAAACTGTGTTGTTTATCAATAGTTGAATAATCATTTCCATATTTCCGCCGCACACAAACAAGAAATAATTTTAATACTTAGGTACCTTTCTTTTTAATTTTTAATATTCATTTTAATGGACGAATGCATAAAGGTAAATTGTCATGTTGTTCATGGTACTAAAACAAATGTGTGTAATGTCTAGCTAATTTAAATGTTTACGCTTTTATCATCATATAAAATACTTTTGCAATAAAACTATATTCATCATATCTTATATCTATCGAAGAACCTCTACCTTTACTAGACGATAACGACGGATGTCGATGCGAAACAAACACAACTAATTCGCAAAACCCTAACGCTGCATTAATGCAGTGTGACCTTATTTTACCTCGTATTGTATGAGCGTATGGTACAAGTAATAGAAAACTGCGTGTTTGATATTTTTCGCAGCTATTGAAGCCATAGTTAATAATGTATTTAATAAAAAAGTATGAATGCGAATAAAAACATATTCGAATACTGTTGACACAATAATGACCATAATTTCAAACGCTCGGACAATAATTAAATTTAGTATATCAATATAATGAGATATATTTATTTAACATAGACGCACATAACTAAAAATCTTTATAACAATTTTTTATATGTATATTGACATTAAACTTTCGGTAATAGGTGTCATTAAAAACCGTAAAAAAAAACTATGCATATTTTTTGGGACTAAATCATGTCTATTTCATTTTGCGTATTTAACCGTTAATTCATAATTAGATTAGAATATATGATTGATTACAAAATTCATTTACATACTATGAAGGCAGTTACTAATTCAAGTGTAAATTATTCATTGTTACTGAAATACAAAAGCAATGGATGTATCATACACGCTTGTGCGAGCGAAACGCTTCAGCTAATGACTTAACGCACGCATTAGAACGGTCTACCTTTAATCATTACCACAGTCGATTTGCATTGAAGAGAGTGTGTGTCAGTGTACCTATATTTATTTGCGAGTTATTTAATAATTGTACATTTTTAATCAAAGTGATGTCAAAGTGCCGTTTAATACTGCTTTTACTGTATAACCATGTTGAGTGGAAATGCGAACTTAGTGTTGTACTGAAATACTGATCTCTTGATGGCAATTCCGAGGCAATCAGCACAGGAAGACCATGAGCCAATCGGGCCTAGAGTTCAGAGTTCCTTTATAATGAGTATGTTTGTGGTCAAAACGTTCAGTGATTTAAAATGTTTGATCTCTAGTCGGCAACTCCGAGGCAATCTGCCCAGAATACAATTCAGGGAGACCGTGAGCCAATCTGGTCTAGAGATCAAAGTCATTGATTGACACTTACAACGTTTGATGAAAATAAAAAATAACGAGCTCTAGTCGGCAACTCCGAGGTAATTTGCTCTGAATAAAATTCAGGGAGACCGTGAGCCATTCTGGTCTAGAGTTTTTTTTTTTCATGTTGTTAATACACTTTAAACGAATGCTTATTTAATTACAATTGATATTATGAAACTCTTGTCGGCAACTCCGAGGCAATCTGCTCAGAATTAAATTCTGGGAGACCGTGAACCATTCTGGTCAAGAGTTTCGACCTCTAGTCGGCAACTCCGAGGCAATCTGCTCAGAATAAAATTCAGGGAGACCGTGAGCCTTTCTGGTCTAGAGATTTTTTTTCATGTTGTGAATACACTTTGAATAATGCTTATTTAATTACAATTGATATTATGAAACTCTTGTCGGCAACTCCGAGGCAATCTGCTCAGAATTAAATTCTGGGAGACCGTGAACCATTCTGGTCAAGAGATTCGAACTCTAGTCGGCAACTCCGAGGCAATCTGCTCAGAATAAAATTCAGGGAGACCGTGAGCCATTCTGGTCTAGAGATTTTTTTTCATGTTGTAAATACACTTTGAACAATACTTATTTAATTACAATTGATATTATAAAACTCTTGTCGGCAACTCTGAGGCAATCTGCTCAGAATTAAGTTCAAGGAGACCGTGAGCCAATCTGGCCAAGAGTTCTTATTTAACATTGTGTTTGGATGCTTCTCTAGGTGAGCTTTTCCTCCACATGGTTGTCAGTGAGTAGCAGTAATAACGGTTTATTATAACAATTAATAACTT
Organism: Crambus lathoniellus; assembly: GCA_949710035.1. NCBI lineage: Eukaryota > Metazoa > Arthropoda > Insecta > Lepidoptera > Crambidae > Crambus > Crambus lathoniellus. The sequence goes on along the minus strand of OX453315.1, from coordinate 5,535,321 downwards.
ACGGTATCAAAGAGGACTCATGTTTTGTGTGCATAATGATGAAATGAAACATTGTTATCAGGTGAGTCAAACAGTAAAACTTTTTGATTGAAGCGGATTCTCGCAACTGATTTGTAAACAGTGAATTCATAACTTGATAATGTGAAATTAATTGAAAAAGGTGAACAACCAAAACGAGCTGGAGATATTGGGCGTTCCACCCCACCGTGAGTGAGTGGAGGCGTTTAGCCGAAACGAATGGTAGGTGGGGCAGAATGCCCAATATCTCCCTACTAGTATATTAGGACCAATTCTATTTCTTTTATAAATTAATGACACTAAGATAACAAATCATAAATTAATACTATTTGCAGATGACATCTCATTGATTGTGACATCTAATAAAAAATATAATTCAAAACGTGATCATGAAATTGACATAAACAACAATATTGACATAATTATAGAATGGCTAAAATCACATAACTTAAAAATAAATCTCGAAAAATCTAATTATATTCAATTTAACAAAGCAAAACAAAGCAAATATGATATTCAACTTAACATAGACAAAATAAACGAAGTGACACATACAAAGTTCCTTGGTTTGACTATAGACGCGGATTTAAATTGGAAAATACATCTAGAGAACTTATGTAATAGAATAAATAGATTTGTATACGCTCTCAGAAAGATAAGGAATGTAACAAACTTAAATACAGCTGTCATGGCTTATCGTGCGTATATTGAGTCAATCATTCGTTTCGGTATAGTAATATGGGGCAACAGTACGGAAAAAAACCGGATTTTTATCGCTCAGAAAAAGTGTATAAGAGCAATATGTGGCATTGCTCCTGACGTGTCGTGTAAACCTTATTTTAAAAGACTTGGTTTGCTGCCATTACCATCACTTTACATTTTAGAAATTTCAGATTTTGTAAAGAAACATGAAAATTTATTTCAGAAAGCATCTGATGTAAATACGAGGCCTAAAAGAGATCCAACTAGATTAGTTTATACTGATATACCACGATCAGCAAAATATGTGAAAAGTTGTTTGACAATGTGCATTCATATCTACAACAGAATACCACAAAATATTAAAGAGCTTCGATCTCACACTGTATTTAAAAAGCAATTGTATAAATGGTTAAATGATAATAATTTCTATGATATAAAAGATTTTCTGAAAGAATAACATAGTTGTAGCTTTCTAACTGACATAATAATTTATTATTGTACACCTATTTATAAGGTTAGTTGTGAGAATCTAACTATATGTTGTATATTTTGTAAGAGCTTATTGTACCACAATTAGAACAATAAAGACATTATGAATTATGAATTATGAATTATGAAATTGTTTGTGTTGCCAGATGGATTTTAACAGAAACAACTTATTATTATGTCCTGGGACAAATTTTTAATGCAAATGTTTCTGCAGTACTTACCTCGAAGTTTGAATGAACTTGAACAAAAATGTCGTTTTAACACAGAAAGGTAGGTAGGTAGTCAGAGATGGCAAAAAAAATTGGGCAAGTGCGAGTTGGACTCGTCCATGAAGGGTTCCGTACCTACTTAACGTATCGATAACATACACCTAGCAAAAATACCACTATCATATTTTGCCAGAAGAAACGTTGTTTTTCATAAGTTGTGTTCTGTATGAATGACAAAGTAATATATTTGCGGTTTTCGAAAATGTGTTATATCTCAAAAACATGTAAATCATACTTAGGTAGCTGTGATAGCTTTCATGTTAATTTCATCATTATACAACTATCGTGATTTTTGTTTTTAGCGATTTCATGGAGCAGCAGTTCTATATTCTAACACCTGTAGGTGGAATACATACTTGAATCATACAAACGTGTTTCCGAGCACGATCACTATCGAAATGCTAGTAAAACCTTAAGAGCGTCCGCTATAATGTATCCTTTGAGTTAAATGCTCCTTTGATATAGGAGCTCTTTGAGAGTAACTAGCCACACGAGATCCGCTTTGAGCCGAACCATAATATACTTAGTTAATGGGAGGCTAATCCTTACTAATAAAATGTATGAATAGGCGAATAGGAGAACTTTGTTTTTCCATTGTTCTAACTACGTGATTTACAGGCGTTATAGTTAACCATTAGGCTAAAGTATAAAAGTATGTAGCTATAAATTAAGGAGAGTACAAAATATAACAAGCCCAGATCGGGAACTATGTTCATTATAACTTAAGTTATAACGAACAATAATTCATATTACATAATACTTGTATATTCTTACTTTCGCTAACAGCAATTTTTATGCAATTTTTACTCAACTAGAAAACAAAAGGTGTTTCAAGTTTCAAAGACAGATCATTTTTAATGACCTATCTTTTCTGTAGACATGCCAAACGAAATTATGATGAAAAAAATGTTTCAGCTTCATGTATGGAGGAGAACTTCCCTTGATTTTTATTTTATTTATTTTTGTACTTATAAAAATCGTAAAGTGATTTTGAAAATACATCTAAATACCAAGTTTCAATAGGGTATTTGGCTGTTGTTGAAATGTAGATATTTATTTACGACATTCAGAAATATAACATTATTGAATAACAAATGTGAAAAAAGAAATTCAATTCATATAATATAACAAGCAAACTATGAACTACTTAATTGTGACTCTTAACTGTCTCTTTCTAAAACGAAGTTTCGGCTGGTAGCGCTCTCCTTGTCTAATTTGAAATTTTGATTCTCTATATCGCTGAAAATAATATGCAAGATATATTTGAAATTAAACACCTATGTTGTGTTGCTACCATTTCAATTAACATTTAGCCAATAAAAAAAACCAGTCAAATACTCTACTGTGTATTCTTAATAGTTTTGGTATAAAGTGGCTGTGACATACGAACATGACGAGCCTAGGATTCTTTTTTTTGCCATTCGGCTACGGAACCCTAAGATAAGAACGTACGGCCATAACCCTAATAGCAGGAATAGGTAATTGAGGGTGATATGAGGGCGGAGCCAACCACTTAACGTGCCTATAACTATAAAATCATGGACGACCTATCGCTCGTGACTGCATATCATCGGTCACCAATCCCATAGCACACCAAAGTGAAAGCTGCTTAACTACAGCAATCGAAAATAGACGCACTTTATTTCTTTAACGCCCTAAGTTTGGCCTAGGTGACTTAAAATCGTTATTTTTTTTGTGCAGTATTCTGTAGCAATGACTTGTGTTACTAATTAGTAGTAAGCTCTAAAATATCGCAACACTTTATCCTTTAACTAATTAGGCTGCAGTACGTTCATTACACGCATTTGCTTGCATAATTTTGGTAGGCGCTCTATAGATAAACCCTTTACTGCAGGCGGTGGCCATATTTGAACCAAACCCAATTATTTAATACGGATTAACAAGCTCTGGTTGTACATTACATGATGACCCATTAGGCGGTCGTGTGGCACACAAAATTGCTCGCCATTTGTGCCGCAGTGCTAAATTGTTGGACGACTTAATTTTGTTATTGCGACAAAACGGGAATTGTAATTTTGGACGTTGTCGTTAAACGTAACTGACGTGTCGAGGTGGGACGTAATTGCTATTATTTATTCAATAACAAGTTACTTGAAAACAATTGAGTTTGACAAACAAACACATAAAAATAAAGGTTTTATAAAAATGAAGAACTTTATGAACGTGTAAAATAATGGAATACTTAAGGATTGGTTGTGTAATGGGTTGGGCGCGTGAAGTAACCCTTGTATAATTTTAAATTATAATTTTACCCCCACTGCATACATTTGCGTCTGCCACTGTTACCGCTGCTTTAAAAGTTAAGATACCAATTAATGTTGCTGAAGAGCCAAGTAAAATAGTTAGCAAAATAACGTTTTATTGCAAGCATGTTGTTTTAGTTCGACCAACTATTTATGACAATAAATTGTTAGTTTTGTTCTTCTTAGTCGGGCCCTCTTGACAGAATGGTCGTGGCTGTCGATGACAGAGTTGCGGCTCGCCGTGTCGCCATTTGCTTCCAGGGGGGCTGGACGTCTCTTCATTTTGGTCGACTTTACGAAAATACTGTACTGCGGTCGACTACAAAGTTTTCTTTATAGGGTTGATCCAACGAGTCGAAGAATCGGCCTCGTGATCTCTTCTCCTCTGTATGTACTACGAGCCTCTCAATCGATTCTGGAGATATGGCCAAAGTACTTCGAAGATAACCTATCTCGTATGTAAAGTTCTTTGAGGATAGATTAGTTGATGCGGAACGCTGTTCAGGGTATTTTTAGCAGTCGTCTCCAACACCGCATCTCCAGTGCATAGATTTTGAAGCAGTATTGGTGTCTTATGCTATGTGTCCCACCCACTGCCATTTCAACTGAGCAAACCTTCAAGTTATGTCAGGTGTTTTGATTAAGAAATATCAAAGCATCGCTCTCTTCATTGTTTGCTGGGTGATCCTTATGAGACCCCATAGTAATCGACCACGTCTCACTCCAATAAACTATTACTGGAAGACACACTGATCAAAGACTTTCGTCTTAAGACATTAGATATTACGGTGGCGAATACATGCCGGAGCTTTTCGAACGCTGCGCATCTGAGCTGGATTTGACGATAGATCTCTGTCTCGAAGGTAGTAACATAACCCACAGTAATGTCAAAGTTAGCAGTATAAATACATACTTACATTAACGGCTCTGAAAGCTGCGTTACGAATAGTAGTTAAAAGTTAGTCAATAATAATTATAATAACTTCTTACAGTAATAGCGCTGTTCAGATATACGATTTAATAGCTAGCAAGAATAACTTACTAAGAATCTACATGTGTAATGATAATACATCAAATAATTTGCTATAATAAGTCAGTTTCGCGTATATTGGTTTGGTACGCCAAGTACGTGGATGGATTTTAACTGAAGGCGCTTTTAGTTGTATTAGCTAGTCTGTATTAATTATTATGATAAACAATACAGTAAGTATACTAAGAATATTTAATTTAGCGAAGAAATTAAAAAGGTATTTTCAGAAAAAAATATCAAATTTCAATTCCCAAACGTTTTCGCACGCACTTTAATATCCTGCCTCCGTTTATGCAAGAATTGGGGGTCCTTTTTTATTAATTTCCATCTGAAAACCATTCCCAAGGTCGTTCAGGATAATTAAACAGATGTTCCGAAAAAAAACAGTCTCGGTTCATTTGTGCCCTCATAATATTCTGGACACGTGCGCTCATAACGTAGCGGGCGGGGGGTTAACGTGGCTCGAAGTAAAAACGTAGGCGTTTTCGTAATCGAGAATTACGTTTTGGGTATTGTTTGAAAACAATCAATTGTTTTAAATTGGGAATTGGCTATTGAAATAATAAATAAATAAATAAATATTATCTTACAATCACACCAATTATCTAAGCCCGTAGATAATTTCTTAAGAAACTGTGTCTACGTGAACTTGATAACGGATAAATATATACTTAAATACTTTTTGTTTGTAAATACATACTTAATATACTTACATAGAAAACACTCAGACCAAGACAAATAGACATGTTAATGCACAAAAATAATTGTCTTGTTCGGGAATCGAACCCGAGACCTCTGGCTAGAAGGCGGGAAGTTTACTCCTGCGCCAAATCGGTCGTCAAAATGGTTCATTTTAACCAGTTTTCAGGTTTTCTTAATATCCTTGGACAGTAATAATGTTGTACAGAACGTTAAGACTTTGCTATTAATGCAATTACATATCACTCATAGCATAGCTGGCAGGGGTTACGTGGCTCGAAGTAAAAACGTAGGCGTTTTCGTAATCGAAAGAGAAATTACGTTGTGGATATTGTTTGGAAACAGTAAATTGTTTAAAATTATGAATTGTTTTTTGAGTTGGGTCTATATAAAACCCGTTTTTAAGACATAGCAGAAATCCCTGATTCATTTTTGTCGTATGTACAAAAGTCAGTGTGTGTCAGTCATAATCAAATCCTATGTGTATTCACAATGAAAAAGTACAAAAAAACAATTATTTCGGCAACTATCGATTGTTAACATTGATTGTTGATAGATTAATTCTTTATTTGCACTCAAAAACAGAAACAAGAAACAGACAAGAAATAGGTACGGTAAGATAAAAATTGTAAACAAAGGGGCGGTCTTATCGCTTAACAGCGATTTCTTCCAGGCAACCCATACTCTACAGAATTTGGAAAAGATTTATAAGGTGCGCGCAATAACTATGAAAAAATAAAAAATACCAAAAAGTAGGTTCCTAACTACTATGATAAATAAAAATAAATAAATAACTTCTTACATTCACACCAATTATCTAAGCCCATGTTAATTTCATTAAGAAATGATATATCAATACATAATAATAAATAAATATAAAAATATAATATAATACAATAAAATACATAAATATACTTTTGATACAATACATACTGTACAGCAAGATCAAAGAAAGTGTAAGCAGAAACCGAAAACCAAACAAAGCACGATCTTTCCGCAACGGACTCGCTGTCACACCGTTTTGTCACACTGGTGTGACTATGAAGAAATTTTTTCCTAATAGTCAAACCATTTTCAATAAATCGTACTTTACGTAAATCACAGAAGGACTCATGGGATAGTTGGGATAGAGTCAAGATTCAAGATTCAAATTTGTTTATTCAATTTAGATTGTTATTTACAATACTTGTGAACGTCATAGAAGCTACGCCATCGGTTCGCAAACCCTACAGCGGGAGACCTTGGAGAAGAACCGGCAAGAAACTCCAAGGGTTGTTTTTTTCTCCCTGTTTTATTTCATACAGAGTCGTCAAGTTGAAAAATTACCTTAAACATGGTATGACTAAGGTCAGTTTCCATCACAATTACACTGGGTTATGATAAATACAGTTAAGTATAGGCGAACTAATGATCATAGCGGTGAACAATTTTCAGTTACTTAGGAACTCTACTTAATAGGAGGATAGGAAGAACTCCTTAACCTGGGACTTGAAGGAGTTTAGGGTCTGTGCACGTCTAGTTGTGTCAGGCAGAGTGCAGAGTAAACGATTGACTATAAAATTTTGTTGAGTTAAGAGATGTAACAACCTTATAAAGAATGAATTTTATTTGCGGGAATTTAATTGGAAATTTAAAATTTTGTTCCTAAAGGACTTTACATAGCAGGCGGCTCGGCGGCGGCGGCGGGTTTACATTGCTCAAAGTAATAAAAGGTATATGTTTAAGCAATGGAGAAATACGTTCTGGGTATTGTTTGGTGTTTGGTAACTGCCGATACTTTTGAAAACAATCATTATTGTTTTTTTCATAAACTGGCTTAAATGTTTTTGTTTTTAAAACCCGTGTTCAGGGCTTTCTGTAGTGCTATGGAGTATAAAAGTAGTATTAAAAAGATTTGACACCCGATGTTAAGTGATTGTTAAAGCTGAAGGTGGAACCGCACACTCCCGGAATCCTCAACTTCTAAGGAACTGTCATCTCATCTCTAGCTGCTGGAAAACAACAATGCTGAAAACATCGTTGTTATGGCGTCAGCCTTAGATAAGATGGTGGTAGCTAGCCAGGCGGACTTTGAACAAGCCTTAGCACTAACCAAAGTTCGTGGCATTTTGAAAGGATGTGTTCCACATAAAGAAATAAACAAATAAAAAAAGCTTTATTGCACACAAAGAAACAAAGAGACAAATAGTAATGAGAAAACAAACAACAGGCGGCCTTATTGCTATAAAGCAATCTCTTCCAGACCTTGGGCGAAAGAAAAATTAATCAAAAGAACAGACGGGAGAGGGTGCATAAAATGGATAGAATAAGTATATAATGACAAATAGAGAAAAAGAAGGTAATACATAAACATATTTCACATTGAAAAATGGAAAATGAAGTATTTAGAAAAAATCGACCCGTCTCACAACCAGCTCTGATGGGATTCGAACCCACGACCTTTTGCTTCCGGGCGACTGCTCTAGCCACTGAGCATCGGAGCTGGTTGTGAGACGAGTCGATTTTTTCTAAATACTTCATTTTCCAATAATAAAAATTGCATTGTGAATGCAAAAAAGTAAAAATTTAAATAACATTCGTCACACATGGTGCTATTTCAGACGAACATGGACGTGAGCCGCGCGGTTTGACACGCGATTTGTTCTACAGTGTTCGCGACTGTTCGCGTTCTACAGGATCAGCGAGATAAGTGTAAGTACAGTGGCACAATCTTTTCTGTTCCGGTGACAGCGGCGCTATGTACGTTTTTCTTTTTTTTTGTAGCAATTTACCCGGCCCTGACTTCTAAGACCTTCAGCCGCCAGCAGCGCTATGGTTGGACATCAACTTGACAGCAGAATGACATTAAAAAAAACATGATAGTTTCACATTTTGGCCACCGGAACAGAAAAGTTTGTGGCAATGTAACTTGTGGAATATTGACAGCAGTGTAACGAAAATCGCGTGTCAAACCGCGCGGTTCCCGCCGTCATCTGAACTAGAGCTAAGCTTGAAACTTAAACCACCCGTAGAAAAAGTCTACCATCTGGAAGACGCAATTTGCGGCACCTTCTTCTGCATTTTATTAGGACGGACGATGCTAATCGTAAACTGATTCCGTCACCTGTGTCATTATTGCCATCGACTAGTAACTGCCTGCGACTTCGTCCGCTTATAATGTACCTACAAAAACAGTAAGTACTTATGCGTTCACGATGTTTTTCTCAGTACATTGTCATACAAGACTAGGGTACAAATGAGTGTAGATATTTTTTAAACGAAGACACCAGTAATCATTATTTTTATTGCAATTCTAAGCATAGATTCTTGACATAGGAGTTAGGTGCCAGAAATAAAATTTTGCGATGTCTAAGGCTAAAATTGTGACGTGTTATTTAAATCCAATTCAGTCTTAACAATGACTTGCATAGATTAACACTCAATTGAGTGTTATGGTCCTGAAAGTCACTGGTATGGTAGGTAGGTACTACTGGTAACGTACTGTTAGGTACCACGTGGATGTGAACAACTGCATTCGCAGCTCGAGATTTTTAACCACCCATCCTTTGATCCAACATTGTTTAAGTGTCTGAACCAGCACAATATGGCCGGTAGAACATGATAACCAAGAGCTGTGAAAACCCCCTTTCACCCGATTCTATCACGACTGGCTGACACTTCTACAATTAGTGTCGGCGTATTTGTGGCGAGTTTGTGGCTGTCGCGTGTCGCTCGTGTGCGACGGCGACGGTAATTTGATAACCTTCTAAACGGTAAAATAAAAAGAAACTGAAATAAAAAAATCTTTCATACCATATTCGTCCAATTGCATATTTATAGGTAAGTACCTATACGTACAAGTGTACGTGATAAGCACTTTACAAAATATAAGTTTTATATCTAAGTAAGTATAAGAAAAATATACTTTGAAACTGTCTCCAGTAGAGCTAACTCGAAAACTTGTGGAAGTAGTTAAAATCGAAAATTGACTTTTACTTTATCCAATAGCAGTTCTATTTCCAGATCTTAATAACCTTTTATTTGTCATGGCACCTCCATCCTGAAGAATTTTGACGGTAGTTCGTGTTTCGGAAGTCGAAGTCATAAAATGAATCGTTAAACTTTTTATTTGGATTGTAGAAAGAAACTCTTACGGAAGATTTTTCTTAAATTCTTATCGAAGCTTTCTGTTTCTCATTGTATCTTTTTTTTACAATTGGATTTAAAAAAACAACATTTCCGCGCGTAATATAAACATTTAGTAGGTAGTTAGTTAATATTTAGAAGTAAGGAAGTAAGTTTTTATTCTATTACTCGGTTCGAAAGAGCTTAAATAATAGCTCTTTAATAAGAACTTTTATAAATTTTGTTTATTTTATCGATTTTATTTACGAAGCAAACACAGCTTCATCACATTAAATGTTCTGAATTTTGGAATCAAACTTTCGACCCCCGGCTGAGAAACAATCACTAGTATTACACCTTAGTACTATCACTGAGTAAAAAAAATACTAATTGTCCTCTGTGGTACTATTATATATTCTGTGGTATTACCACCCACAGCCTTTTACAAATACTTTTACAAAATACCAGGTTTTAGGTTATACAACGTGTTACAAAAAAACCCCTAAAGCCTAATATGGTGGATTTGAAAGTTGAACTGAACAATTTTTACTATGTGACAAACTTTGAAATCACGAAAAAAAATAGCTGTTTCATGTTTGCTGTTTCTGTTTTGTCTGTTACGATGTTATTTTTGAAAAAGCTCTATTGACTATTTTTACTCTTTCGTTATTACAAATTAAAACTTTTATGTAAAATATTTAACTTGACGGAATTTCTGTGCATATTATTATGTATATACCTACGCAGTGGCGGCATGCGTTTATCAACAAAGGAGTTAGCTTACTGGTAGGTGCTTTTTAATACTGTGGTATTACTGTGCCATCTTGCCCGTCACTTCTCTATTTTTTTTTATCCACGAGGTAGCACTTAGCCTCTGATGTTAAGTGGTGATAAGGCTGAAGGTGGAAGCGCACTACCCCCGGAATCCTCATCCTCTCAGGAACTGGCTGTCTTATCTCTAACTGCCGGAACACAAAAATGCTGGAAACATCGTTGTTATGGCGTCAGACAGATAAGATGGTGGTAGCTAGCCAGGCGCACTTAGAACAAGTCCTACCACCAACCAAACCGAATACAATATGTACCCCCACTGGGAATCGATCCCGGGTCTGATACCAGTGGTGTGGAACACTAGACCACAGAAGCGGTTAAAACCATAGAAGAGACTCTCTGTTGTGACATCTCTAATTTCGTTATTCTAAACAAACCAATTTATAAAGTAAATGAAGCAGTGGGCTGATTTATGGCAGCTTCTTGATTTGGATGACGTAATTTTCGCTTATACCTAAATGGAATGGAAATTACTCTGTGACTGGTGACTTACGTGAAACGTGCTCAAAGCTTCAGCGGCTAAAGTTTTATAAACAAAATAAATAAAAAAACACAGTACTAGTACATAAAAAAGTAACGATTACACCACAGAATACGGAAATATTTTTTTTCTGCGGATAACACCATCCTATTATCCTACATCCTACTAATCCTACTATATTACCTATATTATATTAATATTATAAATGTGAAAGTTTGGATGTTTGTTACTCAATCACACCAAAACGGCTCAACGGATTTGAGTGAAATTTGGGACATAGATACTTTGTAGCCTGGAAAGGACTATAGGCTACTTTTATCCCGGAAAAGTATCACATTCCCGCGGGATAACGTCGTGAAGCCCTCGCGGGCGAAACCGCGGGCGGAATGCTAAAAAAACACAGTACTACCACCTTAGTACTTTTATTTATTCTGTGGTATGTACTACTACATAAAAAAGTAACAATTACACCATTGTTATCTATTAGCTTTACAAGATGACAACTGATTTGGCGAATGGGTAATGTTTTAATCCATTTAACAACAAATAACTACTGAGCGGTATTTATTTCATAATAAGGGCTGTATCTACATCTACTATACTATAATATTCTATACTGCATCACAAATAAAATATAAAATGAAAAAAAAATTTGTTTATTACCTTATTCAATTAAATGAAATTAAGTTGGTGTTGATAAGTACAAGAAACTTCATTGAATTCAAGAACTCGAAGTTTATAGTGGATCGCCATAATTAATAAAACCTTTTCATGTAAACACATCAACAGTCAAAGAAAACAGTAATTATCTTCCCATCACAACTAAAATCAACGATTACCCAGTTTAATTATTCTCTATATACGTTTTCAGTTCTGCACCCGCTTCAGTAATAACTAAAACAATATTATGCTTATACTAATATATTAATATAACATCTCCTGTCAACGGCGCTTAATTAACACCCGTCAGAGATAAACCCATAACGCGAACGTTTTCTATACAAACATAGGCACAGTACAAGCTAAGTCAGTAGCGCAAGTTCATACAAATATACAAAACGGGGCACGAACACTCATCACGTGTCATTATGTCTTTCAGTGAAGTTGGCACTAAACAAAAACTTTTATAATGCATGAAAATTGAGACTAATCTCTATATTTCCATTTTCGCCGTTATTATTAGTTGTCAAATTACCAACAGCTGATCATCGTCATAAGTATTCATTCATACAAAGAAATAGTAAGTAATTATTTTCCCGTCAAAGTCCCCTCTTAGCAAGGATAGCTGTAGCAGCCCAATTTTCGCGATCGCTGATATGGCGATGAAATGGAGGGAAAAAAAACTAATTGAAAAAATATACACGAAATGTTTTAGTTCACAAACGTAGTTTAGTTACAATAATTTTGTTTATTTTCTGCGGTATTGTTATTATTTTCATTATTGCATGTCGACGAGGCAGAATACGGCTGAACTACTACTATGAATTATGAATTATTTATTATATAATTACATAATAGAAAAATGGAAAATAAAGTATTTAGAAAAAATCGACCCGACTCACAACCAGCTCCGATGGGACACGAACCCACGACCTTTCGCTATCCGGGCGACTGCTCTAACCACTGAGCTACGGAGTCGTTACGAGAAGCGTCGAATTTATCAAATACTTCTTACACGCTGTATAGCCAGCGTTAATTTCATCAATGTGAGGATATTACTACCCCCACACGCGAAAGAAATACCTTTCCAGATATTTGACAATCGCTAAAGAAGAAATTACTATGGCAAGTTATTTAAATTTTTACTTTTTTGCATTCACAATGCAATTTTTATCATAGAAAAATGGAAAATAAAGTATTTAGAAAAAATCGACCCGACTCACAACCAGCTCCGATGGGACATATAAAACTCTTGCGTTAATGGCTGACTGACAGACAACGCACAGCCGAAACTACTTGGCGCAAGAAGCTGAAACTTCGCATGTATGTTCCTTGGGGTGTGTAGGAGAACATTAAGAGAGGATTTTTGGGAATTCCCCGTTTAAGTGTGAAAAAAGGGGGTCCACGCAGAGAAAGTCACGAGCGGAGCGCTAGTTTGTTGAAATAAAACATTTTACGCCACATAGGTATTTTAATATATAAGAATGTGTGTGAATTTATGTTATCTAAAAACATGACATAACAATTGAAAGTCATTGTAATTCATAAAATCGTATGATTAATTTTTACTCCACAAACCCGGCTTGTTCGTCACAAATGTGAAAGTGTGTTTCTTTGTTTCTTTGTGTGTTTGTCTGTCTCTCACGATAGTTTTGGAGCTGAAGAGTGGCAAAGGCTACTTTTTATCCCGGAAAAATACGGATATCGCTGTATAGTCTATGCGGGTGAGGCCGCAAGCGGAAGGCAAGCTTAATCATAATTATTATCAGAAATATACGATTTTTGACTTAATTTGCGTGTTCATCATTAGTATCGGCGGATCCCACAGTCTACAACCGTATTTCAATAACAAGTATCTCGATTCGATTTCTTTTCTCGGTCGATTTTTTCTAAATACTTCATTTTCCATTTTTCTAACAAGTATCTCGAAAATTATTTGATTCGACCTACGCACCTCAAGAGCTTCTACCAATATTTGCTTAAAAACTGTGTCAAGGATGCCACATTTCGATAAATTTTAAGCTTAATAGCTACTTCAGAATTGGATGATATGAATAATTTCAGTGGCTCCGTAACGACGTCGTTATATGCAATGGTGTGGAGGAATCGCGAAAAATGGGAGATTCCCAAATGGTAATGATGATAGGTAGTTAAATAGGTCGACGCAGATGTACGTTGGGAAGGTAATTATGTTACGCTGGAAGTGATATAGTAATATTTACATACGTTTCAAATAAATTTTAAAACTTTAATAACTTATACAAGGTGTTCCTTTTGATGTCCTATCATCATCATCATCAGCCCATTTTCGTCCACTGCTGGACATAGGCCTCTCTTAATTTACGCCACTGAGCACGGTCTTCAGCTCTTCGCAACCAGCCCCCGCATGCCATCTTTCGCAGGTCGTCGCTCCACCTGGTAGCAGGGCGCCCTACGCTACGTTTGCCTAAACGCGGTCTCCACTCCAGAACTCGTTTGCCCCAACGGCCTTCGGTTCTTCGAGCGATATGGCCAGCCCACTGCCACTTTAACTTGCTTATTCTTTGAGCTATGTCGGTGACTTTGGTCCTAGGGTTATATTCTTTCATCAAAATAAAATCAAAAAATCCCAGGAACATTCTTCGAAATGTGTGTTTGTTTGGCTATCCCATACAAAAATCTGTATGGGAAAGAGAAAAATACTTGTATTTCGACCCATTTTCTCTCAGGACAACAACATTCGCCAGGTCAGTGAAAGGTAGCTGGTTCGAATCTACCTGGAGCTTGTTGGGAGACAGGTTGATTTTTTCTAGTATTATAATATACTTTGTGTAATAATTATAATTAAATACGAATTATAAACTTATTTTCTTTGCAAACGGTGTTCGTCTTATACCGACTACACGTACCTACTGATTGAACATTTGAATCATATTAAAACCTAATTAGCTCAAGTCTCTTCCAGCAACATTACATCCGAACAATGAGCAGAAAGAAATCCGTGAGAAATAATAATTTCCGTCGCGGCCCATTGCGCACAGATTCCCCTCACGTAATTCGGACAATGGACATTTTTCTTCTTGCATAATGGAAAATTTCAGGTCCACTCAATATTGGCATTTGGCAAAATTACTTTTTGTTCGAGCCGTGCCAAGACATGGAACTAATAAGACCTCCTGACGATTCAGGCTGTTTCATTAATCGGGATATTACGTCGATCCCGAACAGGTAGAGATAGTAACTTAGATAGCTTTAAAGTTATTGGCAATGTGATCACCTTGATTTGAAAAGAAAAAAGAAAAAGTTTTTCTTGTCAAGACTACTTATAGACTGTCATGTCTTCGGCCTTTACATTCAACCAATAGTTTTCTAGGAAATTACTTATTAAAAGACATAAGACGGCGTCGCCGACGCTTTTAAAGTAAAAAAATGTTGAGTACATTTCTAAGAAATTTCTAATAGATTCACCTTTTTAAGTTAAAAATAGAAATAGTAAACTAAGCATTCCAGATATACGCTCGTTAATAAAAAGATTAAGCTATTTGTTTCTTCAGAAATAAATTTGTCAATCCCAAATCTGGAGCGTGATATTAATCGCTTCTTCCCAAAAACATCGACCTATTCACGTACCTATTCGAGCATTGAAGTCAAAACAACGTTGTTAACAACCGCAGTGATCGCTGGACACGGCGACACGCGTCGCGCGACTGCTCGTGTCAGACAAACTTGGACAAATTGTGGCAGCTGCGTGCGACGACTGATGACGAAAATACGCTGCTGTAACCGTGATAGGGTGGCATGGTTGTCGATAGTTTAGGTGTCGACGACTAAATTATTTGTCAACAAAATAATTATTAGCAAAAAGTTAATATCCACAACTAAACTGTACGTAAGAACTTTATTTAGGTCAGTCGTAAATCATTACGATTGTTATATTTTAGCAGATAAAAACTAGTTACTAGTCTCCGAATACCCGTGGGATTTAAACCCACAACCTTTGAACTTCAGGTATACTGCTCAACTAATTGAGCTACCGGGAACATCAATCAATGGTTGGTCGTTAACCATTTTGAATTAAAGATCACAAAATCTTGAATGATGAATTTGAAATATTAATTACTAGCTTTCCGCCCGCGGCTTCGCCCGCGTGGACTACATGACGTTATCCCGCGGGAATGTGACACTTTTCCGGGATAAAAAGTAGCCTATGTTCCTCTCGGCTACAAAGTATCAATGTCTCAAATTTCAGCAAAAATCCGTTTAGCCGTTTTGGCGTGATTGAGTAACAAACATCCAAACATCTCACATTTATAATATTAGTAGGGAGCTTTCCGCCCGCGGCTTCGCCCGCGTGGACTACATGACACATGACATTATCCCGCGGAAATGTGACACTTTTCCGGGATAAAAAGTAGCCTATGTTCCTCTCCAGGCTACAAAGTATCAATGTCTCCAATTTCAGCCAAATCCGTTTAGCCGTTTTGGCGTGATTGAGTAACAAACATCCAAACATCTAAACATCCAAACATCTAAACATCCAAACATCTAAACTTTCACATTTATAATATTAGTAGGATTTCATCTTTATCGATTGTCAAATACTTATTTGGAAAGGTATTTCTTTCGAGTGTCGATAGTAATATCAAAACATTGATGAAATAAACGCTGGCTAACAGCGCTTATGTAGTATTGTATAATTTCGACTCGTCTTTAACCACTTCGTAGCGGTTAGAGCAATCGCCCGGACAGTGAAAGGTCGTGGGTGCTATTCAAATTCGAGCTAGTTGTGAGACGGATCGACTTTTTCCCAATACTTAATTTTCAGTCACCTAGTCTCACAAGATACAGCTTTGAAATAGTTTTCATCGATAGTTTTCTATCGACACCTCCAATCTCTAAACAAGTAAACGACTTCAAAACAGCAAACTGGAGATTATAACAACGCCATAATCATAACTCAATTAAATCTTTAAAATTTATGTGGCCGTTAAATCAACATGTGAACGCACTAAATTGCGCCGGTTACGACTTTGCAATAGGCTTACAAATGGAATGGGTGTATTTTTTTATGTGTCATGGAGGCTGGCTACTGAAAACATGGTAGAGGCTATGTAAAAACGTTTTTTTTTATAGGACGCTTTGAATCAATAATTATTTGATTTTTAAGTCATCATTCATTCATCATCAGCTATTTTCCACTGATCCTTAGGGCCCCACTGCTGGGGCACAGGGCTTCTATAGAGATGAATAAGGAGAATGGTCCACGCGGCCCCGGATTGGTGGGTATTAACGACTGCAAACGCAGCCGGGACCAACGGCTTAACGTGCTTTTCGAAGCACGGAGAAGCTCGATATAAAATTTTTGGTCGCCCATCCCGTGACCGACCATTGCGAAAGTTGCTTTACGATCGCGGACCGCGCGCTTAACACGTGTATTATTTTATTTTAGTCAGGAACAAGTGCAAGGTTTTGATTCACCAGTTTTTTTCTCATTTAGACGGGAGTAGAACCTACACTCTTTTGCTATCCGCAATTGGGTACTTGACTGAATTTTTTTTATTGACTTAAAATATTTATTGAATTAGAAGGAACACAACATAAGTATTTGTTTTAAAATATCTTGCATATTTTCAGCGTTATAGAGCATCAAACTTTCTAATTAGACAAGGAGGG
This sequence comes from Crambus lathoniellus, assembly GCA_949710035.1. Taxonomy (NCBI): domain Eukaryota; kingdom Metazoa; phylum Arthropoda; class Insecta; order Lepidoptera; family Crambidae; genus Crambus; species Crambus lathoniellus. The sequence continues at coordinate 5,518,122 of OX453315.1, read as the reverse complement.
TGCTATAGAAATGTGACGTCACATTTCTATAGCGCAGTACTCTCGCCATAGAAAATTTCGTTTTAGAAAGAGATAGCTAGAGTCACAATTAATTAGCTCATAATTTGCTTGTTATAATACAGATTGAATTTCTTTTTTCACATTTGTTATTAAATAATGTTATATTTCTGAATGTCATAATTGAATATCTACATTTCAACAACAGTCAAATACCCAATTGCGCTACAAAAAATTGAGCTACACAACAATTTACTCTATTCAGTTTAGTGATGTAACGAATGTTAATTTTTAAACATTCGCGAATGCGAATGCGGTTTCGAATATCTGCTTCTGATATTCGCGAATGCGAATACGAATGCGAATGTTTCACACAAGATTCAAAACGTATTGAAAGAAAGGCTCAAAACTCTCAATAAACTGTCACAGCCGCCTTACAAAATGTACAAAGATCAGAACACCTTTTCATCACTCGAATTCTACTCAAGATGAGGAGAATATAGAATAGGCACGTCTCAAGATTAAACAAGAGTGTCTTTCTAGATGGAACAGCAATTTTTATATATATTTCAGCGTTTTTGGAAGTCCAGGAGTCTTAATGAATTTACGAATCCTCAAAAAAAAACTCAACCGACTTCTGAAAAGTGGATATTTTTTCTTGCGTTCATATTCGCAAAATATTCGCACAGTGTTTGCGAATACGAAAGCGAATGCGAATATCAAGAAATAAGCGAATTCGCTTCGCGTTACATCACTAATTCAGTGCCATTTCTCCTTACATTTGAAAACAATGAATACAGTTATTTGTTTGTTGAATGGGCGTGTGCCATTGGTGCCAAGTTACACGCTGTATTAATCACCAGTTGCTAATTAATAGTGATGCGTTTAATGGCCCGGTTTGAACGAGAAATGTCTGATATATAGATGTTTGAGATGTATGTACTGAATGAATAGAATAATTTTGATGCCGCTTGATAAATCCCTTATGTTTGTGTCTTTCAGTGCCTATGTCATTACCTTCAAACGTTTGTAATTTTTCATGCTTTTAAAATTTTGAGCTTTTGGTATAGAACAGGGTGCCTACCATCAATTACTCTTATTGCGGTTTTGTTTAGGACCTAAACTGATCTGCTTCGCTTATTCGTACCACGACAGCTTAATATCAATGACAGCGATTCAGTGATCATTCAATGACATTTCACAGCCGCTAAGCTGTCATGTACTCTTATTTGACTTATAACTCGGCCAAGCTTACATGACACCTGCATGTTATACCCGTCCCTCTCACTCTCCGGGCATGACAGAATCGAGTGAAAGAGTCGGGTAGAAGAAATAAGGACACAAATCGTTCGTCATTTACATTTAGCAATTCATTTGCGATCCAGTTTTTAGAATAGTACGAAAGAAAGCAATTCATTTTAGGAACCTATTCTGCATCGCGCTATTTTTTCGCTGTTTTTTTTTATTTATTTTTTTAATCGCTGTCTTAAAGTTGATGGTAGGCACCCAGGGGTCACCAATTAGTATCATTGCGGTTCCGTTTGTAACAAATATAACTCTATCTCGGTCCGTTTGGCTTATGATAATAACTAGCAAACAAGACTTAAAAATGTCAATCCTACTAATCTTCTAAATGGGAAATTTTGTCAGTTCGTTCGTTTGTTTGTTACTCTTTCACACAAAAACTACTTACTGAACAGATTTGGATGGAAATTTGGCTTTTCTAGGAGAAAGTTGTTCGCTTAGCGATTTTGAGTCGAACCTCAAAATTTGGCCAGTGGTTTCAAAATAACGCTATATTTACAAGTAAGTATAATTATTTCCTTTCAAAACAAACACTCGACAATGACGATATTAATTAACAGTAACAGTATCAAATGACAGTGTTCACGTCACTAGCTGATTACCACTATGTACGTAATTATTGGTGACGTGTCGTGTCATACCGACCACAACATTATGATTGTGATACTCGATACCGTATCCAAATGGTAAGCAGTCAATATAATAAGATTAGGTGTGTTTGTATGTGGTTAGGGCAGGTGAATTATTATATAATTTAATAATCATTTATTTCATAGAACATGCTAAAAGATGGTTGATGTCAATTTGCGGTAGTTGAGCTTAATATTCTTTTGTTTTATTTTAATTTTTTATTCCACAATACAATATTCGACCGTCAAGACGGCATAGGAAAGTTTACTTCATTTGCTATATTTATCTCAATAACATGCTATATTATTCACGATTATTTTAAAAACTAGAAAAATACAAGCTCCTCCGTAGTTCAGCGTTCAGAACAGCCTCCATAATAGCGAAAATTCTAAGGTTTGATTCCTGCCGAAGCAAATGAAGAAGCAGGTTGAATTTTTCTATTATTTAAAATTATTGTATTATTTATATTTCAGTTTCATTTTTATTTATTTTACAATTACAATCTTAGGAAAGCTTGCAGCTAGGTATGATTACAAAAATTATTAACTTAAATAAAGAAGACCAATTACAAGCTTCCACTTGTAGAGATGTTTTGTTATAATAGGTCTTTACATATGAAATTGCCGTCTTTTTCTCACATGTTTATTGGTCTCTAATTTTTTAATTAATATCAATATATCAAAATTAATAGTCAGTTTCGAAAATAGAGTATGTCGTCATGTTAAACATCTAAGAAAAGAATAATTAAACACGAGTCCAAATTTTTTATAACTGCTTCAAAGTACCGCTCTTTGGTTGTCGTCAATTTGACAGCTTTGAACAGTTTTTTTTATTCTAAGACAGTCCAAAGTGATTATAGGCAATAACTAGTTAGAATAATTTTGTCTGATCATATCTCGATAGTTTCGTTGAATTCGGAGTTCACATGTCCAAGAAACCCCCAAATATCTTTGTATGCCGATTCCAACTTCCTACAATTTCCCCATAGAAAACGGCAATTTCATAGGTAAAGACCTATTACAAGACCAGAACAGAAGAAAAAATAACATGCAACAAATGTTACGAATTCTTCTTTTTAAAATTTTACGAATCTGGAAGTGGAACCCTTCTTGGCTTGATTAGCGCTGCATCATCGAGCAAGCTTAAGATTACAATAAATAATATATATCATTATTGATCTTTAGCACAAAAGTGTAATCTATCAAAGATACTTTTCACTTCTCATGCTCGTAAAGTTCGTGTTTATGTTGGGTATAGGCTGCATAAAATCGCTTTTTATGCTCTAGTGCATAAAGTAAAATCTTCGTCTAAGTCTCTGACTCTAAGACAAAGGTCGTCAGGTAAACAGTCACACACGCAATTAAACTTCGTTAAATAAACTTGTTATAAATTTCATTCTGTTTCTTCAATTTTGTACATAATCGATGTTAAATTACTAAATTAATAAAACTAGGAAAAATTAATGAGTTTTCTAAGAAATAAGTATTTCAAGAGCATTTTGGACTAGATCTATGCTAAAGTCACCGCAAAGAAAAAGAAAGTCTTCCCGCCAATATGGCGAAGTCTTTATTATTTCTTTTTTGCAATATTGTTATTTATTTTCCTCACACTCGAAGTGAAAAGCAGAGTGTATAACTCGTACATAAAACCCATTTTACCCTCGAATTGACTATCCGCCCTCGCCTACGGCTCGGGTGGATATAAACGTCTCGGGTAAAATGGTACGTTTTATGCACTTGTTGTACAATCTACTATTTAAATAACTAGGTGTTATTGTTGATCGAAGTTTAAAATACACTTTTTAATATGTTCGAAGTTGAAGCTTCAAAAAGGAATTAGAGTGGTAATCAATTACACTATCTAAATCACATGTACAATATGTTTTTAAGTAAGTACTTAAATAATGTAACTTCTACTAAATTCCAGTGTCTGGTAAATTTATAATAATATGTTTGTCCAATGAGTGAAATTGCCGCAAATTACACATTGCGTGCGGTAAGAACCCGCCTTTAATTTGTACAGTTTGTGCTTCCAGGGGACAAACGAAGCCACGGTATATAATTATAGGACAATTAAAATGATTGCTTCATCAGGGACAACTAGTGGTTACTGTAAATTTGTAACTTACGTATGTAGTGTTAGAGTGCTGAATTGACTGAATACTTTAACACGATGTTCGTGTGACATTTTAAAGATATACTTACTTATATATATTACAGATATACTTTAAAAGGTGTCTAGTCAACATATTGTAAGGCTGCCATCAGACGGAATGCACCGCAGCAACCGCGCGCAGTCGGATCAGTAACCGCGTGCAGCTCCTATATTCAACTGCATGCAATTGTACGTTCGACTTCGTTCAGTCGTGCGTGATGTCAACTTCACGCGGTCGGCTGCAGTCGTGTAGAGTCGATATTTACTGCATACAGTCCTGACCTCGACTTCAACGAACTTCAATGAACGAAGGGTAGGGGTAGGGTAGGGGTAGGGTAGGGGTAGGGTAGGGGTAGGGTAGGGGTAGGGTAGGGGTAGGGTAGGGGTAGGGTAGGGGTAGGGTAGGGGTAGGGTAGGGGTAGGGTAGGGGTAGGGTAGGGGTAGGGTAGGGGTAGGGTAGGGGTAGGGTAGGGGTAGGGTAGGGGTAGGGTAGGGGTAGGGTAGGGGTAGGGTAGGGGTAGGGTAGGGGTAGGGTAGGGGTAGGGTAGGGGTAGGGTAGGGGTAGGGTAGGGGTAGGGTAGGGTTAGGGTAGGGGTAGGGTAGGGGTAGGGTAGGGGTAGGGTAGGGGTAGGGTAGGGGTAGGGTAGGGGTAGGGTAGGGGTAGGGTAGGGGTAGGGTAGGGGTAGGGTAGGGGTAGGGTAGGGGTAGGGTAGGGGTAGGGTAGGGGTAGGGTAGGGGTAGGGTAGGGGTAGGGTAGGGGTAGGGTAGGGGTAGGGTAGGGGTAGGGTAGGGGTAGGGTAGGGGTAGGGTAGGGGTAGGGTAGTGATACGGTAGGGGTAGTGTGGAGTAGGGGGTAGGGCCACGCGAACGAAGTCACGCCGGGTCAGCTAGTTTTAAATATAATTAACCGCGGAGCCACTCTCGTCTAATGCCTATCGCCTTATGAATTCTATTCTACATCATATTATTACATTACACTAAGATACAATCTATGTGTCAAAATTTAATTCAAACGCAATAATATGCGTATTCACAAACTTACACTCACCCCTCTGATCAAAGATCGTCACGACTGAATGTGCAGTGACTTCGAAACACTTGCAGTACTTAATGGCATTCTTACCGTCCGCTTGCAGCGAACGAGACTTATGGCCGCGTGTTGGCGTGATCTATTGCAGTTAGCGCCAGTTTAACTAGACCTGTCTTTAGTTGGTACGATGTTTCATAAGATTTTCAGGATTAAATATACTTTTACTGGCCCGCATACAGTCAGCTTCCCATGACCTTGACCAGATCGCTTCGATCAACAATAACACCTAGGTCTAGTCTATATACATATTAGTTGGAGTGACAAACAGGGGCTGAGAAAATATGCGCCCACTGAGCCACATAAGCGTATATTAACCCATATTTTATATAGTGCAGCAAGCTTTTCTGTTCCGGTGATTATCTTTGGAACTAAAACAGTTTTCATACGACAGTCCATTTTGACAGCTAACTTCGTATTGCAAGTGGCTCCTCTGTCACGGCTGTCACCGGAACAGGAAAGCTTGTGGAACTGTAAGACCGTATATTAATAAGTAGTTCCGGTCATTTATGAAATTATGACATAAGATCGTACATTATTAACCTTTTTTCTCAGCCATAAAAAGTTTTGATTTAGTCGTGAGCCTTCATCTAGTACTATTGTTGATCGAAGCCAGATCATTGGTCCACCTTGTAGGGGGCCTGCCCAGGGAACGTCGTGGTCTGGTCAGCACTGCCATAAAAAATACCTCAAACCTGGGCCTTGATTGCGAACAGACAAACAATTTTATAGTAATGTTGATTGCAGGACGGGGCTATACACTAAACATAGCGCCATCTCGCTTACAACATTCTATAACATTGTTTGTCAAGATTTTCCCTACTATTTATTTTATCTCTCATCATAGACAATTTTCCTATTACTAAATCAATTGTAAATAAATAAAGATCGACGCTCACGAAGGAATCTATAAGTTAATAAAACGAATAAACTTGCTCAGACAGGACAAGTTGGAAACAACTCGTTTTCTCCAGAAAGAAAATATTCTTAGAAAAATAGGTCAGGACTTAAAGTTTTTAACATCATACAAACTTCGTGATGTTGATATTATATTGTTTTCCTACATACCTATGTCTTAATAGCATAGCATAATTATTATGTATAATAATGCCAGACTCTAGAATCAACGCAACTTTACAAGTGCTCACTTCTCTACATTGATATAAGTATATGTTGTCTGACATTTGACTACTCAGACAGATTACCACTACCAATATAATCGCCATTAAATATCGATCGTAATAAAAATGTACTTACCTAATTTTATTTACTTCGGTACAGTTTCGGCTAATTTCTAAACCTGTGCTATAAAGACATTAAAACATTACATAATAGCCCACCTTAAAGGTTCACGTTACAAAATTGCCCATAAATTAGAACAATAGCATATCTCAATTGCAAAACGTTCATAATACCATTTGAGAGTGCCACAATTGAGCTTCACGACTCTCCGCCCTGTCACGTATGCGACGACCTTTGTAACCAATTTCCTTAAATACTATCTTCGAGGTACGATCGAAGAACTTCCCAGTTGAACACTTAGAGACGACTTTCCTTTGCACAAGCCTTATAAGCACGCTACTATTAGTACTCGTAGTTGGAATTTAACGCAAGCAAAACTCGCCGTGAACTGGTCAAACTGATAAGTGCCTTGATCATACCTTGAGGAACATCCCACCGTACAATGCAGTTGAAAATTGAATCTTATTGCTTCAAAAATAAGTGTGATCACGTGTTAGCTCGCTGAAAATCCTTTGCGTTACTTACACTGTTGATAAATTACTATGTTCCCGTGTTTTCGCCCGTGGCGTCAATTTTGTTGGCAAGCGTGATGAAGACATCATAATAACGAGAGTTAGGCCGCTTGTAAACTAACGACTTTGAGACATGTTTAGGAATTTAAACTATTATTGTGTTATCGCAAAACGTCGCCTTCAGTTCGATATCATAACAACGATAGCTCTCTTCATATCCTTTCCGGTTGACTGGTAGAGAATGTCTAAGGGCATTAAGTCCGCCATTTGTATGTTTGTGTATAATAAAGAATCAATCTATACTAATATTATAAAGAGGAAAGATTTGATTGTTTGTTTGTTTGTTTGCATCGAATAGACTCCGAAACTACTGGACCGATTTGGAAAATCCTTTGAACATTAGAAAACTACATTCTTCCCGCGTGACATAGGCTATATTTCATACCGATATTCCCACGGGAACAGGTACCACGCGGGTGAAACCGCGAGGATCCGCTAGTAAATAAATAAATAGCTAGGCCATAAGTAAACTAGGTATTTTGAGACCAGGGTGCCTACCATCAACTTTAAGACAGCGATTCAAAAATAGCGCGATGCAGAATAGGTTCCTAAAATGAATTGCTTTCTTTCGTACTCTGACCTTCTAAAAACTGGATCGCAAATGAATTGCTAAATGTGAATGACCGAACGATTTGTGTCCTTTTTCTTCTACCCGTTTCTTTCACTCGATTCTGTCATGCCCGGAGAGTGTGAGGGACGGGTATAACCTGCAGGTGTCATGTTAAATCGACCGGGTTATAAGTCAAATAAGAGTTCATGACAGCTTAGCGGCTGTGAAATGTCATGGAATGATCACTGAATCGCTGTCATTGATATTAAGCTGTCGTGGTACGAAAAAGCGAAGCAGATCAGTTTAGGTTTTTTTTTTTTTTTTTTTTTTTTTTTTTTATCCACAACGGGGTAGCACTTAGCCTTCATCACACCTGATGTTAAGTGGTGATAAGGCTGAAGATGGAAGCGCACTACTCCCGGAATCCTCAATCACTGAGGAACTGGCTATCTTATCTCTAACTGCCGGAACACAATAATGCTGAAAACATCATTGTTATGGCGTCAGACTTAGATAAGATGGTGGTAGCTAGCCAGGCGGACTAAGAACAAGTCCTACCACCAACCAAACCGAATACAATATGTACCCCCACTGGGAATCGAACCCGGGACCTCTTGGTCTGAAATCGGTGGTGTGAACCACTAGACCACAGAGGCGGTTAAAACAAACACAAAACCGCAATAAGAGTTGATAGTAGGCACCCAGTACCTTGTGTGTCAGAATAGTTAAGAGAGCCTGGTACGTAAAGTATTCAAAAAATATGATTTTGCATTCCTTCAGTAATTTTATCATAAAAATATGGTTGTAAGGCGATTCTCACACTGCACCGCACGCCGCTCCGGTTTGTGGTTGTGCGTTTCTTAGCTCTAGGTGTAGAATCTTGATTTACATACAAAACCTGCAGTGAATAACACACTCACGCTGCATCTCCGTCCGGTGTGGTTCGCAAAGCGGAGGCAGTGTGGTGGAAGCCTAAAGTTTTATATGGCAAATATTAATTTATTTTTATTTTTCAGATTTTTATCAACGAGTAGCTATCTATAGATGGGTAAAGGTATAGGTATTTGAATATCTTAACTGTCGGTAGATTATTTTATTAAAACTATAAAAATAAGATATTTTATCATTTTAAAATTGTTCATGCGTCGCGCAACGTCTTATCAGAATCTTCTTCTGTTGTAAATGCTTTCCGAAGTTCGAGACTACAAATTAAGTTTTTAAGTTGTTAAACCTATTGAACATCAAATTGGTCCGACAACAACGCTCTTCAAAGTGTATTATTATAATTTATTGCATTATTATTATAATTATTGCTTCAGGCAAGTCGCGCCGACTTGTCGCGAATGTGCGCACTTAAATGTAATGATTGAAAGAGTCGCGCGAGAGTTTTTACACGTTTCTTTGCACACCGTATTTTTTTTACAAAAATGGTTTTCCGACGTGGAATGAGTATAATAAATTAAATAAGTAAGTACCAAAAAAATAATTGAATAAGAACTAAAATAGTCTTAATATTTTACCACAGGCTATTTGGTGATAAGGCTGTAGGTCGAAGCGCACTACTCCCAGAATCCTCAATCAATGAGGAACTGGCTATCTTATCTATAACTGCCGGAACACAATAATGCTGGAAACATCATTGTTAAAGCGTTAGACTTAGATAAGATGGTGGTAGCTAGCCAGGCGGACTAAAAACAAGTCCTACCACCAACAAAACCGAATACAATATGTAGCCCCACTGGGAATCGAACCCGGGACCTCTGGGTCTGAAGGCGGTGGTGTGAATCACTACACCACAGAGGCGTTACATTATGAATCGTTGATTTTGTGACTTCAACATTTTTAGACGGCAGCTAAAGTTGTTTTTGATCTGCTAAGATTTTTACTATCCTCTGAACAAATTTTTTTTCATATTCTGCGAGGTATTTAGTAAATATTTTGGGTAGGTGATTTTATGACATCCGAAATTGAGAACATTTTTATTTTCCTCTATGTAGGTAGTATAATATCATCTCAGAAAAGGTACACAGCTCCTTGTACGTACTGGAAGGTACAAGTTCTATTTCGGTAAAACAGTATAACTGCGAGAATCTTGGCATGATCTCAGTATGTTTCAGTCATTGTCAAGTACAATTATCACATCAGCTTTTACTGTTTAGTTTTTTCATTTTATAACGTTGTTGAATGTCTTGTTCTATTTTAAGATTAATGGTATTTATGTCAGAGGCAATATCTGAGTAAGACCGATTTCATTTATGAATGTGGCATGAACTCAATATTAAGAGTATCTATGTATTGTTTGAAGGAATTCAGATTTGATTGTGCGTAGTAACACTGTAAGGAGGAACTCGTGGCGCAATTATAGCAAACAAGTATTTTGTTTTTATCTACTATGATTGAATTAAATTATTTATTATAAATATATTGCAAGGACATACCTATTATTGTACATACTATAAAGTAAAAATAAATTTACGTATGAAAATTCGTTGAGAAACAGTCTAAGATCGGTGCTATGCAGCTTATAAATAATTTTATTAGTTTGTTAGATTTTTATTCATTAAATTTTGCTTACTTCTGCAAAAAGAATACAACATGCAAGATGCACCGCCGGCCCATCCGCAAAAAATTCACATGCACACCACGAAACAATACTTGCAGCTGCAGATAGCAAGACAGCGACATACCCTGCACCTTCACCGATTAGACTGCTCTACACGTGTTTCACCCTAATGCTAATATTACACGATTCAACTAAATTGATTCACTTTGTTTGAAAAGCGCAGAAATATAGGCGAACATTAACAATGAATGATTCACTTTTACGTTTACATTGTTCAATTTGGTTGCTTCATCCAAATTGAAAGGCAAATCCTCAGGAGATGTTAGATCGTGCAAAATCCGGCACCAAAATATGGTGCTTCGTAGTGTGCATGAGCATTTTTTTGCGTGCGGGCGGGCGTTGCATTTTACGTTTTTTATTGCGGAAAATAGCTAAATATATTTCTTATTTCACACTGGTAGGGACTTTCGCCAAGTGATGCCTGATTAAATCAAATACTTATTTTTATTATTGTTTCTAGTTCTTAAATTATTTTACAGTCTTTTACCTTTTCTTAGCGGCAGATAATAATAGCCACCTAATAAGTTGCATGCAAAACCAAGCAGCCAATAAATAATAACCCTTTTTAGTCACAAGTGGGTGACACGACACCTCACGTCTCATATCTCGCGTGTCTGTTTGTGCGTCTGTGTGTTGTTTAAATATATTCATCGCAAACGCTCGTCTTAGCACATAAATCAACAGTGCCTTGGGCGGATTATTAATATTTACCGCTGACATTGATGTTGGCGGAATGGAAGCGACAAACTGGAATGTTAAAAATGATTTACTTTTATGGCTCCTCTACATAAACGCCGATGACAGACGTATAAGGCTGCTGTACACGGGTAGAGTAAACGGTAGAGTAGAGCGGTAGAGTAGCTTGCCCGCGGCACTAGCTACTCTACCAAACAGTACCTACTCTACTCTACCAATGATGTCTACATTAGTATAGTTAGTAGGATAGTAAGTACTCTACCACTCTACTTTACCGTTTACTCTACCCGTGTACAGAAGCCTTTACGCACGTTGACGGTAGTGTAGACGGCATAATCGGCTGTAGTTGCCGCTCAACGCCTGTGATCGCCTGCGACCCGTGCATTGTCAGTTTTTCCGGCAGAGGAAGAGGCACAACACAGTGGTTAGTACGCTCACCCTGCGGTCGTCCAATTAAACCACTTTCTCAACGGTCGGTCTCCGGATAGGTGATCAATACTTGATAATCTTGAGTTCCTCTGTGCTTTTTAAAGCATATTAAGCCACTCCGACTCCGTAGCTTAGTTGTTAGAGCATTTATTGCCTAGACATTGAAAGGTCGTGGGATCGAGTTCCATCGGAGCTAGTTGTGAGACGAGTCGATTTTTTCTAGTACTTCATTTTTTAATAATACATATTGTGAATGCAAAAATGTAAAAATAATTTAGCATTATACTAGCTTTCCGCCCGCGACTTCGCCAGCGTGGACTACACGACTTTATCCCGCGGGAATGTGATATTTTTCCGGTATAAAAAGTAGCCTATGTTCCTCTCCAGACCTCAAAGTATCTGTATCCCAAATTTCAGCCAAATCCGTTGAGCCGTTTTGGCGTGATTGAGTAACAAACATACAAACATCGAAACATCTAAACTTTTACATTTAATAAATAACCTCCTCCTTTTCAATTTTTGAATTCGGTTAAAAAGTAGGAATTAGGATAAAGCCGTTGGTCCTGGATACGTTTACAGTCGTTGATACTTACCGATTCGATTGGGGCCGCGTGGAGGGTCATGGCCCATTCTCCTTACCCATCTATAAGTGCCCCCAGCAGTGGGGAAGTGGGGACAAAAAAAGGCTGATGATGATGATGATGTGCATTCTTTGGGTCAAAAAATGTGTCGCATCTAGTTAAAAACGTATCCATGTTCCTAATATAATGTAAGATTATCATAAGAGCAATTGTTGAGGTTTGTGCAGCGAAAGAGATGGAACACTGTCATCCACATACTTTGCAGTTAATAGTATGGAGATATAAACAGTGAATATTATTATTCATCTCGTCTGTAGCTGTTTTGTTGTAATTAAGATGTTGATGTTTTGGCCTGGAGGGTTGGAGTATTACTTTGATATTAGACACGCCAAGTCTGTGTTCAAAGTGAAGACAAGTTTTTTTTTATAATAAAGACATTACTACTAGTACCTATCTCTTTCCAAATATGTTTCAAGTTCATATTAGAATAGAATAGAATTTTTTTCTTATTCTCATTTATCTACCTATTGGTACCTACATATATGAGAGAGTGCTCTACTCTCAACATAGCATAGCAGAGTCAAGCATTTTATTGGACTTTTAAACTGTCTCGATTATATTCTAATTGCACTTTTTCAAAATATCTATCAAGCATCCTTCTAATCCTACTAATAATTAATATCACATTTCCGCGGGATAGCGTCGTGTAGTCCACGCGGGCGAAGCCGCGGACGGAAAGCTAGTTTTTTCAAAAAAAAAGTTCTGAACGCGACGTTATAGTAAAGTATTAATAAAGTAATAAATTTGTTTACATGAACACATTCATCCCCTAAAATGTTTTTAATAATTAAAATTTATTTGTGTTTAGGTAGCTACTTTTCTCATTCCATAATAAATATTCTATACCTGCTTTTCATGTAAAATTACCGAGTCTCAACGAATAATAATAAAAGACGTTGAACACTATTTTCCGTGACATTCCAGAGAAACTTCACATGCTAAAACTACCTAGACTCAGATAAAACTTTCGTGCTTATGATAGCGTTACTCCAAAAGTATGCTTATCGGGATATCGGAAGTATTAGAACAAAAATAGATAATATTCATGACTAGCGATCCCCAGTGTCTTAGTCCAAGTAGAGTTCACATAGAATCTTCAACGGTTCAAATCCTGTTTTAATAAAGTAATAAATTTGTTTACATAAACACTTTCATCCCCTAAAATGTTTTTAATACTTAACTAAAATTTATTTGTGTTTAGGTAGGTACTTTTCTCATTCCATAATAAATATTCTATACCTGCTTTTCATGTAACATAACCGAGTCTCAACGTATAATAATAAAAGACGTTGAACACTATTTTCCGTGACATTCCAGAGAAACTTCACATGCTAAAACTACCTAGACTCAGATAAAACTTTCGTGCTTATGATAGCGTTACTCCAAAAGTATGCTTATCGGGATATCGGAAGTATTAGAACAAAAATAGATAATATTCATGACTAGCGATCCCCAGTGTCTTAGTCCAAGTAGAGTTCACATGAATCTTCGACGGTTCAAATACTGTTGCTGTGTATACTTGAATATTTTTATAAGTAAGTATCCGGTGACGCCTAAAAATCGGCGTTTTGACGACTGGCAAATTAACTCAATGAGCCTTGACCCTTCTTGCTGCTGCATACACGTAAATACCCGCAAAATTTAACCGCCTCTGTGGTCTAGTGGTTCACAGCACCGATTTCAGACCAAGAGGTCCCGGGTTCGATTCCCAGTGGGGGTACATATTGTATTCGGTTTGGTTGGTGGTAGGACTAGTTCTTAGTCCGTCCTTCCTTGGCTAGCTACCAGCATCTTATCTAAGTCTGACGCCATAGCAATGATGTTTTCAGCATTATTGTGTTCCGGCACTTAGAGATAAGATAGCCAGTTCCTCAGTGATTGAGGATTCCGGGAGTAGTGCGCTTCCACCTTCAGCCTTATCACCACTTAACATCAGGGTTGATGAAGGCTAAGTGATACCCCGTTGTGGATAAAAAAAAATTTCATAGTTTTTAGCTAATTGTATGTCTGATCTTTTTTTTACTTTAAATGTTATTTTATCATGTGTGTGTAGGTATCAGCAGAATAAAGTTCTTATCTATCTATCGTAGAGCGAGCCCTTTATTAAAGGTATATACAGGGTTATTTAAATTTTAACTTTTTTGCATTCACAATGCAATTTTTATGGTTGAAAAATGGAAAATGAAGTATTTAGAAAAAATCTACCTGTCTCACAACCAGCTCCGATGGGACTCGAACCCATGACTTTTAGCTATCCGGGCGACTGCTCTAACCACTGAGCTACGGAGTCGTTACGAGAAGCGTCGAATTTATCAAATACTTCTTACACGCTGTATAGCCAGCGTTAATTTCATCAATGTGAAGATATTACTACCCCCACACGGGTAGTTATATAACTACCCCCACACGGGTAGGTTCACATTGATGAAATAGTAGATTTCATTACAAGTGCGGAAAGCCTGTTATTGCAAAGAGTTCCGACAAATGTCTACCCGAGCCGAGGCGCAGCCGAAGGTGAGGGTTGACAGTCGGAACAAGTTGCAATGACGGTTCCGCACGTGTACTGAACAACTATTTTTAATACAGTTGCGAAAAAATTAAGCAATTTAATATAATAATAAAACACAATAAACTCAACTAACTAATCGTAAATATATATATATAATAATAAAGTAATATATATAAGCAGAGACTTTTTTTTGTTTCGTTCACCCATTCTGGGTTGGCAAAGGAAACTATGATCATACAGCCAAGGCTTCAGTAGCATTTTTTTATTGATATGAAATGAAAATTAAATTAAATGAGATGAAATGAAATGAAACCTAACAAAAGCAATCCGAATCCTACAGGAGCGCCTTTCCTTATTTCTCTCTTTTACCACATCGTTTTCCATTAAAGCCACATTATTGCACTAATTCCACCATACTAAGTAGGTACCTACCACAATAAAAACCAGAAAAAACTAATTTAGAAAATTAAGAAATAAGGTCCCTCATTTTCTTTTCACTTACTTGCGCAAACTCCTATTAAGCAGATACTATGGTAAATAGTGCACGTCATACCATATTTAGTAATCTGTAGTCATACAGCCAATTTTATGTGTTTTTTATATTCATAAATTTAATTTGGCCGATACTAATATTAATTTAATGTATAATTAAAATTACTTTTAAATCTGATATTGAAACAAATTAGTAGCTTCTTTTTAGAAATATTTGCATGAATCATAAAAACTTCTATGATTTTCTTTTTGTAAAAACTTCGTGGTTGGTTTTTTCTTTTTAATAGACAATATTTTGACAGTTGGGAAAGAAAACGCACGAGTTCGGGAAAGGTAAAGAAAAAGTTCGAGTGTGTAATAGCCCACATCCCGAACGCTATACGTCCCTGCAATACGCCACTTTTTGAGCAACTGTATTAAAATAGTAGATTTCATTACAAGTGCGGAAAGTCTGTCATTGCAAAGAGTTCCGACAAATGTCTACCCGAGCCGAGGCGCAGCCGAAGGTGAGGGTTGACAGTCGGAACAAGTTGCAATGACGGTTCCGCACGTGTACTGAACAACTATTTTTAATACAGTTGCGAAAAAATTAAGCAATTTAATAAAATAATAAAACACAATAAACTCAACTAACTAATCGTAAAAGAATATAAGCAGAGACTTTTTTTTTGTTTTTTTCACCCATTCTGGGTTGGCAAAGGAAACTATGATCATACAGCCAAGGCTTCAGTAGATTTTTTTTATTGATATGAAATGAAAATTAAATTAAATGAGATGAAATGAAATGAAACCTAACAAAAGCAATCCGAATCCTACAGGAGCGCCTTTCCTTATTTCTCTCTTTTACCACATCGTTTTCCATTAAAGCACTAATTCCACCATACTAAGTACCTACCACAATAAAAACCAGAAAAAACTAATTTAGATAATTAAGAAATAAGGTCCCTCATTTTCTTTTCACTTACTTGCGCAAACTCCTATAAGCAGATACTATGGTAAATAGTGCACGTAATACCATATTTAGTAATCTGTGGTCATACAGCCAATTTTATGTATTTTTTATATTCATAAATTTAATTTGGCCGATACTAATATTAATTTAATGTATAATTAAAATTACTTTTAATCTGATATTGAAACAAATTAGTAGCTTCTTTTTAGAAATATTTGCATGAATCATAAAAACTTCTATGATTTTTTTTTTGTAAAAACTTCGTGGTTGGTTTTTTCTTTTTAATAATATTTTGACAGTTGGGAAAGAAAACGCACGAGTTCGGGAAAGGTAAAGAAAAAGTTCGAGTGTGTAATAGCCCGCATCCCGAACGCTATACGTCCCTGCAATACGCCACTTTTTGAGCAACTGTATTAAAAAAAATATTTCGACTCTCCATACAAAATGTCCCGATTAGTTGCTAAATTTGTATGAAAAGTCGATTTTTATTTTCATTTCCGACAAAAAATTCTTGCTGTAGGTACGTTGTTCAGCATGATGGTCTGAAGCCATGGTTAAAGTTATTGCAACGGCGCCCCTAACACCCTGTCATCATGTCAGCCGAACGACGCCCACTGCTGGGCATAGGCCTCCCATACACCCTGTATTAATTCTTATTGGTTTACAATGTGGAAACGACAATGAGACAATAAATGAAAACCTTGTGGTGGCACTCTAGTGGCACCAGTACATGGAATTAGAAACTATCAAAAAACTTTTACGATAGTTTAAAAATGTTTTTTTTCAAACATACTAAATAGTAACAAAACAGATACAAAATACAACACACGATAATACAACGTCAGATCAATGTCAACGAGACGCGAAACGACGGCAATGTCTTGAAGTTTTGGCGCCAATTTTATCAATGGTTTAGTCACAGTATAATATACACGGTACTTCGATCAGAACTAGGTGTTATTGTTGGCCGAAGACACGGTAGAACTAGATGTTATTGTTGATCGAAGACACGGTATTGGTAATTTTAGGAATTATTCTACTTATGAAAACAAACAACTTTTATTATTGGACCAAAAGTATATATTCTTTGCCAAAAGTGATGTAACGAAAAAAAATATCAGCTGTTCCATACATTTTTATTCAATACTTTTGCACTTTTGTATGGAAAAGCAGATTTTTTTTTTCGCGGTTTTAGTTTTGGTCTCATAATAAAAGTTGTTTGTTTTCATGCGTAGAATAATCCCTAAAATTTTCCGAGGTGATAAAAAAAATTACGGTGTAAGTATATAAGCTGTACTCTACTCTTTAAATCGCGTAGAAATAGTTACAAATTAGTTATTTATTGTGACATAACTATTGGATATCCTTAGTTATTTTTTATGCAGACTGGGACCGCTTATACATTTTATTTATTGTTGCGCTGTGTCGTCTTCACATTGTAGGTATGTATTCCGTAAATAGGGAGCAAAAATTTAATAAAAAGATTATGTTCTTAAAAATTTATTTATTTTTCATTTTATTGTGCTTCTCATATATATAAATAGGACAATCAGTCCACGATTTTATTACTTGTGATGAAAACTTTTTACATAAACAAATTATATAAAAATAAATATCACTTATATAATAATCAATTCAAAAAACAGAAAACAAAAACAATATTTTTAGACAACCAAATGCTATATACTTCAATAATAAAATAAGTGCTTGAAGAAAGACAGACAGATAAGATAAAAGTCGATAGTAAAGTTGATTCTTGTTAGAAGTTATTAAACTTTTGTTGAAGTACAAAAGCTAATACAAATAATTGCAGAATAAATTGTATACTTTCATAAGAAAGTCAAAGTAATTGACCATAATAAATACAAAGTTTAGCACCAGTGATAAAATTAAAATAAGATTATTAGATAAAAATGATTTGGAAATTGAAATTGATGCATTGTGGAATACCTTTTACATGATATGATTATAAAATTCGACTTACTAGTTTTTCTTAATTAATTCGTTTACCTACATTTTTACAATATCTACATAATTCGAAAATTGATTTACAACTTTTCCACCCAACAAAAATCATCATGTCGATTTGATAATGATAATTTAATATGTCATACTGTGATAATTTTAGGACTAGCTTGAAATAACTTACTAGGACGAAACTGCTAAATCGCTACCTAAAACATGGTCATATTAATTTATACAAAACTATAAGTGAAAACGCTAATAAAATCATAATTACAATTGTGACATACCAAATGTGGATAAAACTACAAAGGGACAAAATCTACGTGATAAAGAATTTAATTATGTACATAATTGTAGAAAAGTAGTCCCTGAAATTTCATCGAGTGAAGACGATTATTTTTCATCATTTTTTATACTTACTAGAAGGCAATGAGACGAGGCCACACTGGAAGTTAGGCCGAGAAAAGTAAACTATAAATGCAATTATTACAATAACTCCAGTTCAGTGAATTCAAAAGTCCATTCTCACACAACAGAAAAGTTATGGCACTTGCCCGTTTAAACACTAAAGTTCTCGATCACATTCATGACATCGGGATTTCTGCTGATAGCCGATGCCTT
Organism: Crambus lathoniellus; assembly: GCA_949710035.1. Classification (NCBI taxonomy): domain Eukaryota; kingdom Metazoa; phylum Arthropoda; class Insecta; order Lepidoptera; family Crambidae; genus Crambus; species Crambus lathoniellus. The sequence goes on along the minus strand of OX453315.1, from coordinate 5,499,657 downwards.
GAAGAAGCTCGCGTCCCGCACGTTCCACACGTATTATTGCTATAACCAGAATCGGATCCAAAAGAGGAATCACCACTTGGTGGTTTAGGAGAAGCTCTTGGACCTCGCCAACAAGCGATTCCTGGCAATTCTCCTCCAGGCCAAGCACCTCCTGCACCCATAGGTAATGGACCCTGAGGTCTCGCACCCACAGTGCCAACTTGAGGGTACAATCTTAATAATGCATCCAGCAAAACCCCTTCGTGGAATTCCGAAGGGTCTGGTGGATGTATATGTCTTGGCATTCTATGTTGTGCCCTCCTTCGTTCTAGAGACTTTGGCCGGCGATCGAGTCTCTGATGCCTCGGTCTGTGGGGCAAGGATTGGTGGGCTGGCGGTTTTGAGCAGGTCCTGCACGGTGCCGCTTCTCCAACGAGACTGAGCTCGTCTTCTGCAAAGTGGTCGTCGCTATGGAGACTGTCGTCTGATCGATGAGGAAGTTCTTCATAGAGAGGGGCGCCACAAGTGTCACCGCCACAGGAGTTGCCACCTCGCCAGGTCCCTCCGGCACCACAGACGAATACTCTTCCAGGACAGTTCGGCCTCTTTGATTCCACCATCTGAAAAAGATAGATAACAATAAATTCATCAGCTATACATTATTACTCGGATGATTGCGCCATTTGTTGTTTTAAAATATATAGACATCCCAAATTCAATTACTCTTCAAAGCGGCGAGCTAATGTGATTACGTAGATTAAACAGTTTAAATTGTTTGAGGGGGATCCAATCATAAAAGTTTTTGAATTTCATTAATCGTTTAAAGATCTCTCCGATTTTGAAACTAATTTCCTTGTGAAATACCAAAAACTCAATCTAAATTAGTATAATGGCCAAAGGGTCTCTGTATTATTAAATTCTGTATTATGCCCAATAAACTAATTTAGGTAGTTGGAAACTAAACTATAAAGTTTTAGCTGGAAAGTTCTCTCATTCGCTTTTTTGGATCGATGTCAAATTTCTCTAGATACCCACTAACATACTATCTTACATTTTGTAAAAGTTTGACAGTTGAGATGGATAACAGGGGTTCGATCTCTAATAGAAAAATGTGAGGAGAATTAAGGGCAAAGGTCAACTTTGAAATTGGTCTTATTCTTACTACTATCATGTGACATTCTTGTTGACAAAGTAGGACAACTGATAAAGTATTCAATACTCCAATTTGTCTGTAAGTATATTCTGTAATACGAGTAATATCGCTTGGAAACGGAATACACATTTGAGTCGGAAATAACTGATCAATGTCTATTTCAGCTTCTTTTGCGTGAATTCTCTATAGAATTTCTTAATAAACAGTTTTTATTTTAGGTACCTACTATTATATTCAAACAGGAAAATATGTAGATGCTTTTTAATTTTACGCGTTATGAGCAGATTTTTCGGTTTAGGAGAGTAGTTTAATGCAAAAGCTTATAAAGATTATCTTTGTGTACATGATCTCAATCTTACAAATAACTAAACAGGTGTAGTTATTTAAATTTTTACTATTTTGCATTCACAATGCAATTTTTATGGTTGAAATTCGACGCTTTTCGTAACGACTCCGTAGCTCAGTGGTTAGAGCAGTCGCCCGGATAGCGAAAGGTCGTGGGTTCGAGTCCCATCGGAGCTGGTTGTGAGACGGTCGGGACGGCTGGTTTTTCTAAACAGAGGGCCTACTCTGAAACGCTAATCCGAAACTTCGGCTAGCCCCGCCCCTTTCACTCGATTCTGTCCCGACTAGAAAGTGAGAGGGACGGGTATACCGAAGTTTCGGGTTTTGCGTTTCAGAGTAGGCCCTCAGGTGTAGCCAAAGTGTGGGAGATTTTTCAAATGAAACCTACCTCTAACTGTGGTTCCAGCTCAGGTCTATGTGGTAGTGGTGGTCTTCTAGGAAGGTCTTGCAGATCTTCGTAGAGAGGGGCTGGTGGTGGCGCCCTCCTCTGTGACCCTGAACCCTGGTTGGGTGCTGAAGACTTTGAAGGCAGTAGGTTGGTCACTTTCCGTTTGTGCCTGTGAATAGAAAATAAGTCTATTAGTTTGAATATAATTTACTTTATGTAGTTATGTTTTCATTATAGTCAGTATATATAAATAAATAACTGACTTCATCACGTACTATACATTGATCTGATTCCGAAATAATAGTAGCTAAGTCTTGTCTATACTGGGTATGAGAAACACCGGAGGTATTACAGATACATAAATGTTACCGACCAAACCCGATTTTAGGACAAACTAGTTTTTCCTAGGCTAAATCAGTTCATCGCACTGACATTTCATAGAGGGAGTTTGCCTCGGAAGTCCTGTAGAACTCGTGATAGGTTAGAAATTTGCTATCGCCTTTAATTTCGTGGTTATTTTTTTTGTGGAACAATCTTAATTTCGTGGTTTTTTTTTTGTGAAACAATCCCGGTTTATCCTATCGCCTCAAGGATGATGAACTGATTTGGCCTAGGAAAAACTAGTTTGTCCTAAAATCTGGTTTCACCGGCAACAGATTAGTTGCAGACTATAGTTTGTTTTTATAAATTCAATAAGGTTTTCTTTTGAGAGTTTGTTATAGGCCCCTATACCCTTTTTTTATTAGTTCGGGAATAGTCTTTACTATCTCTATTAATTATTGTTTGGAGTATAAAAGGACCCTTGCGATATAAATCCCCTATTCGTTTTATAAGTAGTTTTTAATAATAGTTGATGTTATTGTGGATATGAATGAAAGGATGTGTATTTTTTTATCATTATTTTGATTTCGACTAAAAATATTATTGGTTCGAGGATTTATTTTATAAAGACGTTACTGAGATATTTATAAGACTACAATAATGTCTTAGTTGTTTTTTATAGTTAAGAAAATAGCCGGGTTTCTTTTAATACAGGTATCTATTTCAAATTAATAGATCATTTAAGTAAGTAGTTATTACTATTACATCCAACTTAGATACAACAATATATACGTCAATAGGGTATTTTACTGTTGTTGAAATGTAGATATATTATTTAATGATGCCGTTAAAAAATATTGCAATTAAGAATACCAAATGTGAAAAAATAATTTTAATCTGTTTTATAATAAAAGAATTATAGTCTGTTTGATTTTGACTACAGCTGTCTCTTTCTAAAACGAAATCTTCTATGGCGTGACTATGACGCTACTAACTCACTGACGTCACTAAGATAGCGTCCTGTCCTTGTCTAATTATACAGTTTGAAGTCCTATATCTTTGAAAATATTCAAGATAATTCAAAATGAAAACTTGTTTTGTGTAGCTAATATTTCGAAAAACATTTTAAAGAAATAAAAAAAAATCAGTAAAATACCGTATTTAGAATGAAAAAATGGGCTAACCACTGAGTTACGAAGTCGTTTAATCAACAGTGGTTAGAGCTTTCGCCCGGACATTAAAAGGTCGTGGGTTCGAGTCCCATCGTAGCTAGTTGTGAGCCTGGTCAATTATTTCTCATAAAATAAAAAAATGCATAGCGAATGCAAAAAAGTAAAAAAATATTAGGTAAGTACATACATTCTGAATATCCACTTAAAGCCTTACTTCAAAGGATCAGACGGTCTGCAAAGCCGGATCCCTTTCAATTTTATTGAAAAAATGTCGTCATTATAAACCTATTAGACACGCCAATTTCACGAGCTTTCCAGGCAGATGTTGCCATATAAAAAATCAGGTAGCGGAGCCATGATGGTTTTATTAAATTTTGACAAGATAATAATTTTGGAGTGTGCGGTTAATTACGTCTGTGGTGTGGTATCCAAAAATTATGTTTGGTATAGAGAAATGTTGTGGGTTCGTTTTTTTAGGTACATTTTTACCTGTTTCTTTTTTATAATTGGATTATTATTATGTTTTAATCTATGTTAACACAAGTGAATATAAATAATTGTTGTATGAATCGCAGACAAGACAAATTTGCCTGATTTTATTGTTTTACCTATGTACTTAAGTTAATGTAGGTAATATGATTGTGCACAGAAAAGTATCTTTCGTTTTTTTAAATAAGTATGTTTTTCAAAAAAAATACTCTCATTTTTTTATGTAAATGAAACCGTCTCGTTTACGTAGCAGTATTGTTAAATAAACTATAAAAAAATCAACTAATTCAGGTACAAAATCAACCTGACAGTTTTTTTATTAAGGCTAATGTGATTATTCTTTTATACCAATCGAATCGAATGTCACTTTGTTATTAAAGGCCAGAGAAATCGATAAGAAAATTAATTATGATAAAATGTACTTTCAACTTCAATAATATATTAGAAGTTATCAAAATGAAACATAAATATCCGTAAAGACGTAACAAATTACAAATTCTAAGTCACTTCGAAGATACTTATCGCGTAGCTACTTCAAGAAACATCGATAAAATATTCGATGAATTTGACAATGTCAAATGGGTAATCGATGGGTATTACTCGTAACTAGTACTTGGTATCTCGAGGCTAAATCACTTCACGATGTGTTTTCGATACGACCCTACCACCCACGTGACTGCTGATGTATGCTACAGGTGGTTTTTAAAAACGGTCGCCTTTTGTTTTTATTTCCTCTTTTAATCGACTTCAAAAAGAAAGAGGTTATCAGTTTGACCTGTATGTATGTGATTTAGTTAAAATTGGATAAAATTTGAGTATCTATTTGGGTCCCATCGGAGCTAGTTGTGTTGTGAGACGGGTCGTTTTTTTCTCATACTCCATTTTCAAATTACACTTAGGTATGTAAAACTATTTGAATTATAAATCCATACCAGAACATAAATTGACACACTTTATACCAATAAAGAACAAAAAAGAAATTAAAAAAACAACCTGTATCGTAAAACCTTTACGACACAGCTGACATTCATTATAGCATACTTTTTTTTTTAATTTTAAATGTAACAAAAATACACAAGTTTCCAACATAAAAAAGTTTAAGTAAGTATACCTATTACAGTGCTGCTAATCTATCTCTTGCAAATTTCATCCAGATCCGTTCAGTAGTTTTTGCGTGAAAGAGAAACAAACATCCATACTCACAAACTTTCGCATTTATAATATTAGTAGGTTAAATAGTAAGTTAAGTAAGTTAAGTAGCTACTCCACCTTCACAAACTTTGACCACCTCTAAGATCAAATGCCAAAGGCCTTTAATGTTAAATCACTGGCGTACCTATGCCTAATCATACCCAATATTCCATGTTTCTTTATCTACTATCTCATTTTTGAGATAAAAACTATAATATTTATTATCTTTATAACAACCTAACTCCTTTAAAAACTAGCTCTTAGTGTCCAGTAAATAAGGTTGAAAATGATTCTTGTTTTTCACTTCTCATACGACTTTTGTTTACTAATGATAGGAATAAAACTTTCTGTCGCTCGTCGATAGCTAATAGAATAAATCAAGTTAATACAGACGGACGGCTGGTGGTAAACTTTCTTAGTAAATAATAATCCGTATTGATTCTGTGATTGCATCAATACTGACAACGTTTTAGTTATATTGCTGGTGTGATTGGTTTTTTCGCGATCGCGATTTCGCGGCTGGCACCAAAAGTTTAACAAATACAAGATTAAATACAAGTCAAGTATCTTTATTTGCTCTAAATAGGGTACAAATGGAGATCTTAAAAGTAGGTGAATCAGAAGCTTAACCTATTTATCCAAGTTAAGTAGCACGCAAACATAAACAGAATCTAATAATATTATACAACTACTTAATTGTCATATCTTATGAAATGCCCTGGCTGTCCACTAACCATTTGCGCAATAAAAATTTAAATCGACTAATAGGAAGGTCTTTGGAGATATCGGGGAATTTGATTTATTTTCATAAAGAAAATAACAATTCACCCATCTTTTTTTTTGCATTCATTGCAATTTATTGCATTCACAGTGCAATTTTTATTTTTGAAAAATTGAAAATGAAGTATTTAGAAAAATCGATAGTCTCACAACCAGCTCCGATGGGACTCAAACTCTCGATATCCGGGTGACTGCTCTAACGACTCCGTAGCTCAGTGGTTAGAGCCCGGATAGCGAAAGATTGTGGGTTCGAGTCCCATCGGAGCTGGTTATGAGACGGGTTGATTTTTACAAGCTTTTTTATTAACATGGAAGTGTCCGATGGAGCTGAAATTTTGTATACAGATAATTTTGTATTTAGATGATAATACAATTAGACCGGGCGGACACGACAGTTGAAGGTGTACAATTTTTTACAGCATGCAAATTTGCGAAAAAGGTTTTAGACGACGACATATGAATTTTTATCCCTGTTTTAGAGCCGAATATGTAACAATTTCTAAAAGTTATTCTCGAAATTTGCACTCGCCCGAATCATTTTTTTCAGTATGCAAATTGTTGTAATCGATAACGTTTCTAGTATAAGTGACAAATATGCGTTTGCATACTTTTCACACGCGTACTTTTTTTGTTACATTTTAAAATTAAATTTCAAGTGATGCACAGGGATAAAAAATCTAATTTTGATAGTGCTTACATATGTCGTCGTCTAAAACGTTCTCGCAAATTTGCTTGCTGTAAAAAAAAATACACTTCTAACTGTCGCGTCCGCCCGGTTTTAATATTAAAGTACAGTCAACAAAAAAGCTTGTCCTAAAAATGAAATTTTTACTAATAACTTATTTATAAATAAGTACTTCATTTTTAATTTTTCAATTCACCCATTCCTTTTAACCTGTAATTAGCACAAATACAATCAACACGTTAATCGGTCAATCAATACTGCTTAACGAAATACAAGTAAATTCAATAAAATAGTAATAAATGATTCAGATTGCTTAGTTATTTACTTACTGAATAGTATAGAAAGTCGTTCGTATTGATTGACACAATTCATCCTCTTAAATGTTTGTAAGTACTACTTAATTAAAATTTTGTGGTGTATACCTGCTAATGGATAAACACAAAAACTATACAACACCGATTTTAGAAATTCTGTCAAGGCTACATTCTTCCTAAGTGACATTGACACATGTACAAATGGATAAACACAAAAACTACACAACAACGATTTTAGTAATTCTGTCAAAGCTACATTCTTCCTAAGTGACATTGACACATGACAGATGACACGCCCCAATCCGGGTCATCCTCAGGAGTTGTTAGATCGTGCGAAATCCAGCACCAAATGATCTAAACAAATCCTGAGGAAGCTCCGGGTTGGGGCGAAACACGTGTAGAGTAGTCTAATGGGTGAAGGTGCAAAGTGTGTCGCTGTCTTGCTAGTTGTAGGTAATCCGGCACCGAATGATCTAGGTAACAACTTCTAAGGAAGCCCGGGTTGGGACGAAACACGTGTAGAGTAGTCTAATGGGTGAAGGTGCAAAGTGTGTCGCTGTCTTGCTAGTTGTAGGTAATCCGGCACCGAATGATCTAGGTAACAACTTCTAAGGAAGCCCGGGTTGGGGCGAAACACGTGTAGAGTAGTCTAATGGGTGAAGGTGCAAAGTGTGTCGCTGTCTTGCTAGTTGTAGGTAATCCGGCACCGAATGATCTAGGTAACAACTTCTAAGGAAGCCCGGGTTGGGGCGAAACACGTGTAGAGTAGTCTAATGGGTGAAGGTGCAAAGTGTGTCGCTGTCTTGCTAGTTGTAGGTAATCCGGCACCGAATGATCTAGGTAACAACTTCTAAGGAAGCCCGGGTTGGGGCGAAACACGTGTAGAGTAGTCTAATGGGTGAAGGTGCAAAGTGTGTCGCTGTCTTGCTAGTTTTAGGTATTGGGCACCAAGTTTCGTGGTGGGCATGTGCAATACTTCGGGCGGTGCATCTTGCATGCTGTGCTTTTGCGGAAGTAAGCTACATTACCTATATATATTTTATTTTTCATAATGGTTAGAGACTACCACCAGGTGACGCTTGATTCAATCAAATACTATTAATTACAACACATTCCATATCAAAAAACAAAAGATATCCAAACTTCTTATTAAACTCTAATATCGCTTGCGTTATGTTACTCTTTTGTTAATAAAGATTTAACTTAAAAACAAGTTTAAAAGTGTATGTCTAGACCACTACTCTTAAAACAAAAGCTAGGTATACAATCTCCTTATTTCATACATCAGTCTGTCAGCATCCCGAATATAATATAATCCCGAATATAGTTAATTACTGCGCATGGCAGTAAGCGCGTATAAAAGTAGCTACTCGGTTAGATTCCACCTTACTTATCGGATGTTATGTCGTTGATATTCCATATTTGCTTTTTTTATTAAAAAGGGTAAAAAAAACGAGGTAAAGGAGACAATGATAACAATTTCATGAACAGAACAGTCTATATTTAGTAGCAAAATCAAGGTATACGACCTCTTTAACTCTTCACTCTGTCAGCATCCCGAATATAATTTAATACCGCGCATGGCAGTAGGCGCTACTCTGTTGGATTGACACCTCTCCTATCAGATGTGAGTGACGTTGACATTGATGAGAACCGGCTAAAATGGATTCTAAATAAAAGAGGTCTTTGTTTTCTTACTTATGTGACAATCAATGATTCTGGAATATACATTTGGCTACAACTTGATTTTGTAGTTGTTGTAAGCAACTCTCACCATCACACATAATATGTCTTTATTTCTTGCAGTTCATTTTATTTTATGAATTCGAAATCTAGCTGCTATTTTAAATTGATGATGATGATGATGGATTATAAATAAATATTGAATGCTTATTAAATTCTATGACTAAACAATATTAATTTGAAAGCTTTTGACAAATATTCATAATAATATGAAGCATTCGTAATTTGATTTACAAGCACGAATAAACGACCACATCCAACCGTGCTAAAATAGGTATTAAAATAAGTACCTACCTTTTCTTGGATTGACAACATTAAAATTCTCTCTAAAAATTACAACTGCTACCAGAAATTTTGTTTCAATGTCGCCCTTAAAAATACTAACCAAATATTCAAAGTCAAAGCTCTCACGGAAAATAACCGCTCCATTTGAAAGTTTCTGACAAAAATATTCATAATATGAAGCATTCATAATTTGATTTAGAAGCACGAATAAATGAACACATCCAACCGTGCTAAGATAGGTATTTAAATTAGTACCTTCTCTTCCATTGACATCATTAAAATTCTCTTCAAAAATTACAACTGTTACTTACCAGAAACTTGCCTCAATGTCGCCCAAATTAAATATCTTCCAAATATACAAAGTCAAAACTCTCACGAGAAATAACCGTTCCGTTTCACCCTTGTGCGTTGGAGCAATCTATACCGTGTTGGAAGTGGTCATGCGTGAAACGTTCTTACACTATTGTAGGCGCCACCCGAGCGCACTGGCACGCTCTTTATTAACAGACTTCACTAATTAGACCACCTCCATAGTGAGAGTCAACTTTTTTAAATTAAAAAGTATAAAAAAGAATTGAGGCCGTATAAGTATGTAAAACTTTAAAAAAATTATAAAGAGTATGAAATGAGGCCTTAAATTATGTAGACTTACGGCCAGAATTAATAATCTATCCACAGATAGGGATATGCATGATCCAGATTAGTTGCTAGGCAATACCTAGCAACACTCTGGCAACTGTCGTTAATTCTATGTTAATATCCAACGTTGTATAGCAACTAATCTGGATCATGCCTATCCCTATCTGTGGATTGATTATTCTGGCCGTTAAAAAAATTAAAAAAGGAGCTTGAACTGATTGTTAACATTGATGATTACATTATTTACAAAAGGAGAAGTAGGTACTTTCCACAGAACACTTCCGAAAAATTCCGAAAAACAGATGCAACTTATTCATTGTTATTTGTACGATTTGATTTGCTCTACATTGTGCATGCTTATCTCGTCTTGCTTGTATCTCTGTTAGTACTACTAAATAAAAACATTAAAGAGAAGGAGTATATGCGTAAAACATTTTTTTATTAAACTTTTTTTTGACATTAGGCAGTAAAGCGAGTAAGTATTAGCAGCTATTCTCTAACCACCTAATTTATTATTCACGCATTTCTTTTATCTTTAATTTGAACAGTTAGGTAATAGTAATGCTTCACCAGCCAAAACATTTCTTTATAAACATTGAATACTGAATCAATGATTGAAATAAACTCTTCAAGTTTTTAGCTTAGTAGCTGTCTTTTTCATTTGGCGAAGTATGAAATAACTATCAATGTCAATTAAATGAGCTTATTTCTTGAGATCTCTAAGAATAGATAGAATTTTAATCGATAACTGATAATATACAAAACCTAATTTGACGTTTTGTAACAAACTAACATAATTAAATTTGACACATTATCCATTAATATCGTAACGGAAACGCCCACGTGTGAAGTCCAACAAAACGGTGTAATGAAACAAAAAGCGAAAAAACTATTAAATTTCTCACCCGAAAAAAGGTGTGACAACCGACACTTCGTTTTTTTAAACACGCACCTCATTATACACAACCCGTTTAAAATGATTAGGAGAAGCGCCAATCAATCTGGCTGGATGTCCGACCTCATTAGTGACGTGCCACTGGCCATAGACAAGACATTCGATACTCCGTGCATTGTGGGCATCGACAAAAGACTGTGTCGACGCGGTTACGGTCAGAGCTAGACATGTTACGGTATTTACTTGTTGCGGTTGAGATTAGCGTCGAATTTCAAATGTCGTTTCATTTCATGTCTTGCATATACGGGTCATAAATAGAGCTGAAACGCGCTAACTTAATGTTGAAATTGGAACTGAATAGTCTGTTTGTTTTGTTATTAAAATAAACAATAATTAATATTCTTTGATGGAGTCAAAAAAGATTTTGTTTTGACATAGGTACTAAGTTGCTGCCTAATTGGGAGAGCTACTTCCACTAGCGGTATTAATTTTTTTACAGGATGCTGACAGAGGGACATATGAACGAAGGCAATCGAATACTTACATAACTTATGTTTTTAAAGTACCTAGTGTTATTGATTCACCTGTGTTATGAATATCGGAAACAATATCCAGATACAATAACATATCGTTCGTTTCGTTAAAAGTTCGTTTGTTTTACCCGATTTTACCCGATCGAGAATTAATTTATGGACCTCAGAGATATTAGCTCCTTAATAGCCGGTACGTACAGTTCGTCAAATAAAAAGGTTAATAAATAAATATATACTTTTTGCTTATAAAAATAAAGATTACACAGACTCTTTCGTTTTAAAAAATAACTCTTTGTTTAAAAAGGTTACTTTTCAAGTTTCAGACCCTTTTGATGGATTTATAAACTTTGAAGGATTTCTTCGAGATAGAGATACCTACTGATTGATCCTTAGTGAAAAACATTATTATCCTTTTTAATCAAAATAGAATAGTGTCGAAATCACATTTGAAACACACCTGCCGAACATACGCAACCGAAATTACGCGGCTGATCTTTTTATTACAAGCTTTTTATTAACTTGCCATGTTAGTTAGTTAGTAGTTTGTTAGTTAGTGGGGGACAAACCTTGCAAGCTTAATTTGACCCACTTCCCAGTGTCTGATAGAGCTGAAATTTTGTATACAGGTTTGGTCTAGACGACAATACAATATTTAAGTACAGTCGGCAGAAAGCTTGTCATGAAAATGAAATTTTTACTAAAAAGTTATTTACAAGCTTTTTATTAACTTGCCATGTTAGTTAGATAGTGGGAGACAAATCTTGCAAGCTAAAGTTGATCCACTTTCCAGTGTCCGATGGATCTGAAATTTTGTATACAGGTTTGGCTTAGATGACAATACAATATTTAAGTAGAGTCAGCAAAAAAGCTTGTCATGAAAATGAAATTTTTACTAAAAACTTATTTTTAACGTCATTGTCGTCAGCAAATCAAATATAGCATTGCGGGTGTAATCACGGTTGGTCGCGTATCTTTGGCATGATGTGTTTGCCTGCACACAATATAAACTTTGTAGAAATTGAAAATTTGTTAATTCAACTTTATGGTTTAACCATTAAAAATTTAATTTTGAAACCTGAGTAATTAAAACAAAAAATTTAAAAGCCTAAATGTGTGAAAATAATATCATGCGCGTTGCAATCCGTGTTCTACCTATATCAAAGAGAAAATGAAAAGAGTGCTTAGTTTATGAATGAAAATAGTAAGCAAATCATAGATTTTATTTCAACGAAAATAGTTAGTTTTAAGATTTACAACTTTTACACTCAAGAATCGAATTTAAAGTTATTATAAGTGAAACAGAGCGCTACCACGAAAACCAAACAATATGACAATGTTTATTCGAAATTGTTATCAAAGTTCATAGTTTTATGCAGTCTGTGAAGTTTCCAAAGTGGAATTGGCATATCGAAGTTTTGTAAAAGTTAGGAAGTTTTAGAACCTTCAGATGTTAAAATTTGAAGCTTGTTTTCAAATTTTCCATGTAAATATGTGAGTAGTTTGTACGGCTCTTATCTTTTGAATAGTTGGGTATTGGTATTCAAGAACTTTCCAACCATCTGACGGCGATAATTACTTGGGCTGCATTTCAACCGATCGTACATTCAGTTGCGAGCTTTCAGAGCTTGACCAAGCGAAAATCGACCTTAGCGTGGTTGAACGGAAAGTTTCTCTATGGTACAAGCTCGTTCGGTCGAAAGCAATAAATCTTTTGGAGTAAATACGCGAAACTTAACTGTGTCTTAAGTTTCTTTGTTGTGTAATGTTTGCGGTGTTGCAACTGTAGCAGCAAACATTTAAAACTATTTAAGGTTATACAAAGTTATTTTATCTTTATTCAAAACCTCTTATTCATAATATGTTGAACCTAATCATTACAAGCAACTGAAAGCGCGAAGAAAAAAATAACTGTTGCATACATTTAAGCAGAGTTGAAATATCTTCGTTCGGTTGGTGTTAGGACTTGTTCTTAGTCCGCCTGGCTAGCTACCACCATCTTATCTATATCAGACGCCATAACAATGGTGTTTTCAGCATTATTGTGTTCCGGCAGTTAGAGATAAGATAGCCAATTCCTTAGTGATTGAGGATTCCGGGAGGAGTGCGCTACCATCTTCGGCCTTATCACCACTTAACTTCAGGTGTGATGAAGGCTAAGTGCTACCCCGTTGTGGTTAAAAAAAGTCTAATTAAAAGAGTAGTGTACGTATTTATATACCTACTTAAGTATTTTTATATTGTTAATTATTATGTCAGTATACTTGAGGACTTATTCAAATTCAGTTATTTCGCTATATTTGCTCCTACCAACTTTTATAGTGACATTCGCCATTCTATTTTCAATATCAGCAACAAGAACTTTAGCTTTCTGTAGCCACAATGATAACATTATCATAATATTTATATCTATATTTATTATAAGCCTTTATGCATCCCACTTCTTTACAAAAAAGGCAAGGAAAGGTATGTGGGAGTTGACTTTTAATAAAAGACAGGACTAACGGCTTATCGCGCCTTCCGATGGAGAAATGACCTAACCATATGGTGACCACGATTTGCGAAAGTTGCTTGACTTTCACGAAATGAACGTGATCCTTGACCTCGACGGTATGACGTTTCAATTGGACTTAGACCGCAGTTGACCTTAATTGTTTAGTTTGACCCGTTAGTAAATACCTACTAATATAATTGACGATCTCCGTGGTCGAATGGTGTACGCGTTTTCAAGGTAGTTTGGCTATCTCTAGGGTCTCGGGTTTTTGAAGAAGGTTTCTTTTCAAGTTTTAGACTCTTTTGATAGATTTATAGACTTTGAAGGAATTCAACGAGATGGTACGCACTATATCTGAGGTCCCGGGTTCAATTCCCGGACGGGTAAATGTCGAAAATGAAGAGCATTATCCCCTCTCGTCATAGGTGTCGTAGAAAGTGACTAATAGAAAACACTCATAGTAATATGTGAAGTTGAATTTCTTAAATTTCGCTTACATTGGCTATTGCTTTTATGTTATTGCTATGGCTTTTATTATTATTAAAATTGCGCCATTCCTGTCAATCCCCGCCAAATATGACGTCATGACTCCATCAACGCTCCACTTAATAACTCCAGATTGATCCATTACAGTTGCATATTAAACTGCCATTTTTTTTATGCACAACGAGGTAGAACTTAGCCTTCATCACAGCTGATGTTAATTGGTGATAAGGCTGAAGGTGGAAGCGCACTACTCCCGGAATCCTCAATCACTGAGAAACTGGCTATCTTATCTCTAACTGCCGGAACACAATAATGCTGAAAACATCATTGTTATGGCGTCAGACTTAGATAAGATGGTGGTAGCTTGCCAGGCGGACTAAGAACAAGTCCTACCACCAACCAAACCGAATACAATATGTACCCCCACTGGGAATCGAACCCGGGACCTCTTGGTCTGAAATCGGTGGTGTAAACCACTAGACCACAGAGGCGGTCTAAAAATATGCTTACCATGCGTGTTTGATAAAAGGCTTCCCTCCATCAAGTTTTGAGAGCCTATGGTTTTGTTAGTAAGACATATTTTTAGCGTTTCGGCTGAATAGTTTGTTAGTTTAAATTGTTATTTTCGAAATAAAGACATAGCTCATTTGACAAGTGCATGTTACAGGCTCAATGCTGAATATAAATGATTACGACATTGTTTTTGTTGGCCATAATCACCATGTACCCCTAATCCCTCATGCGTAAAATTTTCTGGCTGTTCAAATCACTGCATAAGAACGAATTGAGATATTATGCAAATGTTGCATTGTATGCAGATATCCAATAATAAGGCGGTATCAACGCGGTTCAATTCGTTGCCATAATGAGACGAAACAATGGGTTTAATAAAGAGATCCGACCATAAATAGAAATCTAGATCTAAGATAGCATTAGTCGCGTCTGACTTTGCAAGTTAGGACATGATAACAACCAATGTTACGCATGGTGTGAGGTTTTGAGTTTTTAAGCCGTGGGATCGTCCATGACGTCCATGCAGCTTGCAATAAAGGCGGAAGCCCACCGCGATGCATGTGCATGGGCACGCGGTGCATTTTAGCTGCATGGGTTCATTTGTTTGACTTGGTGGGTTATCGTGGAAACTTTATTCCAATGCAGCACACGCGATCGAAGAGCACACGCTATATACTCGAATATTAACTCACGTCATGACTATGTACAACTCGGTCGAGCTAACACATATGACACCTGCTGCTGCAGGCCTACACAAGTTCAACGAAAAACGAAACTTCGTTATACCCGTCCCTCTCTCTCTCCGGGCATGTCAGAATCGAGTGAAAGCGGTGGGGCCAACGAAGTTTCGTTTTTCGTTGAATGAGAGTAGGGCTTCAGCTGTCATGTTAACTTGACCGAGTAATACAACTTTATGTCATCCATGTACCGCGTCCACATGGTGTTGACAGTGTAGCTCACAACGTAAACGCATATTCGAGCAAGCCACGTGAGTATCAAAGCCGTCAATTCGTACATAGCGTGTCCGTGGGTTGCTGTGGACACAATCGCATGCATTTTCTTGCAAAGCTAAGCTTGACGCACGTGTGTAGCATCTCGCGGCGGTGGATTTCCGCCTTTAAAACTAATACACGCCAAAAAGTATCGCAGACGTGCTGCATTGCGTCTGCGTGCGTCAAGATATTGTAGTATTTGAACTTATACGCTTCCGGGACGGAAGCCACGTTGCTCTAAGTTGTACGCGTATGATCGTGTTGCATCGCAATGCGACTGCGACACCGTTCGGTGTGAACTTACGCGTACAAGTTCAAATAGTACAAATCATGACGCACACAGACGCAATGCCGCACGTCTGCGATACTTTTTGTGTGTGGCAGCCCTTAAAGTCGAGAATGGAAGTGGAATGTAAAAAAGTGAATGAGTAATGTGGAAAGAGTGTTTTATTGCGGTAGTTATAATAGTCGGAAAGGCGAAGTCATTAAAAATTATGGCGAAGTAACTTTTGCCATGAAACATGATTGTAAAATTAAATTACAAGATAAAGTCATTTGTAAGCTTTTTATGTTTTAACACGTCCTGTAGTTGTAGGTATGTTAAAGGCATTATTTCATTGCCTACTAGAGGATTGATATCCGACTATTTTATCTGATGAAGCAATCATTTTGATTCCCTTATAGGTAATCTTACGATTATCTTCAACATACTCGTATCTAACAAAGAGTGCTGTTGCTAAATGTTAAATCTATGATTAAATCTATATTTTTACCCTTAATCATCAAAATTGGTAAAAAAGGAGTTTAATGGTAACAGCTTTTAAAAATAGGTACCTATGCAGAATACAAGTCATGTTATAAAATTATAATCACTTAAGTCATAAAAAGTAAGTAATTGTTTGTCTTCAAATATTAACCGCTCAAAATTAACTGTATTCAGAAAAGTTTTCTTACTCATAACAATGGTACAAGTATGTGAGTTATGTAAAGAATTCTCAAGTTTGTTTAAAACACCTTTCGAGATGAGTTGAGAAAGAAAGTTTCTGGAGAAAATTTCTGAGATATTTTTGTTAAGATCCATTAAGGCGCAATCTTTAAATCTTTTAACTTACTTGTAACTATTTATCACTTCTTTTACATTTTTGCCTGAAACGCAGGGAGTCCTAGTTCAGGCTCATTATTGTTATTATTATTTTCATGTTCCTACCTAATTTTAGCCTCTATTTTAACGTTTTGTAATGTGTGTTTATTAAATTAAAAAAAATATATATATTACAACAGAAAGCGTAGACATAACACAAATGCTTTCGTAGCGACTTTATTTTTCTTTATTTTGAAGCCATATCGTCAATAACTCGTCAGATTTTTTTTCGCTTAGACCACTAAATAAGGCCAATTTCATAAATATCATTTAATAAAAAAATATCTTCACAAAAGAAAAAATAAATACACAATTATATTTTTTTTTATTTCAATAGTCGCAGCACGTAACCTACTCAAATAAACTAGCATTGCTTGCATTAAAGTTGAATAGATTTTTTAACGTTATTTTTAACGCTGTTATTAAAAACCCGTTAAAGCTGTGAGAACGCCTTTTGAGCTAGTTCGTATTCCGGCAGGTCTTGAAGTGGTTGGCTTGGCTTCTCATGGCGAGACAAAAGACCGTAAATAGTGTATTGTTCGTTATGAGGGTTGCCTCTCGACAAGTTTATGCCGTTTTTTGAAGTCCGCAACTCCCCTTTGAGGGCTGTTGTGAGCAACTTTCGTTTTTAGTTTGGAATTTTAAGGAAAATGAACGCTGCCCGCAGTTTGTTTGTTCCGAGAGAAAAGCTGCAGTTCTTGCTCTGAAAACTGTGTTTCAATATTTGCACTTTTATTGTTTGAGAAACTGGGCTAAGAAATATTGTTAACTGTTTTACTACTTGGGAATTTGATCTTGCTTTTTATTTTCTTACAATAGTGGGTCCACGTCCACGCGGGTAACCCTCTCGCGGGAATATCGGGATAAAAAAACCCTTTATATAATTTTACATTTAAACCTCCCTCTTCAGTCACTCTGTCTTTTAAATGAAAAGTGCACGCACTGCAAATCCGTCTGAAATTTTCAAAATATTTTTTTCTCTAGCTCTCTAGCTGAAGGTACCTATTTATTAAAAATCTTAATGATAATTTCAAAACTATTAGTTTTTTATGAAAACAATGGTGGAATCAGACTTGATTTCATGTTTTAATAAAACTCATAATTTAATAAACTTTATCATATTCGTTGTTTTTGCTCTTAATTTTCAATAGCTAAAGGAGGTGTTTAGTGCGAATAAAAACTCACTCTATGTATCTACATAGCGAGTGATAAATAAAATAATTATACTAGCTCAAAGACAATAAAAACTCACTTCAGGAACTGACCTCAACTTATCGCATTACAAAAGCTTATGATGAATTTGCTTCGAATATTGAAATAAGAAAAAAATATTATAATAATATATGTTTATTTAAAACATAAGTAGGTACATACTTAACGCATTTCTTTTGAGAAGATATTTATAAAATCGGAGTTACTAGCGGTCTAAGCGAAAGAATTTGAAAATCGGAATTTAAAATGGCTGATGAATTGATATGACTTCAAATTAACGAAAAATCATTTCCGAACATACATTCGCATTGCATATTCATTTTCTTCGAGCTTATTATTGCTATACGTGTGCGATCGGATGTGCGTACGCGTCGCGCCGCCCTCGACGCCGATTGGCCGAGCGGTTTCGCGCCAACCAATCACGTGTTGGCGGGAAACGTTCAGTATAATTTTGGCATAATTAGTCACGCTACAAATAACCCGTGATGCGTTACGACAGTTCTAGCTTTAAACAATTTGACATTAGGCTGATTTTCCAGTAACAGTTATTTTTTGTAGTTATTTTTAACGACAGGTGGTGAATTATTAATTTCCGTTGACACTGCGTTGTTTTGTGTGAACGGAGCATGAAAAAGGGGGCCAGAGTTACCGGCCATATGACCCTTGAGTCTATTGAAATAAGGGTTGACATTATTTTTATAAAAATCGAAAATACTTCAAGCACGCAACCGATTTTTTTAACGACCACCTGAATCACGAATTATTTCTGCTGTTATAAATTTTAAAGGCCTCTTTTTCTATTTCATTTTGCACATAATATGTATGAATAGTGCATTGGGCCATAATCTAAGCTACAGGATACATAAATCGACAAACTCGGTCGTAAATTATTCTAAGGCGCCAAACATTCTAATTTACAGGAATAATAATTAGGTACCTACTTGATCTGTGCGATAATAATCCTATGCCAACAATAGCAACAAAGCAACTAATAAAGAAAATTCCGTATCTTTTGAAAAGGAAAAGTTGATTAGTTATTTAAAGTTCTTCAATACTTTTCATTTCTATTTTTATGTAGGTAAGAATAGTAAAATCAATTTAATAGTGAGATCCTGTCTCTAGAAGTGTAAATCAAATATTTGTATTATTAATAAAATTTTCATAAACATAGAACTTGTTTATGGAAAACTGATGTAAAATACAAAATAAAGGTACAGAAATGGAAATGTTTAAAATGAGTTCTTATGACATTATAGGTACTTTGAAGACGAATGATTATAATGTTGATACCTTATTTTAACAACACATTGGGTAATTTTTTTAAAATTATTTTTACTGTTGTTTTTTTATGATTGAAATCCGTTGTTGTCCTACGCTGGCCTCCCAAACGATTTTTCTTTCACTAAACCTATTTAACACGGTTAATTAATAGTATAATAATTCCGTCAGCTACTTATCGTCTGCTATGGTCGGATCCAAATCCGGATACGTCAAACTGTCCGTAACTCGATGACATGGATATTGTGACACGTCTAATTACTAGGATTGTGTGGTTCAAGGCACGACAGGTAGCGGTGTAGCTAGGATCTAGTGTAGATGACGCAACAACCGCACTAGAATAGTGCACAAGATAACTCTGCGTGCAGAGGAAATCGAATACTAATCTTTTACCATAACTTTAGAACAAAAAAATTACTGCAACTAGCGCCAAAAACGCTACAGTCGCGCGCAGAGTTATCTGGCACAGACTCTACTATTAATATTGCTTAGTTTACGGTTGTTCAAAGATAAAATCACTCAGCTTTGGACGAAGACAGCGGAAATACAAATGTTACTTCTATGAGTAACATTTTTTTAATTGTTGTTTTTTCTAAAGGAGTTATTTTTATTTGCTTATAAGCAAAAGATTTTTCTACCCAAAAAAAATGAATAAGTATAGTAAATACTACTCAAACAACAATTTGTATTTGGTTATCATGTCACCTTTCATCTTCCTTCTTTTATGCCGCTCGGCTTTCCCAATTTCGAATGACCTATTTTTAAACAATCATTAGGTACCTACTATAAACTGTCTCAATAACAAATAGTTTTTTATCACAATATAATAATAACATGACCAAAACAAAACAATATCGTCCCGCCTGCGATTCTTTGTGACGCCAACCTCTCCCAACTTGCACCGCCATATTCGGCCAGGATTAAATCTCGAATAGGTGACAGGCACTCTAATCAACTTTCTCGAACGATTGCCTCCATATGTGAAGACGGGTTAAGCACCGATTAAGCTGTCACATGCATTGTCGCGGGCTGGAGCAGCTTTGTACGATTTGAAACTCTGGTGATGTGTGTTTGAGATACCTAATAATGTGGTAAAATAGATTCCTTCTCTTATTTGCTTAACTATTTTATCTAGTTAATGAAAACAATATCGCAATTACCTACTATTTCCTGTTTTTTTCAACGTGCTTCTGAGGTACAGGATCATTCGCTGATAATTATGGTGATTACAATTTGACGATTCTGCTGTAGGTTCGTAACATGTTCTTAGTACTTTTGTTGTTGGCATTTAATACAGAAGGACTAATTGATATGAATATAATATTTGGGACTTCATTAACCTCTAGAGACCACAGGTCCTCAGATAAGTATAGACTACAATAAATTTTACCATCTTAATTTTATCGATTTTGTATTTTTTCCGAGCAGGATTTGTAGTGAATTATGTTCACACGGCTTGCCATTCAGTTAGAGCAGTAACAACCAATTTATAAGAACACAAAGCAAGGCAATTTTTTATTTTATTGAAAAAATCTCCGGACTCTAGAGGTTTTTCATTTGCTGAAGACGGGTAAAGCACCGATAAGCTGTCGCATGCATTGTCGCAAGCTGAAGCAGCTTTATACGATTTGAAACTCTGTTAATGGGTGGTTCAGTTAGTGGTGAAATAGATTTGTTTTCATTAGTTGCTTAACCATTTCAATATAAAGGTAATGATGATGATGATGATGATGATGATGATGATGATGATGAATGTATTAGAGATACCTACACATCATCATCATCATCATCATCATCATGTCAGCCGAACGACGCCCACTGCTGGGCATAGGCCTCCCCCAAGGATCTCCACAACGATCGGATATATTAGAGATACACAATGGAATAAAACAAATTTACGCAACTATTCATAATACCTAGGTGATCTTGATCAATATACAAGCTATCTTTCTTGTGTTATATCTGTAAAACACAGAAATTTTGAAAATTTGATAAAAGTACCTTAGTAGGTACTATAAATATTCTGTGATAAAAGCATATTATTTTGATTTGGAGATATTAAAGAATTAAGGCAGTTTTCCTCCAGGGAACATAAATTTTGTCCACCCTGAATATTAAAATAACACTTACTTCCAGACGAGTATTGCTCCAACAAAGATTCCCAGCACCAAAACGATCGAGCATAAGGCGATGACTGCAGAAGTCTGTAGCGACGGTCCAGTATGGTTGTACGCGTCTATCTTCTGAAAAAAAAAATAAACAAACAAACATGAGTACATGAAAAAAATATAATGAGAGAAAAAATTATAAAATTGTTTACTTAAAATGCAGCATAGTGTAGGTATTTAGTACGAGCAACTGAGCAAATCTTAAATTTTGGTTAGGGTGTCGCAGAGGGGGTGAAGGACTTAGAAAAAAAATTGTATGGAGATAAGTAGGACTTAGAATTTTTTTCCTGAGTGACATAGGCTATATTTTATCCCGATATTCCCACGGGAACGGGCACCACGCGAATAAAACCGCGAGGATCCGCTATCTGAAATAAAAGCATTCTGACATAAACACCAGTAGGCTGATTCTCTAAAATAAGATCATCAACTCGCTTAAACTTGTTTGTTACGAATCCGACATAACATACCTAAAGACTCGAATGCGAAATGAACGTGAATTGAAGGTACGATATTTATTACAGAATCGTTCTCCAGTTTACTTAAAAACATTCAAAAACTAGCTTTCTTAGCACTAGCTTAGCTTACATGACGCTATCCCACGGGAATGTGATATTATTTTCGGGATTAAAAAGAGTCAATCCCCCTAAACTATCGCCATACCATTTTGGTACGTGATCTTTCACGTCGATTCCTTTTGAGGTGTAAGCCGGACAAATAAACAAACGGATAAATAAACAAATATGTACAGTTTGATATGTATAATATCGGTATAGCTTAAATTGTACTTTACTTTATTTTTTAAGATAAATAATCGAAGTAATTTAATTACTACTTATTTTAATTGGCGCTTTGGTGCGACATTTATTACGACCATATTTTCGTCCGTAAGTTATTTGGTTTTGTGTTAACGTACCTATTAATAATTAACCCTATTAACATAACCGTTATTAAATTAGCCCGTAAATTCAAATTAATAAGGATAGCTATCGCCCTATGGTTTTTGAGTACTCATTTCCATTTTAAGGCGATACTCGGAAAAAATGTGCTGAAGCGAGATAGCAATGAGAAAACAACGCGCGCGGGAGCGAGACCGATTTTGCAGATTAGGCAAAAAAAACACTAAATCACTTCGTATTAAAAAACTACAGCGATTTAAAAAAAATGCTTCTATACGATCCTCAATATTATTGGTGTCCACTAATTAAACCAATTTCCAATAGTGTAAGTAACCCCATTTAAGAATAATCTTCACTTTTCGTATTTTTTAGAGGTCTTTTCGAAAATAAAAAGAGTCGGGGCAAAATCATAAAATCGTGTTTTTGAAACTATACGATTCTAGATAAAGGTATGAAGAAATATATAACTTATTACCAGATTTGTTACAACTGTAACCGTCCTATAGTTTTAAATCAAAAAGTCCATATTTTTCCGAGTAGCGCCTTAACATCCAAGACAAACTTATCTGATAAATAATTAAATTAGAGAAAACAAGATATCGAATGACAAAATATTTACAGATTTATTAGGCTAAAGTGAATCAATGAGTGGAGTAACACAATATCTGGCTGTTTGGATGGTTTCCAAACTTTTGCAGTTAATCAAAGTTTGTGAGTCGTCTTTATTTCAAGATGTTAGAGTTTATTTTTGTGTGCACACGCTGAATGTAGTGATTCCGTTATTTTTTCTTCTGAAGTTACATGCCAAATACAAACACTACTTGGCTGATATTGCTGAATCTTTCGGATCATTGCTTTGATTGTGATCAATATAATATCAATTAGTGAACTTGTTCCATTTTCTCGTTTTTGAAAGCTTTTACACTTGCAGTGTGTGTAAGATATCCATTCGGGTCAAATCTTGTAAGCTGAATTTGATTCAATCCCCTGTGTCCTATTGAGCTGCACTTTTTTGCATATAGGTATAGGTATTTGGTTTGGATGATAAGATAAATTATACAATATTAAAGTAGGGCAGGCGTACCGGTTTTGGCCACTGTACCGGTTTTAGCCACTTTTTGCTCTAAAAGTTTTCTAAACAACTTTTAGCCATTTTTGATAAAAGCAATTTAAATAAGGTGTTTTAGGGTAATAATAACAATCGTTAGAATTCCTTAATGTCATCAGATTTTTTTTCAATAAATTCCATTTTCTGTTTGAAAAAATGTTTTGTATGAACATTTAAAGAAATTTGTTATGGATGAAATACTGTATAAACCTTTGTTTTTTACAATTAAATTGTTGTTTTGCAATTGACTGGTTTCTAGCGCATTAGAATATATTGATTTTACCTAGGTTTGGTTTTGATTTTTCGCAATACTTACAAAAGTTTAACTATCAGTAAGTGGCCAAAACCGGTACATTTGGCACCTCTGACAAATTGTGTGTAATATAAAAAAACTATTTTACTTTTATAAATTTGAAAAATGTACCTTTAAAGGTAAATAAATTATCTGTAATTTAAGAAATAATTTGTGTCCTAAATACCTAAGACTATTTAGTACTTAGTGCTTAAAAGTCAAAAAATCCTTAAAGTGGCCAAAAAAGGGTACCTCTGCCCTACAACAACAAAAAGCTTGTCATAGATGTATATTTATTTTCAAAAAGCTTTGGTATCTAATTTAGATCAAACTTTGGGAAAACCTTGGCGCTATAACTCGCGTATTTTCCTAATAATAAAAATGTTTGTATCGCTTGTAATATCGCTATTTCACCCGTATAGCATATCGTTCTATTTTAGGCACTTAACAGCATTCACTATTCATGCTTCTGTATTTTGTCACTTGTTAAAATAGATAAAAAGGTTTTCTATTGATGAATTGACAACGTGACAAAGCGCAGGCACCATTGAAAACGAAGCTGACCGAAAATAGATGCATTTCACGTTGTCACGTATTTTCATTCATTCATTTCATTTATCACGTCTTTATGGGTACCTATAATACGGTCTAGGTACTATAAAAATATAAACCATAACTGATAAAAATTACCTCACGCGGTTTTACTCAAGTGGACGCGTTTCCACTATCTTTCACCAGTTGAAATCCACATTATCCCGACTGCCATAAGCATATAATATATTTTATCCCGATATTCCCACGGGAAAGGGGAACCGCGAGGGTCTTACCGCGGGAAGCCACTAGTATTGAAATGTATTAGTAATATGTATAACTAAACTATTTAAATAATTTCTCTTGATTTCGGAATAAGTCTCTTGAGACTATTAATTATTTTTATGCATTTACAATGCAATTCTGTAAGTAGCTGAAATCTCGCCTGAAAGTTACTTATAGGGCTTGTGGTTTTTTTTAATATCACATTTGTCCTATAATAAGTATATTGAGCACTTGTGTCGTAGTTAAATATCGAATAGTACACAATCATAAAGCAAGCCTAACTGTTATCAAATGACTGCCCGCTACGTTACGTGTGGTGGTTGAATCCACGACCCTCGGATCAGAAGACATTATCATTATCATTGCATCACCTATCACCATTTGTAAAGAAACTAGCTAAAACCCGTGTGAACGCGTTCTCATGGGAATATCGGGAAATCGGGATAAAGCATAGCCTATAAGTATCAATCAGAAATAACGTTTCGTTTCATTTTCAAAATCGGCTCAGTTATTTCAGAGATTACTCTCTAAAATTAAACTTAGAAACAATACTACACTAGATTTTATATTATTTTTAATACTACACTACTTACTAATTTAGTAATAGTAATATGTTGTTTTGTAATACATATGACTTATACCGCTTCCCGCGGTTTTACCCGCGTGGTTCCGTGTCCCGGAATAATGTAGCTTTCTACTGGTGAAAGAGTTTTTAAAATTATTTCAGTAGTTTTGAGTTTTGAGTTATGAGTTTATCTATTCCAAACAATTTTTTTTTTTCAATATTAACATTTCTCAAACAACTTATCTTCACATTTTTCTATATCACAGATCGTCAGCAAAAAAACAACCCTCAAAAATTATTTTCCACAACACTCGCTTATTCCACAAAAACTCCACTCAAAGCATTGCACTGTTCATTACCAAAATTACCTTACTCTTCAAATTATCTTATTATATTATCTATACCCATATTATAAAGCTGAAGAGTTTGTTTGTTTGTAGACCGATTAAGAAAATTATTTGACTGTTACAAAGCTACATTCTTCCCGAGTGACATAGGCTATACATTCAATACAATAGGCTATACAATAACATTCCTAAAACAATTTCCCTTCACATTTTTCCACTGAATAAAATAACAATTATACAGATCGTCTAGCCAACAAAAAATTTCCTCGCAAATTCTTTTCCACAACACTCGCTTATTCCACAAAACCTCCACTCAAAGCGTTGCAGTGCTCATTAACAAAATTAACTTTTCAAATTATCCTAAAATTTCGTCACACATTTACATAAAAGTTCTAGATTTAATTCATTTTCCCCGAGTAACGTTTTAATGGCGTTTCCATTTCTTTTGTTGGCCGCCATATTGCTATAATTATGGGGCACGTTAAATTATTTTGGGGCAAAGGCGTTGGGGGTTGAGTGTTTATGTATTAATATTTTCGTGCTAAGGGCGTCACGCGACTGATAAATGAAAAAAAAAACGGTAAAATAAAAATTACGAAACTAGAAAGGGGCCAAAAATTAAAAACATTGTAGTGATTACCATCCTCTAGAAGTAAAAGCTGGATAACAAAAACATTTTATAACCTAACTAGCCTTCCGCCCGCGGCTTCTCTCGCGTGGACTACACGACGTTATCCCACGGAAATGTGATTTTGTTCTGGGATAACGAGAGACAGTTACTCTACACTCAGAAATTAGGTCGATCCGTTGCTCTGTTTTAAGGTGAAAAAAACGGACAAAACAAACAAGCAACAACACTTTGTCATTTCATTAGGTATATTATAGGGAAGGAAAATATATAGACTGTGATATTTGTATGAACTCATGTCATAATATTTTAATTTATTGCTTTTACAATGATAAATTGATAGGAGAATCTGTTAGAAATATGTTAGAAAAAAATCTGGTCTCCAAATCCTCCTCCTGTCTTCAGACGGGATAGTTCTTTAATTTTTGTATTATAATTTATCATTTTTTTATTAAAAAATAGTGATGCAACGAATTCTACTTCAACGAATACGAATACGAATAATTCAACAAGGTAATGAATAATACACAATATTCTTTTTTTAGTAAGATATTTAATAATTGTAATTAACTGCTGACATTATTAATGCCCAGCAGTGGGCGTCGTACGGCTGAAATGATGATGATGATGATTATTAATAATAACCCAACGAAATTATATGAAAGAACTTATGTTATGCTATGAAACAAAGTAACAATTGACAACTTGAGAACTCCACTCCGTTCATTCAATTTTAGGGTAATCCCCGTCAATAGATACAAACAGTATAGCGCGTAGGCGTAGGTTAGGTAGGTTCGGATTCACGGTGCACAAGCCAAACCGTAATTTGGGTTGCGTTCAGTTGTGATATAATATAAATAGTTTGCTTTTAATATTCGTGACGCTATTCAGCGAATATTCGATAAACATCTACTATTCGGCGAATATGAATATTCGTATTCATATTCGTTGAATCACTATTAAAAAGGAATCACTTTTTGTAAATAATTAAACAATTTATTCATGTTACAAATTACAGTGTTTCCCGCAATAGAATATGCGAAACGATATGGCATGGCTTCTTTTACGTCCATAAGCGTTTTACAGTTTAGAATAAATCAACTTCATTTTCATAAAACAAGAAGATTTTACTGCTAATGAAATTTCATTAAGTTTCAACTATGAAATTTTTATCTTAGCACTCATTTTGTATATTGAAACAAAACGTCAAACTTTTATAGCAAACGTATATTCTGTAAGGATCTTTTACGATTTAAAGTTGTTTATTTTAATGATAGGACACAAAAAGCTTCAGCTGTAAAATTCTAATGAAAATTAGCTAGGAAACTATAGATTTCAAATAAAACGACAGTTCAGCATAATAGCTTTTGTACTTACTGGAGAATGTTTTGCAATACTTAACTTATATGAAAAGTAATTTCGCCATATTGGCATCGACTTAGAAGTCATTTTACGACTTGCAGCGGTAAATGATATAGAAAAGCTTAGCTATAAAATTTACTCGCCATGAAGAATAATGATAATTATTAATATAACAATTTGTAAACATTACCGATTATAATATACAAACAGTCGTTTATGAAACAACAAACCTATAAACCTTAATGTAAACTTTCCGAAGTCTTAACTCAATATGTTATCGAAACATCTCATTTTATTAAAACAGTTTAAAAATAATTGACTTATACCGAAACAGCCGTGTTATACCACGCCCTGTAACGATAGCATCTGATTCTATCCAATTACCAATAATAATAATTTCTTTCAACAGTATACCTAATTGCGTGAGTTGTGTATTAATGTTTTATTCGACAAAAACATTACACCCTTATAGATCTTTCAATGATATGCTTAAACTATATGGCCAGAAATCGTTGGCACGCCGAACCCTTTTCGAAACTTTTTGTTTGAAGACTTTGTAAGACTATGTATGATATATGAAAGGCCTATTTATATTGGTGTTTGTGTAATAATTTAAACGATCTTAGATTGCTTTTGATAAAATGTTAACAGTATAGTTCGGTGCATTTTAATTTGAGGGGAGTTTGCAGTTGGACAAAACATTTATTTATAAATAAAATTTATTCTATTCAAAGGTTAAAACAATAAATAGATCAGTCCGTAAATCCATTAATATTAAGTATAAATGTGAAAGTGTATTTGTTTGTTCATCTTTTACGTCACAACGGAGCAACGTATCTTCGTGATTTTTAGAATGGGGAAAGCTTAGGAGCTGTAGAATGACAGGGTGTGATAGGTTATATTTTATCTCGAAAAATATCACATTCTCACGGGATAACGTCGTGGGTTTCAAGCGGGCAAAGCCGCGGGCGAAAGGCTAGTAATAATAATAATAAAACGTATAACTATCGTGACAAAGTGTAAAAATGTAAAACATAATTTAATTGTCTATTTATATGGGTACTACCTAACTATCAAATTATTGGCCACATTGCAGGCTTAAATATAATTACTTAAATCTTTTAAAACGTTGCATACATTACATTTTAAATAGCTGTCTAAAAATAAAAAAGCTTTAATATGAATGGCAAGCAAAGTTTAATTTAGGAATTAAGTTAGTTACAATGTAAGAACAGCTTTTGTAACGTAAAAGCTGACATGCTATAGATAAGACCCAAAGAAATTTGGCGGTAGGTGGTATATTTATCACGAATCAGAGGTAATATAATTCAACGCAAGATTTTTGTAAATCTAAAATTGATTTTGAGAACTAACCGTCTGCAGAAGTTTCTGAATTAAATACTTACATTACTTTTTAAAGAATTTAGAATGTTATAAATCATCGCTTCAAATATCATTTCAAAATATAGTAATTTTATTTCAATTTAAATACCAAAATGAAAAAAGTTTCACACAAAAAGTTTTTTTGAAAGTAGTACTTAAGTAAAACAAACCAAATACGACACTAAATGAATACAAAGCATTACTTACATTCAACCACAATTACATATTGTTATAAATGATGAAGTCAAAGTTTTGAGCCGTCTTAAAGCCGATAAAATCTCGCAGACAAGCATCAACACAGAAAAAGGGACACCAATTTGTCAAAACTTGGCACTATCGTAACAAAGATCCTTCATCGGGCACAGAGCGATTTATAGAGGCCATATCTCACGGGATCTTGAGCGTACAAAAAATCTCAAAAACTACAATATTCAAAACAGTCCCCGAGCGCACTCTTATCGCCCTGTCGATCTAAAGACGGTAGCCGATTTGTCAAAGCCCCTCCTTTAATTAATAAAAAGTCTCCTCCACAATAAAAAATTGAATGAAACCTTAATTAATTTGGGTACGTTAAACTTTTTCGTAAATTACGGTTATAGGTGGCCTTTTAAAAGTTTGCGGGGGCAGGAAGTTGGAATAATTAAAAGAAGAGAATGAACACAAAGGGAGAGTATACGAAATTGATTTCAATATTGATGATGGAAATCTGTTCTTGCTTACAATGTAGATATTTAAAACTGTTTTGCGGGAATTTCTACTTGAGCAATATTCAGAATCCATTATCCTACTATAATCCTACTAATATTATAAATGTAAAAGTTTAGATGTTTGGATGTTTGTAACTCAATCACGCCAAAACGGCTGAACGGATTTTTCTGAAATTTGGAACACAGATACTTTGTAGCCTGGAGAGGAACATAGGCTACTTTTTATCCCGGAAAAACATCACATTCCCGCGGGATAGCGTTGTGTAGTCCACGCGGGCGAAGCCGCGGGCGGAAAGCTAGTAAATCATAAATGTGAAAGTGTGTGTGTTTGTTTGTCCGTCTTTCATGTCAAAACGGACCAACGGATCGGCGTGATTTCTGGTATAGGGATAGTTTAAGAGCTGGAGAGTGACGTAGACTATTACTAAATATTGCATTCCCGCGGGATAACGTCGTGAAGTCAACGCGAGCGGAGTCGTGGGCGGAAGGCTAGAATGTTATAAAATTAAAAGTACTTAGATTTTTATTGATCTAATGCCCGAATACTCATACGCTACTATCTTTGGGAGCGTCTCACACATCGCCGAAACTTTAAATGTCAAACGTATGAAAGAGATGCCATGATGTTTGAGACGCTCCCAAAGATGGTTTGCGTTCGAGAATTCGGGGGTTAGTGTGTGATGACGATTGATCGGTAGTCTTTGTCACCATAGATAAGTATGTGGTTCTTGTACTTTGATCAACAATACCACTAGAATCTAGATAACCGGTTGGAGTAACAAAAACGGCTGAGCAGATAAGAGCGCATGGTCAACGGTGCGCTCTTATTTCATATTCCTAGCATTTTTGACATATGATAGTAAATATTCGTAATGTTTTTTCTCCGCTTAAAAAAAATTATCCGGTGCCATATTTGAATTGTGTTTTAGTTCGTTGTTGTTGATAAAAGTTCTTGTACTTCGATCAGCAATAAAACCTAGGTCTAGATACATAGTTCAAGTGACAAACATGGCCGAGCGATATACGCCCACTTGAGCATGTACTTAGTAGTTCCTGACATTTATGACGTAAGATCGTAACATTATTTATTTATTAAACTTTTAAACAAAATACATATTGTAATATACAAGGTGGACTTAATACTAAAAGTAGGTGATTAAGTATTAACTTTTTTTTCGGTTTAAGGTGCTAATAGAAAGATTGGATTTAGTTCGTGAGCCTCCATCTAGTACTATTGTTGATCGAAGTTCTTATACTACTATTTTAAAGGTCTTGGACCGGAGAAGTGCCATTTTTTTTATTATTCCTGAGTCAAATCAGTTGGATTACACGCAGACAAGGTCACGGACACCCACTAGTATGTTATTAAGCTCGTAAGGTGAATATAAGTAGTAGGCGTGGTGGGAAGTATGATAATTGTTTTAAAGATAAACGTCTAGGTGTACCATAGGTAAATAACTGAATATTTTACGTAGCTTTTTCAGCAACTTCAAAACAAATTTAATAGTATAGGAAAAATGTGTTAGTAAAAAACCACGAGCCCTATAAGTTGGTCAGAGCATCGGGCCGGATTCCCGGAGGCGCGGGTTCGAATCCCACCTGAAAGCTACTTAAAGGGCTCGTGGATGCATTAAAAATAATTAAAAAAAATTATAAGTATTCATTTATGAAACATAGAATTTATCAAGTTTTCCATGATACAGTTTCTTAATGAAATTAACATGGGCTTAGATAATTGGTCTGAATGTAAGAAGTTATTTATTTATTATTGAAAATAGTTAACTAAAAATAAGACATGATTAATTTAATAATACCAAAAAAATAATAAGAAATAAATAAATATTGGACACCATAACATACCTACATAAGTTCCAATACCAAACTAAGGATTGGGACGTCCTTGGATCCGTCGTTGTTTCCAATTTCCATAACACTAGCCTAGTTTTTTTTCCTCTGTGACACTAGTGCTCAAGCTACTATAATTTGGTACCCATTGGACCAATGTAAGTTATTGTGTCTAATAGTTATAGAAGCTTAAGCAATAGTGTTATGGTAATTGGAAACGACGACGGGCATTACCACATACACCAAGACCCGAGGAAATATTGAAAAGTTCGTTTTCAATATTCACCCGACCGGGAATCGAACCCGGGACCTCTAGAGATAGAGGCACCTTGAAAACCGGTGCGTGCACCACTCGCACACGGAGGTCCTCAAATAACTAAATTGAATTGTTATTAAATCATATAATAACAATTTCAATTCAGTTTTTTTTATTCTATGCTGTGTATCAAAACGATTACGCTAGCGTTGGAAACAACAGACGTTCAGTCAATTTATTTTTTGCTCTCGAACCCTAACTTGTCCCATTGTAGTCCCAAAAAAAATCGTGCCCATAATATGCGCATATTTATTAGTAAAAACCGCACCATCACTACGAACAATTAAGCGAACAAACAAACATTATTGTTGTTCGATGACCTATTTGAATGTTTAATGTTTCTGCCTCGTGTTCAAGTTTTTTGTTTTTCATAATGATTCTGTTTTGATTTTGGAGACTGACTGTCGAATTTCGATGTAAATGTGAGAGAAATGCTCGTACTAGGTGCTCCCACACTGCTGTTATAAAATCCTTTCCTCCGTGGCCGAGTGGTGCACGCTTTGGAGGTCCCAGGTATGATATTCTCGGTGGTGTAAATATGAGTAAGTATTGAAACCCCCCCAATTAAAAGACCCCATCTGTCCGCATTAGTCCGCAATGTAAAGAAATAGAATAAACAAGCTACCACTTCATGGCAGAGTGCCCGATGTGCGCATCACTGCGCTGGGAGCTCTTTGGAACGGACAAGCTTAAGGAAGAGGATCTAAAGCAGTTAACGATAAGACAACTCAGCAGGTACTGTAAGCGCACAGGTAGGTTCGAGGGTCCGACACCGGTGGGGTAAATGATAACCCGCCTCCCCCTGCTTTCAGCTTTCAGGGGACTTGGGGAACTAGGTGAAATGGCCCCGACCTAGGTCCGGCTTCGCTGGCGTCCCCCTTATAAATAATAATAATAATAAGTATTGAAAACGATTTTTTCAATATTTCCTAGGGTCTGGCAATTACACCCGTAGTTTTTTCCAATTTATCACTAGTCCTCATGCTACTTAAGTTTGGTATAGGAACAGTGTATTTGATGGTTTCTAATATTTATATTAGATACCATCACGTGTGTGTGACGGGCGTTATGTATGTATAATAAGTATGTATTTACAAAAAAAGTATATAAGTATATATTTATCCGTTATCTAGTTTCCGTAACACAGTTTCTTAATGATAACTACTTACTTAAGAGCTAGATAATTGGTGTGATTGTAAGAAATTTATTATTTATTCATGTAAATTTATTTTGAAACACAACTAACAAATGTATTTTAGAAATTGTTAGAGAACTGTTAATACCTACTTAGCTGATTTTAATGTGACAGTGTTATTTTGGAAACTCTTTGCTTTCTTGTATAAAGCCAGTGAGCCAGTTTATGTTTTATACTCAGTTTACTTTTCACCATAAACATGATTTGATCTTTAATATAATATATTATAATTTGACGACCGATATCTGACCGACGGAGACCACTAGCACAGAAGGCGCGGGCCCAGTGGTCCCGGATTCGATTTCCAGACGAAGACAAAATATTTATATGCATGAATAGGATATGTCTAAATATTTTCTATGTATAATATAAGGTGCTAGTGTCTCGCCGAGGTTTACTTAGATTAACTATAATTATATTACCTACTAGCCTTCGCCCGCGGCTTCGCCCGCGTGGACGACACGACGTTATCCCCCGCGAATGTGATTTTTTCGGGACAAAAAGTAGCCTATTTCACTCTCCAGCTCCTAAACTATCCCAATACCAAAAATTACGTCGATATGTTATTTCTTTTTGACGTAAAAGACACTTTCACATTTTTAATACATATTAGTATGGATACCCTATTTTACACACTATTTACTATGGGCTTAGTTCATTATTATTAGAAATTATTTATTGCACGCCTCGGAGAGGTAAGTAGTGCTCTACTTTTTTACTTTGTCTCTATTTTTACAAGCTTTTATTTAACTTCCAGTGTAATGTATGTCCGTTCGGGTGTGGTTCGGGTCAAATCTTGCAAGCTTAATTTGACCCACTTCCCAGTGTCCGATGAAGCTGATATTTTATATACCTACAGGTTAGGTTTAGATAACAATATAATATTTAAGTACAGTCAAAAAAAAAGCTTGTCATGAAAATGAAGTTTTTACTAAAAACTTATATTTAAGTATTTAAAAGCGTTCTTCTTCCCATACTTAGGTAGGTATAATAATACTTAGTTGTATGGCTCATTGTTGTTATAGCTATCCGATTGGCAATATTTGGCAACCTCAAGACACTTAATTAACCATATTGTTGATCAATTACATACGCTATTGTAAATTTGCTTGTGTTTAGTTTGCTCAGAGAAATTAATGGCTACGTTTGATTGATTGTCCTCTTATTTAAGGTGAGGTAAACATTGGCTCAGTTCTGCATTCTGCATACCTTGGTGATTATTCATCATCATTATAAGTTCCTACTGCTGGGGCATAGGCCTTCCTTATGGATGGATAAGGAGAATGGGTCATGACCGACCACGCGGCCCAAATGCGTACGGTGGGTATTAACGACTGCGACAGCCTGGACCTACGGCTTAACGTGCCTTCCGAAGCATGGAGGAGCTCGAGATAATACATTTTTGGTCACCCATCCCGTGACCGACCATTGCAAATGTTGCTTAACTTTAACAATAACGCACTAACCACTGCGCTACGGTCTCCTTAATGAGTATTAAAAGTAATTTTAAATATTTACAAATAATTTATCCTACTATAATATTATAAATGTGAAAGTTTAGATGTTTGGATGTTTAGATGTTTGGATGTTTGTTACTCAATCACGCCAAAACGGCTGAACTGATTTGGCTGAAATTTGGAGCACAGATACTTTGTAGCCTGGAGAGGAACATAGGCTACTTTTTATCCCGGAAAAATATCAGATTCCCGCGGGATAACGTCGTGTTGTCCACGCGGGCGAAGCCGCGGGCGGAAAGCTAGTTACTTATAAGTAATATGAACTCAAAACTTTTTAAATGAAATCAAAACAAATTTTATTTTGCTGTGATAAGTCTACTTTACCACGGTTCAAAAACTAAAAACCACGGAAATAACACAAAATCTTAAATTCCGAAGTTTTCTCATCTTTTTACTTTAGATCAACTATGAAGGACTTCGGTGAACTGCAATTCTTAAAAAAGGAACTACTTGAATAAAATTACACTGCAAAATTAGTGCGAAATAATCAACCACTAAGGTGGTCTATTGCCTGCTCCTTATTCCGAAACCTATAATTTATCCGTTAATCGGTTCGATAAATTGAGCCATCTCAGAGCCGAGGTTTTAAACAAATAAAAAAGTTAAACCGCAAACACGGTCCCGTGTGAATGAAGCACTTTCTGTGTGTCCGTTTGTCGAAGCGCCACCCAATAGTTCGAAGAATATGAGTAAGCGCTTGCTCATTCAGAACACCGACTAGGTATGTTGAACAAGTTAAGAAGTTCCTTTACATTATATCGTGGAAGTATTGTAATGACAAATCAATAACGTTTTCATCGACATTTTTTTCCCTTTTATTAAAAAACAAGTTCAAAAATTTACGATTTTTGTCTGAATATCGATAACATATTATAGATTTTTCTATTAGTCTTTGATCATGACGATTTTCATTTATTTTTTTTATTTAGTAAACACGACCATATTTTTATATGAACACTTAAATGGTTTATTGATTAATTTTAAATTAGGCAGGCACCTCTGTATTATTTTAACTGCCGATAATTTTTTATCGATAAGTAATTTTATGCATACACATAAACGTTGTAGGTACTGATATTTTATAGCAGTTTTAAAGTAGATGTTTAAGTAGCAGGAATCAAAGCAATATTCATTTAATTGTGACTAGCTTTCCGTCCGCAGCTTTGCCCGCGTGGATTGCAAGACGCTATCCCGCGGGAATGTGATATTTTTCCGGGATAAAAAGTAGCCTCTGTTCCTATACAGAATCCAAAGTATATATTTCCCAAATTTAAGCCAAATCCGTTCAGCCGTTTTGGCTCGATTGAGTAACAAACATCCAAACTTTATAATAATAAAAAATAATAGGATTGTATAGAAATAAAACGTTGAGTTTGTAATGGTCTTTAAAGCGATCGAGCGAACTAAAACAAATAAACTGGACTCTTATAATAATTATCAACCAGTTTTGTCGCCTGCAGACATTCGCATAACCACAGATTATAGACACGCAAGGTTCTTTAATCTCACAGTAAAAGTATATGCAGGAATTGTACAATATTCTTTGTGTATGAATGAAATAAAGAGGTAACAAATCTTCTATTTTTTCTAATTAATAATATAAATGCGAATTTGAATTATTGTTACTCAATCACGGCGAATGGTTCGTAATGAAAATTGGCACAGAGATAGGTTGTGGTCTGAAATAGCACATAGGCTACTTTTTACCCTGGAAAAATATCTAGGTATTTAATGTGCTGAAAACCAATAAATTGTAATACAATAATAAAACTCTAAAAACCAAAAGGTGATCATAACCTTCATCCACTGCCTACTAATTTACAAAAATTTTCTTGAAAACATTTTAAAACGAAAATTGGCATTTATTGAAAATAAATAAATCGTATACAAGGATAGTTAATATTACCTTAAAACCCCTTAATGTAATAATTGGCACTGGCAAAACTAACGAAAAGTTATTTAGATAACTTTTATAAATAGCAAAATGTGGCTAAAACTAGAGCTTCTGCCCTACTACTGATTGTTTATTATTTTTATGATAATGTGAAACTTTGTAAAATAAAAAACGAGATGTAATAAGTAATAGACTTGTTTGCTATCGATACCACTGTCGCATCACTACGTCAAGCCTTATTAGTTTCAAAGATTGTTAAGACATTCAATGTCTCAATCTTGTAACCACAAAATTCCGATACAGGACATTTTATGGCAAATTTGATACAAAAGTTGTGGTCAACACGGATTTTATGAGTCAATGGAAGCCAAAACTATTTTATTGTTCATTATAAACGCTATTTATGAGCCAATTCTATTCGATTGCTACTTAAACTTTCGATGGCAATAAATAATGTTTCATTATTATTAAGTAGACTTTATTAATAATAACATTTCAAGTTCTTTTTTCAATATTAGTCACGTTATGTTGCATTTATGGAACAAGTGGATGACCCACGTTTTTGGTTTCAGTTATATCGTACTGCTATTTTTATTATGTTCCTTGAGGATCTTACTACGATTAAGAATTTTCGGATCACCATCTTATTTTTATCTCTGCCAAATTTCATAAAAATCAGTGGTTTAGGCTTGAAAAGGCAACACAGACAAACAGACTTATTTCGTATTTTATTTGTATTATTAGTTTGGAACTTTGGACTAATGAAAAACTAACAAATGTCAGTAAAACATGTCGTAATAATTAAAGTCAGAATGAAATGAAGATAGTGCCAAGAAAAAAACCTTTCTGCATCTAAGTATAAATAAATAACTGAATCATCTACTTTACTCACAAGGATTTCTCATATGAATCGACAAACATCAAAACGACAGTTTCATGTAAAGCAAAGAGAAAGCTTAAGATATCACTATCAATGTTAACACAGCAAACTAAGGCATGTAATAAACGGTTGTACCAACGTTTCACGACTTAAACCAACTTGTGTACGACTCAGGGCAAACAGAAAGAGCGCTTTATATTGCCGCTGTCGTGAACTATAAAAAGCGCGATGCAGACTCATACTGAATGAAAATAATTAGCAGGGGAGAGATTTTTTTATATAGCTTTTGTTTGTTTGCTTCGGAAATGATTATGGTTGGGTACATTCGCGTTTTAACCATTTTTTTTAATTTGACTTGTAACATTTTCTTGAATTTTATATTTAAATGCGTCTTTTATTGCTAAGATTGCTCTTCATAAAACAGTATAAAAAATATGAGATTTAAAAGTTAACAATTATCTACACGATTTTAAATTTGTAATATAATTAAATAATTTAATTTGTAGCAGTAAGCTTTCAAGCACCTTCCTTTAATTAATTATAGAAATGGAATATATTTTTACAACAGTTAGAAAACACTGATGAATATTTATCATTCAACATATTTTCATCTTTGAGGAGCCCGTGGCGCAGTGGATAGCGCACTCGGCCTGCGATCGTTGAGGTTAAGCGACGTTCGCAATGGTCGGTCACGGGATGGGTGACCAAAAACTTTTCATCTCGAGCTCCTCCGTGCTTCGGAAGGCACGTTAAGCCGTTGGTCCCGGCTGCACTTGCAGTCGTTAATACCCACCAATCCGCACTGAGCCCGCGTGGTGGGTCATGGCTCATTCTCCTTATTCATCCATAAGGAAGGCCAGTGCCCCAGCAGTGGGGACATTAAATGGCTGATGATGATGATGATGATGATGATGAATATTTAAAACTTGTAAAATCTTATAAGTAGATTTGTTTATTAACATGAAATATATAATTCTTAATTAACAGCATAAAACAACGTCGTTAATTATGATAAACAGTCAATAAAACAGTATTTTGGTTGGTTCTTATATGGCAGTAACGACACTTTCAAAGAATTTAAGGCTTTATCGTACCATTAATTAAGTCTTATTACGTATCTGTTTAACATAATTAAAGGTTTTCGCTACTACAAAATAAGCATAATAGAACTAAAAGTTAGGTATGTTTTTTCATTTATGTGTCATGTAACAGGTACCTAATCAAATATTTTATTCTATATCGACTTAAACTATTACACGAAATCTAATTATGGTTTAGGACATTTATTCTCAGTAAGAATTACTTACACAATTCACTTACATGAGAAAAACAATTTAACATATTTAAAAAAATGCGTACATAATGACGGCACTACTAAAACACAGAAACTAAAATTTAACTGATTCCATAGTTTATTTAACTACTTTTTTTACCAGTATGTTAGGTGCATTGGGATATTTCAGTGAATGGGGTAAACCGGGGGTACATCCATTTTGCCTATGAGTGCCTATTTTCTGCTCTGGCTACACATAAGCTGATGTCTTGTGTATCAGTCATCTGAAGCCGTAGCATGAAAAGCTATCGTTATGGTATATAATCGAATAGTAAACTATATCGTCCTTCGAAAGCTGTCAAAGTGCGACTGTCAAACATGTAGGTATTAAATTCAGTTCCTTATACGACCGAAAGAGGCGCTGCTTTGGTTTTCATACAAAATAAAACGATCACGATAACCGTTACCATAATGACATTTTTCATGTTAAGGCTACTGCTTATGTGTGGCCGGAACAGACAAATGGATGCCTTTGGTTGGTTTCTCAACACAAAAAAATGGATTTAAGTTCACTTGCAGCAAATTTGCAAAATCTCGATTTAACTAAAATTCGATTTAGATTAGATTAGATTTTAGATTTGGGCTAAATCTAGTTTTAGACTAAAACTTAGGCCCAAACAGAAATTAGCCCAAACAGAAATGTCAATTTTTTTAAATCTAGATTTAACTTTTTGACATTTTTGTATGAGTTAAATCTATTTTTAGTCAAATTGAGATTTTGTAAATTTGCTGCAAGTGGACCTTAGTCCATTTGCGAAAATACCCCACAGCACTATAAAGTTAAGTAAAGTTAAGTTATTATACTAACACATAAGGGTGTAATACTTGTCCGAAATAAAGAATTTATTATTATTATTATATAACTATATAGCAGCCTAATGGAGCAGTATAATATTGACACGTTTTATGAAAAGAGTAGTATCATACATGGTATTATTATTAGTGTCTCTATAATCTTATTGGAATGTTAAAAAATATTTTAAGATTAACAAGATCAAGAAAACTTTGGCTTTTACTATTGGAATTGTCGTTGATTTAGGAATTATTAAAATTCTGATTCTTCTAGATAAAAAAAAACTGCCATTTTTCAAACTAAATAAAATTTATACAATAAAACACTGTAACAACTACTTAATTCAATTAACAGTTCTCTATAAATTGTAAACGATTGTATTGTTCCCGAGAGATAATTAAAATAATGGCGTCTTTATAAACACAGCGAATTCTTGCCTGTATCAACTAACACAATTTTATTTATACAAATGGCGAAGAGTAGGTAAGTTAGTAAGCGTATAAATAATGTTATCGAATTTATGGGGCATGTAGCCCATAATTCACTAAATTTGTCCTCAATTGATATGGTTTTTAAAAAAACTATTTAAGAAATGGCTGCCATCTTCGACATATTGGAAGCCTCATTAGCTATATTTTATTTTTTAATTTTCGATGAACTCAATTTTTTTTTCTTTTCTTTGAATCGGTTTGATTTGGTTATTATTTGTTGGAAACTTGTTATTTTCAACAACTATCTTGAAGCGCAGATGTCGTTTAATTGTTTAGTTTTGACTGATAGATCTTTATGGTAACGGAATAAGTTGTGGTATACGCTCTGACGCTAAAGTAATAAGCTCCCGAGTAAAAAAATGATTTTTTTTATTAACGAAGATATTTCCTATATCACAGAGTTCCATCAATTCAAATGTTTGTTTTTTTAGCCTCAAACGCTCAAACACGTAGCCTAGGTAACAGGTAAAAAAAGTATTTATATTATAACTTTTTTCTAAATCTTTACGAAGCTTTGTCATTTGTTTATGAAAGTTACTAATTATTTTCGCTAGCCAAGTAAAGTTTATACAATTACAAACTAGGGTTACAGATGGTTAACACTGTAGATTCATTACTTGAGCACTTGCAATTGTTTGTGAGCAGTGCCCAGATGGGCAGATAACAGTACCAGGACTTCATTATGACCCGCATGTATACACAAGTATTTACGAACCCAGATAAGGGTGACACACTCTTTAGTCTTTACTCATTACCATTTTTAGAAACTTTGGAATGTGTTTTGGCCCTTTAACTTCATTGTTGTCACGAAATTTTTGGTTAAGGTTTTTGTTGAAAAAGGTTTCGACATTTCAGTTCAGTGATTAATGTGATTATGATTGGTATTAATCATAATAATATTGAATAAGATTTAATTATAGTTACAAATAAATTGCAACAGTTGAAAGCTCATTATAAATACCTAATAGAAACATTCTACTTGCAGATAAAGTTAAATATTACTCACATTTTAATCATTGTCTGTGAGAAAATTAATAAAACCTAGATACTATCGTAAAAATTAAAGGGCTATAGGACTGAATGTTTCTTATTAGTACAATAACGTCTTCTTATAAAAATCATAACTCTTTCTACCTTTAAGGAGTTTACACCAAAAAAGCTTACATGTCTTCCATAATTAAGAAAATTCAGTCATATTATTATATTAAACTAAACTACTTGCTAACAGACTATAGCTTGCTCTATGATGAATTCCAAATATTTACCGACTTATAAGATAAGAGCACATACTGTTTGTTCATTACCATTTTTGGGTCACCAGTTGGAATGTTTAAGTTTCTTAGCGCAACTTGACTTTTGGATTATTGAATAACTTTGAGTTTTGTAAGAGTTTTAGGTATATGACTGTTTTACAATAAGAATAACAATGGCATAGAACTTTCTTAGTTTGAAAACTTCCTAATGAATGAAAACAAACTGACGGTTTTTAAAAGTGGTTTACATATGGATTATATACCTATGAATTGTAACTAATGTAATAGAAGTAAACTTATAAATAGTACCACAAAATTTCATGAATTTTACTAGGTTTAAAAGAGCTTTTTTGATAGTTAATTCTAATATCTTTCCATAAATTTGGCTTTTTTAATATTAATTAAGGATACACTATGGATTAGCGTTAATCAATTAATTAGGTTAATTTATTAAGCTGTTTCCAAAATTACCGTTAATTATAAATAGGAACCATTGCGTGTCTAGCAGTTTTCTAAATACCCAAATAATGTAAGATACAAGGATGTTTCAGTAAAGTACTGAATTTGAGAAATATATTGCTTATTATTTAACTTTTAATTTATGCTGATTTTAGGAGTTAGGTTGTTAACAGCGAGTTAGTAAAGAATGTTTTTATATTTAGTAAAGTTTTTAAAATACGTTCGATTAAATAGTTCAACAAGCATAAAATTGTTGATTTATGCCTACTTTATTTACTTTTAAAATGAGACCAGTTAATATCCTACATCATTTAACCGTGTAGCTTTCAGGAGACATTTATAAAAATGTTTGTATTTTATAAGATCCCTCAATTTGGGTCAGACACATTTCACTAGCTTCATAAAAATTTCCTTTGCCAAATCTTTCCTTATGACATTAAGGTCACATAACTTATTCAGACGTTTATGACTTGATGTAACGAGATATAAATATTTTAACAATGTGTTCTTGATTTTAGCATTATTTATTTATTTATTGTTATGGTTAACTAACAGCATTATTATATAACATGCTTAAGTATATTTTTATGTATTATGAAAAACGAGATTTTTGTATGTTTAAGGTGTCGAGTCCCCGATATTTTGGCGCAGTTGCACACGCCATGATCACGGAGTAACTGAATACTTTTAATAGTTTTTTATAATAGTGATAGTGAAATTGACCATGAAAGTTTCAAATCTTTAATTTTTATGTGCTTAGTAAAGGAGAATTTGCCATAGGCACCAAAACTATTGATCTGAAATTTTGTTTTCTAAACTACTAATTGGATTTAATTTTGTGTATAGAAAATTGATTTACGGGGGTTAAAGTGAATGATTTTTAGAACAAAATTCTGTAATTTCCTTTATCATAAATTCTTATTTCTCAGACAAGTCGTGGTGGACCACATTCGAGTCGGTTTCACATTTTTTTTACTTAAATTCAGTTCAGTTCAGTTGGTAATTTTAAGACTTTTCTAATTATGGTAGAAAATCCTCTGAATTACAACTTCTCATCACGTTTTGGAAATAATAAAATTGTTTTATAATTACATGTGACCGCCTCAAACCAATTTAATTTGACTAATTTGAGATGAAGTGTCAATAGGTCAATGAATTTTTTTTTTTTAATTTTGTAACTGCTATGTTTTTGTCTATGAGGATATTCCAACAAAAATAGGCTTGTATTTTATTAATCAACCATCTAATATAACCTACAAAAATACTGAAATGTAGAATAAAATACGATTTGTATGCATTTCAGCATTTTAGGTGTGCAACTCAGTATTTTTTTTGTGGTTCAATAAGACATTTCTTTTTAAAATTTAGTTCCTAAACCTAACACAAACGACAATTTTTAACAGAATCTCTAAAAAATAACCAAATTATCCACTTACTGGTTCCGTGTCACAGGTTTCCAAATCGGGAATCGGATCATCCCCACAATAGTAGTCGGCTTGCAGGAACGGCGGTCGCGGTGGCGGCGGCAGCAGGAATTCAGGAGGTGGACCCAGGCAGTCACACTCGGTCAGGTCCGGTTCTATATCCCACATCGCGCTATCATCTAACTTAACACTACTCACAACCTTCTCACTGATATCACCATAAACACTAGTATCACGAATATCCCTCCTCACTTCATTTGTAGTCCTAGATTTTATAACATTCGCTATGTAAAGTTCATCGTCGACGTCACCCCAAACGCTTTTACTGACTTCCTCATCTTCGGAATCAACTTCAGCTATAAGACTGCCGTCAGTCTTAGCAATTGATAATTCACTAACATCACTTTTTTCAACATTTTGTTTATCACTTATTCCACTTATATCATCACTTTTGTTTTTTTGATCTCCGTTGGTGCCGCTTTTATTGAACCAAACATTGTGTGTCCAAAAAGCGTACGGTGACGCCTTAGCTGGACTCCTGTTGTATCTTTCGGCCATACGCAGTTTTCTTCAATTGTATCTGTAACAATAAGAAAGAGTATATGAAGCTTTGTAATTAATACTGCGATGAAGCATACCGCGAGTGAGATGCGTCTGGTTTACAAAAAAAAGACGATCGGCTCTCCCGTTCGTCTTTTCTCGTGGACATAACGGGCGGTCGGAAGATATGCGCGGGCGCATCTTTACCTGCCATGCGGCGCGTCCGCTCCCCTCACTGCCCGGTGTGTAACTGACTAGTCTGTAGTCTATAGAGCTTGCGCTTGTGTGCTCGTTAAATTTCATCGTCGGGATATTTTGAATGGAGTGGATGCGTTTGCACGCGTTTTGATGACGGTTTATGTGATTCTTTATAACCTTATAAATGTTTCTGTAGTGCTATTTTGGAATGTGGCATTTTTATTTGGCTCGATGCAGCCACATCAAAAGCTTTAAATGGAATGTTGGAAAATGCAATTTTACATGTGTGAAATTAAAAGAAGCCGACAGACACAGCGTCAATATTAATTAATGAAAAGATTTTTTAATTAAATACTTATATTATTTTTATGAAGAACCGTAACCGAACTACCGAATCTTAATTTTTTTATGATAATCAATAAAGAGTGCGCAATGTTAACGAATTTAACGATATCTTAGAAATAGTAATAAATCAGTTAGGATAATATTTAATAGTGAAAACACATGAAAAAATTTAATTATTTTAATTTAATTTCAAGTTTTATTTTTTAATCTGAGGGTTATTTCCTATATTAACTCTACATCAAACAGCCACCTCATTATTATAAGCGGTACTAAACTACTTATTATTTAATAGAAAAGCTAACACCTCATTTTATACCACAATGCCACTACGTTTAGATGCTGCTTCGTCCGTATTACAATACACGTCAACCGGGGCCGATCTCACAGTGTAAGTAGAGTTGAGTAATTTAATTAATTAAGTAATTACTATAAGTGTAATTTCAACTTTGCTTTCACGTTTAGTTTTTTTTTTCAATTTCTATAATTATTTTTTGTTTTAGACGATTTATCGATTTTCCATTACTTTTAGTAATACGAATGAAAAAAATATTATTTTTGTCATAAAAATAATTGTTACTCAAAAGCATTATTGCTTCAGCTTTAACAACACACTGGTCCACTGTAAAATCATAGGTAATTTGTAAATGTAAGTAGTGTTGTTACTGTTGTTTAACATAATATGACATCATCAACAAATGAAAATGTCGAGAAGTAAACTAGAATTGGTCATTATGTTTGTGAACTAATCACATAATACAGAACACCTCTGTCAATGTTTTTCGATACAGTTATATCAATGTACGTGGTTGTTTCTCTAGATGACCTTTAAAGTGTTATCGCGCTGGAAACGGCTCGAATCTTAACTACACTCTATACGGAAAAGGGAGCCATTCCTATAGATTGTCTAGGCAGTTTTATCATCGCTACAAATTCACCAGAGCACTCAGCGAAGAAAATTCTATTATACATACAATGGGTATTGCTATGTTAACTTGGTTCTTTA
The DNA here is from genome assembly GCA_949710035.1 of Crambus lathoniellus. Lineage (NCBI taxonomy): Eukaryota > Metazoa > Arthropoda > Insecta > Lepidoptera > Crambidae > Crambus > Crambus lathoniellus. The sequence continues at coordinate 5,454,871 of OX453315.1, read as the reverse complement.
TGAGCCAGATGAAAGTTTGAGAAATTCAAATTTCTATTTCATGTGTTAGTATCTAATTAAGTATCATCATCATCAGCCATTTAATGTCCCCACTGCTGGGGCACTGGCCTTCCTTATAGATGGATAAGGAGAATGAGCCATGAGCTAATTAAGTATAAGGTAATAAAATAGGAACAATATTTAATTCATACGACGGACGTGTCGTAGGTGTAGCTCAAAACTTAGGCTCCTTACTAGGCAATATATTTTGACTATTTATAGATTATTCTTTGTTTTATTGTATTAAGGTTTCTGGTTGAGTGTTAAATAATCTCGCCAATTCTATAAATATTATATTTTCTTCTGTGCGTGTGTGGTGTGTGTAACTGAACTCTTCCTAAACGGCTGGACCGATTTTGGGGAATTTTTTTTGTGTCTTTAGGTGGATTCAAGAATGGTTTAGATTTATAATTGGACCCGGTAGGTGGCGTGCTGTCGATAAGGTGGTACGAAGTTCGCCGGATCAGCTAGTACGATATAATTTTAAAGGGTATGAAAGAGCGGGACCTCCTGACATAGGTACGCATCTTGAATGCTTACTGGATTGGTCTCAACCAAAAGTTTTAATATTTATGTTTTTTTTTTACTATAAAATATAGAGACAAAATATCTCAAGTTGCATTCCTTTTCCAAAGAAAAATACAAATAAATCAAAGACTAGAAATAAATCTTCGTAATTTCTGCTTCTAAAGTTACAGTAAGTACTTAAAAAATTTAAATGGGAAAGTGTTAGCAAAGAATACTATAATATTACTAACGTAAAGAAGCGACACTCACCTCCCCCCGCCAATTCATTTCCCCCGCATTGAGAAAGTAAACCGAGGAATAAACGTCACACGTTTGTCGGTTGTCTTGTCAGTCACTCAGTCAACAAGAATGTAACCAAGTCAACGATGTCATTATATTTCGTAAGCAAACTTCGATTTGAGGATCGTGCGATATAACCTTGCAGTGGCGTTCGTATATGCAGTTGAATCGTAGATGATTGATATCAAATTTAATATTAACAGAAAACAAATATTCCAATACGAATTGTTTGACCAAATAAAAATAAATAAATGTTATGATACGATTAAATTCTATTATATTAGAGGATCTTTTATTGATTTGATTTAACTTTCATTAGGTGCAAGTATTGGATTAAAGAAATTGGTCAAATGGACTTAAGGCGCTACTCGGAAAAAGTATGGCCTTTTTGATTTAAAACTATAGGACGGTTACAGTTGTTACAAATCTGGTAATAAGATATATATTTCTTCATACCTTTATCTAGATTCGTATAGTTTCAAAAACACGATTTTATGATTTTGTCTCGACACTTTTTCTTTTCTAAAAATACGAAAATAGTAGATTATTCTTAAATAAGGTTACTTACGCTATTGGAAATTGGTTTAATTAGTGAACACCAATAATATTTAGGATCGTATAGAAGCATTTTTTTAAATCGCTGTAGTTTTTTAATACGAAGTGATTTTGTTTTTTTTGCCTAATCTGCAAAATCGGTCTCGATCCCGCGCGCGTCGTTTTCTCATTGCTATCTCGCTTCAGCACAATTTTTCCGAGTATCGCCTTAAACCAAAAAAGCGTGGAGACACTTCATACTAGTTATTTTGTTTGCGAACTTCATTTCCCTAATTCTGACCGCACAAAAAGAGTTTCTAAGAAAAATGCAGCCCCTACCCTATTATTACTGCAGCCAGACGACTCATCTGGTACTCGTATTTACATCAAAATTTACTCAAACTGATAATAGCCTCTTAGAGTACTTGCAAATCTCAAACATCAACAGAAATTCCAAGTACAAGTACTTCACACACTCAGTGCAGAAAACACAGATTTAAACTGTTAAAGTATTCATTTAAATGAAATATTTATACATAAATTGTTTAGTCAACGTTCGCAATGTAAGCTTTACATCCATCGCTCGCTTTTACACAATTAACAAAACTTATTGGGGGGCTTATTAGAAGAAGAGTATTCTGGTTATCACTATATCACTGTACTAAACTGCAACAGTTAATGGATTGGTCGAGGATTCCCTATGCGAATCATCATCCACATGGCAGTCCGAAGATATAACGTTTACACCACCTATGTCATCGGTGTTCATAAGCAGTTGGTCTAAATCGTCAGTACAGTTGGCATGATCCGAGTGTTTAAGGAAGTCCAGGAATAATTTTCTAAAAGCCCGGCTAAATTGAAGCGGTGTTGGTTCTCGGCAATTTCCACCCTGTTGTCTGACTGAGCCGAAAAAAAATCCAACGGATCTTGGTTCAACCTCCCAGTGATAAGAAAACTGAATCCATTGGACTGTAGAAAGGCTTCTAAATCTAATACAATTTAAACTAATTTTGAAACCTCTTAGGCATTTTATTGCATTAGTCATATTTTTCTTGTAACTGTCGAGAGCAGAGGCAATATTATACTGATTGAGATCAACTACAGCAGATGAATTTAAGACATCGAAAGTTTTATCCATCAACTCGATCAGCCAAAAAATTGTTGGGATTGATATGGGATTCGGTTAATTTTAGTGTTTATAAGCGATAAGCTCTGCCACAGTCGTGTTTATAAAATGTCTTAACATATTCCCACTTTGCAATCAGTTTAGTTCCATCAGTATCCGAATACTCAAAGTCATATTTCATCGGGTTGTTTCGCACTGATTTTATCCACTAGCTCCGGAGTGTGCTACGGCGAATGTCATCCCTGCATCGTTGACGCACACATTTGACGCGTGTACACACGTTATGTCAGTTACGTAGTAGTAGAAGGTTATTATGCGGGGGTCGTAGTGTGGAGTGTCGTAGGTGTGGTGTTAGTAAACTATCAAATCTTAATTCCGTTTTAATTCGCTCGTAGGCGTCCAGCATTTCTCATTTCAATGTTCCATACTGATCTCATCTGCGGGTTCTCGGCCTGTATCGATATCATCATAGAGTTCCCGCTCATTTTAATTTGTTTTTTATCGGCTCAAATTGGACGGACTGGTTATATCACGATGGGGCCAGAAAGTTTAAAGTTCATCCTTTTTTGATGTTTAATTTCAGATCTCGTTATTGAGGTCAATGTTAAATATCAAGTAATGGTAACAACGAAGCAAGGATTCCATTTTTTTTGTAGTAGTTCCGGCAAAACTCCTGAATATTAAAACTAATAAAAGGTCTTTTAATTTTAATACAGTGTATCACTACTAATGTCAAAAAAACAAACAATGCAGATTATCATTACGAACAACTTTTTGTATGAAAGAAACCATGAAATCTCTATCCTCAAATGGTTGTAACGTTTTTAGTAATTTAATCTGTTTGCATGTAGTAGGTAGTCAATAAAACAAGTAGGTACCTAATGCAATGCATTCACAATGAACAAAAAAAATTCAAAGTAACTTGAAAACATTGTGTTTCATTTGTTTCCTATTTAGAAATAGAAAATATGAAAGAAAGAAAGAAAGAAAGAATATAACATTTATAAACACTTTCCAATACCAATGCATTCTGACGTTCGGCATGCAATATTGCACCAGAAATTTTCCACGCCCGTCATTCAGGATGAGGAACAAAGCGGTGACTATCTGAAGCCTGTTGGCCCTTGACCTCAGGTCCCAGGTCTCAGCATGCATGTCTTTATCAGAAAACCGCTATTTAGCGGTCTAAAAGACGCACATATATTACCGCCACACCATGCTCGTTGTTAGTATTCATAGTTATTATTGAAGTTATTATTTTGTATGCCTTTTTGATATGATTTCACGCCTTCATGCCTCCAAAGTCGTAGGGTTTGCGAACCGATGGCGTTGCTAGGCTTCTATGACGTTTTCAAGTATTTTAAATAACAATCTGAATTTAATAAAGGACTTTGACTTTGACTCATTCATGTAGGTATACTAATTTTGGGGAATAGCATTCAGATCAGACCATCTATTCAATTTATATAGTGAAAAATTCGAAATATTAGCTACACAAAACAAGATTGTATTTTGAATAAACTTTCTTATTAGATAAAGAGAGAACGACTTTATGAAGTCACCAACTCTGTAGCGTCATTAGTTTCGCCATAAAGATTTCGTTTTAGAAAGATACCTACAGTACAGCTTTAGTCAAAATTAAACAGCTTATTATAAAACTCACTTGTTGTAAAACAGATTTAAATTATTTTTTACACATAAGTACCTACCTATTTAAATGGCATTCTTAAATGTTATATTTTTTTTTTCATCATTAAATATCTACATTTCAATAACAGTGAAATACTCTGTTATACTTTTTTAGGTTGATATTACAAAAAATTGCAGCATATAACAATTAATCTAAAACTTAATTAGAAATGCATAAAACTTGCAAACACGATTTACAACATCAACGAGAAAACCGATGATCAAACACAATACTAATTAAAATTATAGGCTTATACAAGCAAAGCTATTTCATTTTGTGTATTTGCACAAATGAAATTCCTATTAACAAAGCCGTGTTCGAATCTATTATCTTAAACAATACTGGAATCTGAATACGATAGAATTGAGCTATGAACATTATCTCATTGCACTAATTAATTTCGAAATCAATATAATTTATCGAACACGATTTAAAACGTAGCAAAGACAGAAAATGGGTGATTAAAATCAAGAATAACAATATTCTTAAGGTAATTCGTCACGAGAAGTATTCGCCTATAATGTAACGTTACATTACATCAGTGAAGGAACAATGCTGCAGACGCCATTTTATTTTTATACATAAATGAAAAGAAGTTTTCCAAGCACCTACCGTATTTTAGGAACCTATTTGCACAGTTTTTTTTCTTTAAACACTACCGAAAATCTATTAGTGCAGCTTGTTTGTTAGTAGTATTAACAACAGCCCCCTGATTCACGAACCGTCGGAAACGGAATCGGATTCGAATTCTGTGCTTTGTCTTTTTCTATTCTATAGTGAGTGACAGAGACAGCACATACATTCCGCTGTCGGGAGAGTTTCCGATGGTTCGTGAAACAGAGGGCTGAACACAAAAAAGGTAAGAAGAAATAATAATAGTAGTTTATAAGACTGCCGCATAATGAGGGGTATTAAAACACAAGTGGGAGTTTAAAAAACGAGCCTTGGCGAGTTTTTTTATAGTATTCCACGAGTGTTTTAATACCGAGTTATGTGCAGTCTCATACAGTACTTTATCTACACTCATTTCAAAAATAAAGCAAATCAATAATAATCATAAAATGTGAATTGGTGCCAAACCCTACTCAATTTAAAAGAAATAGACCGTATAGACGGTATATTCCTTCTAAATTCAAAATTCTAATTTAAAAAAAGTTTCTGATTAATGCCGGCTAAAGAATGGCTTAAAAGAGTTGGAAGGCAGGGCCGGTAAATCCTACGGTGGCTATGGAGACTGTAAAATTAAGAAATAAAAGTGTTTTATAATGAGTGACAGCGCTATATCCGGTTGTTTCATAATGACCATTAATAAAACAGTTTTATTTTTTTTAATTGACTATGGCATAAAGTGTATCATTATACGTTCAGGAATGAGTTCATAATTCGAATATTATAACATGAGTGTAGATAAATAAAATAAAGATACTTATTTAATTTTATCCACGACATTATACTCTTATAACTTGTTGCATTTCAGATTGGATAATATTTAAACTCATTGTAACCTAAGTACCTATTTGAAACCATTAATAAAAGTGTCGTGACAATTCTATAAAAAGACTTATCAAAACTCTAATCGTCAATTGACTTCATCATCTTTTGAACACACAATATTTATATTTATACATCGTGCACATTCGCATGACCAATACCGCAATTCACGTGAGAAAACGAACAGAATAGGTTCGTTAAGAGCTTGAGAGCTCTCGATGTTACCCGTCAGGTGTGGAGTGGGCCTAAATGTTAATGAGGTCTTGACCGATCCTAACCTTATTATTGTTTCTGATAATACAACAGGGTGCCTACCATCAACTATATGAAAATGATTCAAAACTGGTGCGTTCCAGAATAGGTTCCTAAAATGAATTGCTTTATTTCGTACCATGACCTTCGAAAAACTGAATCGCAAATGAATAGCTGAATGTAAATTAACGAAAGATTTGAGTACTTATTTCTTCTACCCGTCTCTTTCAATCTATTCTGTCATACCCGGAGAATGACAGGGATGGGCATAGCCTGTAGGTGTCATGTTAGCTCGACCGCGTTATAAGTCAAATATAAGAGTTCATGACATCTAAGCGGCTGTGACATGTCGCTGAATCGCTTGTCATTGACGCATTAGAATCTCGATCGCAATAAGGCTGTCGTGGTACGAATAAGCAAAGCAGATCAGCACAGAACACGGAAAGATTTTTTTTTTACTTTCCATGTTCTGTGCAGATCAGTTTAGGTCCCAAACAAATCCGCAATAAGAGTTGATGGTAGGCACCCAGATCACGAGAAACAGGGTTACAATGGTGACTAACTCGGCTGCCATCGCCACCCTTTGGCGCGAAAATCATAGAAAATTTCTTCACGTCTTGATTTGACAGGGTATCGTGCCATTTTTTAGCGACGCATTTATTTCAGAACTAGGTAATTAATAAAAATAAAATAATTTATATCTTTATTTCCTTATTCAGTCTTACAAATGATACAAATTTCTAGCCCTCACGTTAGGTGTTTGCCTGTCCTGTGGGAACAGTAGATGTTTTAGAATTAAACATAACAGCTAAACAGTAACAGAAAATAAGATTGAATTCAATCATTATAAAAACTTAAAATTCGAAAAGGTAAGACCATAAGGTGTAAATGTAAGAGTTTAATAAACAAAAAGATTTTACAAATACAATACAAATAAAATACAATACGAATCGTTTATTCGTTAGAATGCAGTGTTACAAAAGAAATTGTGTGAGTAAGTTACAAGTCCATGATGCATTCTACCATAACATGGCGTACAAATATTCAAATTTAATTTGCATTAAACAATCATAAAAACCAAATTTTAAGCATCAGAAATTGTAGTATATAATGAAATGTATCAACATAAATTAGGATTTAAATAATTAAATGCCAGAAATCGTAATAAAATAATTAAATGTCATTTTTATTGCAAAATTTCATTAAATTCTTCAATGTCATAAAAGCAGTGTTGCATTAGCAATTTTGATAATTTATTATTACACAGACATGACTGTGTTAGGTAAGTATTTAAGAAAATATCGGCCCTTCTCACAACCAGCTTCGATGGTTAAATACTCATTTAAAAATTTTCAATAATAAAAATTGCATTGTGAATGCAAAAACAAATTTTTTTTAATAATGAGTTAGGTAGCTTATTATATACGACATTTAGGAAAATACTATTTGTGTGGATTCCTAACCACTGCCCGTCTTTTTATGACATCTGTTTGTCTGGGAAAATAGTTAGTGTATTTTTTTACAAACATGCAAAGTTCTTTTATATACATACATGATAAGGTCAGAATGTTAAACTGTTTAAATAACTGTCTACAACATTTACTCTCCAAATACCAGACACCAGGAATATCCCTGACATTTTTTTTCTGAATGTGATAAGCAGTCATTGCTGCTTGAACTGAGACTGTTTTACGAAGTTTTGTAATAGTATATATAAATTTATCAAGTTTTCCAATTTATATTTTCGTCAATCATTAATCCTAAAAACTTTGTACATTTTACTTGTTCTAATAGTTATCTTTATGTTTTACATTTAATTTTGTAGATATTGCTCTAGACGTCTGAAATCTTATTAATTTAGTTTTATTTATGTTAAATTGTTTTATGCCTATATTTTAGATTTTATCATAAAAGAAAAATGTATTTCTTACTTGATTCTTTTTAATTTATCGTCTTTGCATTTTCGAAGAAGCAATATCAACTAAGTAAGTAAACGTATTATAAAAACATAGGTTACATCCAAAAACGACGACCGATTTAGCGCAGGGGTAATCTACCTGCCTTCTGCGCCAGAGGTCTCGGGTTCGATTCCCGAACAAGACAAATATTTGTGTGCATGAACATGTCTATTTGTCTTGGTCTGGGTGTTTTCTATGTATATTAAGTATGTATTTACAAACAAAAAGTATTTAAGTATATATTTATCCGTTATCAAGTTCCCGTAGACACAGTTTCTTAAGAAATTAACTACGGGCTTAGATAATTGGTGTGATTGTAAGAAAATATTTATTTATTTATTTATTATCTATTTAAAAAGCGTTTTCAATTACCCCTTTTAACCGTCAACATAATTCAAATCTTCCAGAACCTTTGGTGTGTGATAGCACCTTTCTAGTTCTGTGGGCCCTTAATCTTAGCCCGGGCCAAGAGGGTCGAAGGTCCCAGATTCACATTTAGATTACAACTCGATTACTGTTGCGATTCTACAGTGCGCGATTGAGGTGTTAAACTCGGGATTTAATGTTACTACATTTTGTTGAATAAAATTGAATCGAAAAATTTAAAATGAAGTATTTTAGAAAAAGTCGGTCCGTCTCACAACTAGCTGCGATGGGACGTGGTTGGCTATTTTTTCTAAAATACTGCAATTTTCTGCAAAAAATTGCATTGTGAATGCAAAAAAGTAAAAATTTTGAATATCTTAACCCTTAACCACCTAGCATCAGTTATCGTCACACTACCACCTAGCATACGTCTGTGAGACTTCAGAGCTAAATGATTCTCGTTTGTAAAACTGTGTGAAATAAGTTTAAGTTTTTAATAAAAAAATCTGTTACGAACATATTAAACTATTTGTTAAAATAAGAAAAGTACATGAAAAGTCACATTTAAAAGAAAATCTCAATTAAGTAATCAACACTATACTTATAAACTGACATAGTAGGAAAATGAGGTCCATTTTAAAAACCACATATGTAGGTACTTCTTTGTACTTTTTTTTATTACTCAGTAATCAAAAAACAAAAAAATATAAAACATCTCCAAAAAAGTAAAAGTTAAACGAAATACCAGGACTTAAACTCACAGATTTTCCGAAAATTTTTCACCCGGCGACAGTTTTTTACTTACCAGATACAAACGCGCAAACATCCGACTTAAAGAAGCGGTTGTGCGGCACTGGGGGGCGCGAGGAAAAGGTACATGGACGAACAAGTTTATACGAAGCTCGGGCTCAACAATATTCACGATTATAAATTCGTCGGGGTCTGTCAGACCTATGCTAGGTGGTTAAGGGTTAAAATTATAACACTTTTTCAAATGACTTCACTACGGGCTCTTATCGTGTTTACCCGCATGGTGCCCTTTCCCGTAGAAATATAGGGATAAAATATCGGGATAAAGAGCTACATTATTCCTCACTCAAGAATAATGTAGCTCTTTACAGAAGAAAAAAATATTAAAATCAGTCCTTTAGTTTTTGAGTTTATCCAATAAAAACAAACAAGCAAAAAATCTTATCATTCCTATTTATAAATATGACATACATCATTATTATTTAGGCTTTAATACCTGACCTGACTAACAAAATATTAGGGTAACCAAGAGCCGACTCTTTAAAAATAAAGTTTAGAATAGCCTAAAATATAATTATGTTCAAAAACGTGTAAACAACAAACAAGGTTCAAAAGAAAGAATAAGTAATACAAAACTTTAGCTCACCTAATTTTCATTAAGATTAACAACAAACTGTTGAAAATTATCGCATGCTAATACTATTTAAACAAAACGATGAAAATAACAGCTTAGATATAATATCTAAATTGAATTCGGATTTATCAGCTGAATGTTAATTAATAGAAAACGCAATTATAACTCGTTTGTTAGTGTAAGAACAGACAAACAGAGAGCTGATTAAATTCTAGAGGAGTTAATATTGTCCAAGTGAATTATGAAATTAATTCGGGAATATCAAATCTCTTATTATTTAGTTAAACAGATTTTGGTATAGGTATCAACGTGCCTCTTTTTTACCATATACAAAATGCTTTTAATGTGAAATCGACAAACTAAGATTTAATGTTTTTTTAATGCAACCACAATGCAATTCTGTAAGTATAAGAAAAATTGTGACAGAAAAAAACTGCAATCAGAGCATTGGGCCGTCGGGAAGAATGTATCTTTCTAATGGTCAAAGAATTTTCTAAATCGGGTCAGTAGTTTGCGGATCATATTCAATTTAAACAAACAATCAAATCATTCCTCTTTATTATATATACTAATACTATAGAAAACTATCTTTCCGCCTGCGGCTTCGCCCGCGTGGACTTCATGACGTTATCCCGCGAGAATGTGATATTTATCCGGGATAAAAAGTAACCTATGTTCATCTCCAGTTTTCTGTCTGTGTTCCAAATTTCAGCCAAATCCGTTCAGCCGTTTTGGCGTGATTGAGTAACAAACATACAAACATCCAAACATCTAAACTTTCACATTAGAAGTAGGATTAAACAATATCTGACAGGAGTTTCTCTATTACATTATTTAGCCTGTGCTTTCGCCCTGCTTGTCTCAGCGTAATAACATTAATCCGAGGCATGTTCGTGATCGGCTAATTAGTTCCCTCTTATGAAGATTTGTGGTATCGACACACAGACCAAGGAAATAAGATAAGGATAAACCCACAGATGGTAATGATAATAAATTTGACAAATTAAGTGGTGTCCGGTTTCGGCTTACATTGTGATTAAGTAAGAATTGTGTTTGGGGTAAGGTGGTGTTTATTAGTATTTATACTCGGCCAACCATTGAACAAAAGAAAGAGAATATTTAGTAAGTATTAAAACATTGGCTTCGTAACACTTTTGCGCAAAATATCAGCAGTTTATACATTCTTCATTCAAAATTGTGTTCATTGCAAATTGTGCAAAATTTTCAATTTCTTCATGTTGTCATAGATGAAGGCTCACTAAAACAAAACTTTCTATGGCACCTTTAAATGAAGAAAACGGTTATTAATGATACAATCTTACGTCATAAATGACAGGAACTACTTATAAATGTATTCGCAAGTAGCTCAACTGGGAGTATAATCGCTCGGCCGTGTTTGTCACTCCAACTATGTATCTGAACCTAGGTGTTATTGTTGATCGAAGGTTGTCATGGTAAATTGTTTCTTTACGATGCGACACTTCCATCAGTACAGAAACTTCTCTTGTGTTCTGTGATTTTTTTAATCCACAACAGGATAGCACTTAGCCTTCATCACACCTGATGTTAAGTCATGATAAGGCTAAAGGTGGAAGCGCACTATTCTCGAAATTATCCATTACTGAGGAACTGGCTCCTATCTTTAACTGCCGGAACACAACAATGCTGAAAACATCATTATTATGGCGTCAGACTAAGATAAGATGGTGGAATCTAGCCAGATGGACTTGAAACAAGCCCTACTACCAACCACAGACCATAGAGGCGGTTAAAGTTGTGTTATTTATATTACTATCCTAACCCTGTTTCATAATATCTACGTGAAGTTAGTTGAACTCGATGAAATATCTGATTAAAGGAATTCGACAGCTTTTACGAACCATTTTGGAAATAAAAGTAAAAATAAATGTAAGATTTTAAAGTACATTACTTAGTGTTAAACTATTTAGGATATAAAAACAATTCCGGAGACGCGGCATCAGCAAAGCAATATTTAATTTCACCAATATTAGTCGTCAAGCTTAATGCACAAAACGTCTAGTTAAAAAGGCTAAGACCACCTTAAAACCACACTGGCTCCGGTGGTCAGAGAAAAAAGAAAAAAACATAGCGCGCCCATCTTTGCGCGTAACCCGCGTGGAGTGTTATTGCTGAACGTTAGCTCAAGAGATAAGCCAGGATAACAAAAGGTGCACATTTACGGACATCGGATACGATCATCGGATATGTATCCGAACTTGTGCTCGCCATTATAAGGAGTTACGATGACAATATCTTGAAGGGTAAAGTTATGGGGGTTATTGTTTTGAGATACATAAACCTACGAATAATGCTTAGAGTAGCTTTGCCGTTTTGTTTAAAATTTATTCGATATGCCACGAAATATTTTCATCTATAGAAATGCAAATATTAAATTTGAGTGGATTCATTTTATTTATCTTAAAACACATTAAACAATGCAATGTTTGGTTAATTTAAAATTCGCGAATAGATTGGAATTTGATACTCGTTTGGCGGAAATTGAAATTTTGCCAATTACTTTTGTTTTCTATCATAACAAACGCTTTCAAAATCTATATACAAGTAGCTATTGACAATATCTAACACAGTTTTTTTATAAAAAAAATAACATAGAGGAATATAAAAGTCACACTTCATGGAGACGGTACTGTCTTACTTCTTTAAGAGATATGACCAAAGTATGAAACTAGTTAGATCCTTTGTTTCCCGAATACTAAACATCTGAATCTGCCACCACTATTGTTTCGGTTATTCAAACATTATTAACGAGTAGGTATCGATATCCGAAAACGTTAGATGCAGTGTTTGCCTAACACTTTCAGAATAAGGCGTACCATAACACCCATTAGTGGACACTAGCATTGTTTCGGTTTCTCAAACATTATGGGGACCGACATCCGAAAAATATCCGTTACAGTGTTTTCCCAACACTACCGCTAGAACAAGACGTTCCACATCAGGCATTAGCTGGACATTAGCAATGTTCAAACATTATCAAGGAGAGCCGATATCCGAAAAATATCCGTTGCAGTGTTTGCCCAACACTACTGCTAGAACAAGGCAAACCGCAGCAGCCATTAGCCGGACCAGCCAACACCAGAACAAACATGTACACATGTAACCCTCTTAAAGCTAAAACACATGGATTTCTTCCTTTATCCGTAGAAATACTTTCTATCTAAATGATTTATTTTGTTCCAAGGAAAAAATATACTTTGTATTGGGGATAAAGTGGACGATAGCTTGGTCATAAAATGCTATTCTAAGTTCAAGTCAATGGAGAATATTATTATTTTGAGTAAGGACGGCTATTGACCTTAAATTGGAATACTTATGTTCTGTTTATATTTTGTTAAATTATTTTTGATGCTCGTTATAATTACATACTTCTTTGGCTTGATGACTGCACTAACACATTTTGGCACAATCTAATGGGGTTTTGAAGTGCTTAAGTGTTAGTTTTGATACAGGAGATTTATGTATTGGAATTATAATTTTATAATCATCACTTTATGGGTCATAACCACAGATCACCTGTAGTAGCAAGTCATAACCCATGAAGATAAAATGTGTCTCTTTTGCAAGCCTAGTGTTTTGTATTTTTCTATTTATGTTTTAACATCTTACATAGGTACCTATGTACCTAAATAGGTACAACGAAAAAAAGTATTAAAATAAAATTCAATAAGAGGTTCATTATTTTCAACTTTCTATGACTAACACAGTAAGTCTAAACTCATAAGCCTCTAACTAAATAACCCCACTTCTTGTCCACTAAACTATGGCGCAGACATCAAGGCAAGGCAGCCATTACGAGAAGCCTCTGCTAACAAGAAGACTAACAACAGAACAAATAAAGAAGCGAGCTTTTAAAAGCTCAAATGGATATGAATTTCTTAGCGATTCCTGTTTTGTGTTATGAACTTGGGAAGTTAGGAAGGTGTTAAATGCGTATTAATATAACGGATTTGGCTTGGGAACGATTTGTGTTACATGCAAAAAGCAACACTACTTACAGGTTATAAGAAGAATATACGACAAACATAACGCTTAATAGTTGAATTACGATTTTCGTTTCCCGCATGGAAGATAGTGTTATACAATCGTAATATTTTCCAAAGCATTCATAAAATTTTGCAAATAATATGTGATAGGTAATAAGTTTTAGAAAAAAATTCATATTTATGACAAGCTTTTTTGCTGACTGTATTTTAATGTTGTATTGTCATCTGAACCAAACCTGTACTTATACAAAATTTCAGCTCCATCGGACACTGGGAAGTGGGTCAAATTAAGCTTGCAAGATTTGTCCCCCACTAACTAACTAACATACTAACGCCCGAATTCTCGTACGCAAATCATCTTTGGGGGCGTCTCAAACATCTCACATGGCATCTCTTTCATACGTTTGACATTTAAAGTGACAGGGCGATGTTTGAGACGCTCCCAAAGATAAGTAGCGTACGAGTATTCGGGCATAACTAACTAACATGGCAAGTTAATAAAAAGCTTGTTAAAAGAGGTAGTGATCCTTTTAATTATTTTTTATGAAAAAGTCTATTGATTGCCTCTGATGTTGTTACACTAAAGTGATAATTTACAACTACCCAAAATCTCACTGCTACTTTACATTAATCCAAATAAAATTACCGTACCTATGTTAGTGTTATGATTGTGGTAATGGTTATTCGTAGTGTTGTTTGAGGTTTTGCCACGATCAAATTACGAGCATAGCAACTGGATTCTGAATGCTATGGGCTGCGGTTTCAATCCGGCGAACACAATTACTGATGTAAGTGGAGTAATAGTTTCATTCCATAGATATTTGAGTATTGGTTTAGATGTCTACCTTCATTAAATACCTACCTAGAATTTTTGGGTACAGATGCTATTTAAGAACAAATTAATGGAACCATAAACATGGCTTTTACACAGTGTTAGGTACACTACAAAACGGGAGGTAAAGGTTTTTTGTTTTTATGTAGGCAGGTTTAAAAATATAATAAATATGTAAATTTTTTGTTGTTTGTGTAAGTAGGTATTATAGTGATTGTACGCACAATAAAGAAATATTAATTATTATTCTATTATAAACATAACATTCAACACTCTTAATACAGATATCATTACTTAGTTCTATGGTGGGTGGCTAACGGATGGTTCATGGAATACCAAGCCTTCATGTCTTTGTATAACTTTGTATTTTTATATCCTTTGTCTTTATATGTGCCGATTGATAGTAGTTAAGTTTATGAAACCTGTCAAAAATATATTTTTTAGTTATTTATTTTATTAGGGCAGAAAAGATCTTTAGTTCGAGATAATACCTATTTAAAACAATCTTTGAAAATGTAATCCAAATATTTGGATAGAAATACAGGATATGCAATGGAAATCGTTCAGTAGAAAGCAAGTAGGTATAAACAATCCCGTGCTAAATAGAAAAAAATTCAGGCAACCCCCTGGCAACATAAATTATTTAGCCTACTAAATATGTTGTAAAATCCATTAAACAGATAAGCGCAGATCAATCCCTATTTGTATCTCAGTCTATAAGAGGCGCGAGTGTAAGTTCAGTTAACACAAGAATTTTGAGAAAAAACTAAGTTATTGATTTCCAGAGCTTGGTAACATCGTTGAGTTTTCAATATTATAACGATACAAACACTTATATTAATATTCAAAAGAGATGGTATTCATATACACATTTCTGAAGGCCTAAACATTATTAATGAAAGCGCATGACGCGAAGCTCCTTAATTTTCTACTTTGTTTGCCAGTACACAACAATTTGAATCTCGCAATTGGTTTCTATTATCATTGCTGCGTTATTAAATCAATGGGAGGCGAAATTTGGCAGCTTAACACGAGAATAAATAACGCACTTTCCTTATAAACAGAAAAATGGGGCCACCCAATTTTATCATGCAGCGGAAAACACGACTCGTGGCCGTTCCAAGTAGGTACAGACTACAGATCCGTTACAACGCTTGGCACCGCCAAGCATTTGCCGAGCGTTGTCCCTGCCAAGGCGTAGTATTCGTTACCGAATGGCACGCCTACCTCCTTGGGGGGTTGGCAACAATTCAGGGCTCTCGCATATTGAGTTCTCCCGTTTTGTTTGAGCGAAATGAGTCTGACTCGCCAAGTATATTGGTATCTTTCCAGTTTTTACATCTACGTACGTGCTTTATTTATTGCGAGAACTTTTGCCCCGAAGACTTGTGGATGCTTAACGGTTAAACGCTGCTGGTTTGTTACGATCGTTTTGGAAGATATTTGGTACATTAATGTCTTCTGACTCTTGACGGTGAGTAAAACGAGAAAATAGAAATCAAACTGCCGCATCTTGCTATTTATTTATACGAATTTGATTGAATCAGGCGTCACTTGGCGGAAGTCCCTAACCATTGTGAAAAACGAAATATATGTAGCTTACTTCCGCAAAAAACACAAAATGCAAGATGCACCGCCCGCCCTCCCGCAAAAAATTGCACATGCACACCACGAAAACACCAGTGCACAATACCTGCATCTAGCAAGACAGCAATACACCTTGCACCGTCACCGATTAGACTACTCTACACGTGTTTCGCCCCAACCCGGGGCATCGTCAGGAGATAGTTCGTGCTAGTTCACCAAACCAAAACACCAAAGTGTTGGTTTTTCGCACGAACTAGCACGAACTATCTCCTGAGGATGCCCCGGGTTGGGGCGAAACACGTGTAGAGTAGTCTAAATGCTGTCTTGCTAGATGCAGGTACACTGGTGTTTTCGTGGTGTGCATGTGCAATTTTTTTGCGGGCGGGAGGGCGGTGCTTCTTGCATTTTGTGTTTTTTGCGGAAGTAAGCTACATATATTTCGTTTTTCACAATTTATTTATACGATTCATATTAGTTTTGACACTCAGTTTCCGAATGTTAGTATCTAAAAGTATCTACTAAAAACAGCGATGGTTTTACCGTTTTAGCATTGTTGCGTTCTGGCAGTTAAAGATAAGACAGCCAGTTCCTCGGTGATAGGGGGTCGAGGAAATTGGGCGCTTCCACCTTCAGCCTATCATCACTTAACATCAAGCCAGTGTAATGAAGGGTAAGCGCTACCCCGTTGTATATAAAAAAAACTGAAAGGTAACTTTGTGCAATTACAAAAAAGTTAGCAAAAATTTCATTTTAACATTAATTAATCTTCATGTGCCATCTCTGAACGACTAATGGAGTTTAAAATAACAAAAGAGAGGTATCATGACTCTACCTTTAAAGCTAATAAAGTCTTCAAAGTAACGATACTGATTTAATAACAGAAAATGTGCCTCACAAAGCAAAAGTAGGTCGGACTTCGGAGCAACAATTATTGAGGAGTCTTTTCTTCCACCTAATGACTAAATTTGTTCATTTTCCATTTGACGACTTCGGTGGTAGAGTGGTTTGTAAACCGTATTTCATTGTGTCGCTTAATCTGAGGTCCTGGGTGCCTACAATCAACTCTTATTGCAGATTTGTTTAGGACCTAAAGTGATCTGCTTCGCTTATTCGTACCACGACAGCTTAATATCAATGACAGCGATTCAGTGATCATTCAATGACATTTCACAGCCGCTGAGCTGTCATCAACTCTTATTTGACTTATAACTCGGCCAAGCTAACATGACACCTGCAGGTTATACCCGTCCCTTTCACTCTCCGGGCATGACAGAATCGAGTGAAAGAGACGGGTAGAAGAAATAAGGACACAAATCGTTCGGTCATTCACATTTAGCAATTCATTTGCGATCCAGTTTTTAGAAGGTCATAGTACGAAAGAAAGCAATTCATTTTAGGAACCTATTCTGCATCGCGCTATTTTTGAAGTTGATGGTAGGCACCGGTTTCAATCCTGGTAGGAGCAAATTTGGTATGATGAATACGAACATTTGTATCTGAATCATGGCTGCTTATAGTATTTGTATGTGTGTCTGTCGAGGAGCCCGTGGCGCAGTGGTTACCGCGCTCGGCCTGCGATCGTTGAGGTTAAGCAACTTTCACAATGGTCGGTCACGGGATGGGTGACCAAAAACTTTATCTCGGGCTCCTCCGTGCTTCGGAAGGCACGTTAAGCCGTTGGTCCCGGCTGCATTTGTAGTCGTTAATACCTGCCAACCCGCATTGGGCCCACGTGGTGGGTCACGTCCCATTATCCTTAACCATCCATAAGGAAGGCCAGTGCCCCAGCGGTGGGGACATAAAATAGTTGATGATAATGATGTAATGTTTATCCATCTGTTACTCGACTGTACTATCACAAGCCTTTACAATGCTAAGGTATTTTTGGGCTAACGCCGCGCGGGCGGCTAGGCAAATTGGTGTGACACTATTAAATTGAGTTTTAGGGCACTTTCGATTTAGACGTTTTGTGTCATCCTGCTACAGTGTTCAGCGTTTCAGTAGCTGTCCTTCACACGGACGATCGTATTAAGTATTTCATACACATTTCATACGGCCTGTAGTCGTGCGTATATGGCACCGACAAGGCAACGTAGCCGCGCCGCATTTTTGTATGAAGTAATACGATCGTCCATGCGCAGGACATTTAGGGTGCCTAATGATCGCAGCAGGACGACACAAAACGTATAAATTCAAAGATCCCTTATTCGTTGATAGACTAGAAGTCTAGAACAGCATACTGTCAGTATCCAGTAAGTTAAAAAGTACTTTTCCCTTGGAAATTTTTCATTCCTACGGTTAAATATCCTGTGGGCAAAGTCGCTAGCAAAAGCTAGTATGTAGTCAATAATTTCCTTCGCAACAGATTCAAGATTCTTTTCGACATCAAAGAACTTTTAGTAACTATATTTCTTCTGATAGACAGACGTCGGAACTAAATATATAGTTTCATTAATAAACACCTTATTTCGGAAACTTTATTTGGGCAGAGATTTGTTGCTCGAAATAGAAGAGGGTATTAATTTGCAGTTGGAAATTGATACTTATTTTCATAGTAATTGGGTGTGTGTTAAAGATAGGTTGTAATTACCGTGCACTGATTTGGGTCACTATATTAGTTCGTTTTAATATTACATACCGACGTAAATATAACGTTGTAGGTACTGTAATTGCTGTTTTTACTTCGTAACAATTAGTACTTTTTCATTTTTAGCTTGATAAAGCACTTATAAGAACGACAATCAAGTGTTATGATAAAAATATAAAATAAGTTCTTTATAAGATTTGAATATTAACATTTTTAGAAAGACCCCTTTTTCAGTTTGATTCCACGATAATAAACATGTATAACTATTGTGAAAGACGGGATTGTTTTTACACAATCGAATCACTGGATTGTGTAAAAACAACAAAAATCAAAAAAGTGTTCCGCGGAGTGATACTGTGAGTATTGTGTCGCGGATGTTCGAATTGAGTGCGAGAACGAAAACAGTGGTACGAGTATCCAGCGCAATAAACGAATAAGAAAGAGGATAGACAGATTCGTCTGCTCCTAATACCATCCACCCGCATTAACTTTATTCAGTTACTCCGTGATCATGGCTTGTGCAACTACGCCGAAATATCGGGAACTCTAAAAACAAATAAACATGGAAAAAATCCCGTCTTTCATAATAGTTATAGTGATAATGACCATGTAAGTTTAAAATCTTATTTAATAAACATTTAGGTTTAAAAATAGGTTTTTTCTGAACTAAAATTTTATTCAAGAAAAACACTTTTAATTTTTTAATTAAGTAGTAGTAATTACAATAAAAGAAATCGCTCAACGAGATAGTATATTTTGCAAGCAAATAACGTTGTAATAATTTTAAACTTTAAACAAAGCTACAGTAAGTAAATTTCATTAAAACCTGCATTCCCCTCATTTTAAATCGTACTAATTGGCTTTACCAGATCCGTCCTCTAAAAGGGTGGTACCTCCACTATCACGTACGGGATACCGGTAAATTGGCGTCGTTTGAGATCTTAATTAAGTAACTATAGTTTTTAGAATGACAACCGGGAGAGTCGTGAGCACTGCACCGCCCGTACTGCGCCTAGTTTGCGAACTCACTGTATTTGGATTACGCCATTTTTGTACTGAACGACACGAAGTAATATCAAACAGATATGGCACAATTTGTAATACTTAATACACAGGACTTGCGACTTTAACTATAAAACCCCTGGACTAATTTCATTAAAAAAACACACTTTTGCCTAACTACTAGCTCCAGTACTGTTTTATATAAGTACAACCATAAGTATTTTCTGTTTTTAACGTTTTGTATTGCCAACGCTAAATAGTTTATTATTAATTAAATACTAGAAAAATAAGGCAGCCTTCCTTTATTTATTTTTAGGCAGAGCTCGAACACGAACCATTTGGCTCTCTGTCTACATATTTTTTTAATTTTTTACGAACCTTCACCCTAATATATAGTGATGATAAAGGTTGAAAGTGGAAGCGCACTACTTCCGGAATCACTGAGGAACAGGCTATATTATCTCCAACTGCTGGAACACAACAATGCTGAAAACATTGTTGTAATGGCGTCAAACTTAAGTAAGATGGTGGTAGCTAGCTAGGCGAACTTAGAACAAGTCCTACCACGAACTAAACGAAAACAGGTCAATAGAACAACTATCCTATTTTTTAAATAAAAAAATTTCTTCAAACATTTCTAATTTAATAGTGACCGAGGCGGGAAGCCTTCATTTACGCACGAGCCGTCATATCTCCTCGGTTTAATCAAAGTTTGTTGGTTCTCCTTTGGAAAACTTTACGGCATATACTAGAAAACTGGGACCACATTTCTGCTGCTATCTTCCTCTATAAGTTGGCGACTATAAACTTATACCGACTTATTATGGGATGTGTCTAAGATACTGCTATTTTTATTTCTTGGACGTCTCGTACTGAAATCTGAAATATAAATACTGTGCCTCAGATTTTATTATTTTCTCGTAAAATTTCAAATAATAAAATGAAGACAAAATTATTTTAATGTTTTGCAAAAAGGCCCAAAAAAAGTTCTTCATTGACCAATGAAAAAAATTTTTTTTATTCACATCGAGTTTGCACTTAGCCTTCATCATTACCATTATTTGCCAGAAATAACAATTTAAAGTTGATAATTTGTTAAAAAACTATACATTATAATAAAATCACCCTTTTTTATTTTACCGCAATTGTGACGGTTCGGCTTTTTAACAAAAATAAACATTGACCACGTTTAGTTTAAAAACCAAATCACAATCATCAGCCATTTAATGTCCCCACTGCTGGGGCCACGGCCTTCCTTATGGATGGATAAGGAGAAGGTCCATGATCCACGGAATGGTGGGTATTAACGACTTAAAACGCAGCCGGGACCAACGGCCTAACGTGTCTTCCGAAGCACGGAGGAGCTGTAAATAATAAGTTTTTGGTCACCCATCCGTGACCGACCATTGCGAACGATGCTTAACTTCAACGATCGCAGGCTGAGCGCGCTTATCACATCGCTACGGATTCCTCAAAGCTGAATAGCATGTTGTAATTCAATGTATAAAAGAAAATCATTTGACATCAGCTTACTCGTACATTAACGAAACACGAATTTTTCTCCCATTAGTAAACACATTAGGGCCAAAAGTTTCATAATTACGTCTGAGCTAACGATGCAATTTCCACTTCAACTACCTAATAGGAATTAGAATGGAACTGTCACAATTGGAATACGTGTTCGATTCGGAACGGAACGGAACGAAAACAGAACAAAGGACGTGACTTCCGAACTCACTCGCATTAGGCTAGGAGCATTCCGCCATTTCCGAATTTGACGATTTTGAGGAATTATAAATCATTGATACTTTAACTTGTTCTCGTTGTTCTCGTTCTTTTTGTTCTTGTTTTTTGGTTAGTGGTAGGACTTGTTCTTAGTCCGCCTGGCTAGCTACCACCAACTAAAGGGCTTATTACACTTGGCTAAATTCAGCATCTAATTAAGCATATATTGCTTTCTTTGAGCTCATTTGTAGCAAGTGATGCAATCAAAACAAGCAATGTATGCTTAATTAGATGCTGAATTTAGCCAAGAATAATAATAAACCCTTAAGTCTGACGCCATAACAATGATGTTTTCAGCATTCTTGTGTTCCGGCAGTTAGAGATAAGATAGTCAGTTCCTCAGTGATTGAGGATTCCGGGAGTAGGTAGTGCGCTTCCGCCTTTAGCCTTATCACCACAACACTTAACATCAAGTGTGATGAAGGGAGTGCTACCCCGTTGTAGATAAAAAAAATACTTAAAACAATGAATTCTTTAATGCTTGTGATTTGTGATGATTATGTGATTTTCTGCTATTTATTACATGAAATATACGAAAATGTGTTTTCTGGATAAACGGTGTGTAATTCATACCTACACACTTTCCTAAAATAAACTAAACAGAAAATCACACATTGCTATCTTCCACATATTTTTTACCAACTTTATGTTATTATTGTTTAGTACAATGTGCATAATAGTACATTACAGCCGAGGACAGGTAAGTAAGAAATTACATTGTCGAGGATGGTTTGAAGCACGAGCCGCAGGCGAGGGCTTAAATCATTCGAGGCAAGGTAATTTGCTTACCGTACAAGGCTTGTATAGTGCTTTTCTCAAGAAATGCGAGGAAATAAAAAAAAACTGTTTAACTAAATAATATTTATTAAAATTTATATCACACATGTTCGGGCAATTATTAAATGTAAATGTTATTGTTTTCCCGGGCACACTTATGTATAAATCGCCCATAATAATATTATTTTAATGATGTAGGTATCATTAAAATACGCCAACAACACAGATTCCGAAAACGTATGCGCCTTTTTTCACTTTTCCAAATCAGATCGTAGGTTTTCATATATCTTTCTTTTGATTTTGCTGGCAGTAAGTTTTCTGTTATTCATTTTGCTTCTGCTCTTAAATTTGGTGGAGTAGGTACATACAATGTCTGTAAGTATATGTTTCATTGGCAGAACTCATTTTGATAACTTATTACACAATATAAATAAACTGTATTGTTAACAAATCAACCGCTGAAAATCATTCCCGCCGTTTTTTTAATATTGGTTTGTGAGGCCAAGTGGAACGGTCATACAGCCTATTATTACTTACTACTTGCTACTTAAATGCGCAACTTCAATACCCGCTTCTGGGTGGTAGATGGCGCTGTACATATATCCCATACAAAATTACTCGTAAAGGATATTTTGTCTATGATAAATCTCATTTTGTTTTTTCGATTGATGTTCGTGCTAAGGGTACGTGACGCTTGTGGTACATACAATACGAAGTAATATACTCTGGGCGCACCGTATTTAAAAAAAAGTTAACCTAATTATGATATAATAATTACCTATATAATAATAATAATAATGTGGCTGTATGGTGCTAATGTCCCTTTGCTTTTTCTGTTTTTATACACAGGAATAACGAAAGAAAAATAAAGAAAAAAATTTGGTAATAATATCTTTGGGTAGTACCTTTTCCGAGGTAAACATTCTTACTGCACTTATACTTACTGCACTAAAATCAGTGCAGTAAGTAAGTACTGAAATTCATTACTGCAGTGATTTTCAAATTTAGAATGTTTACCCCGGAAAAGTGCCACGTACTGCATTCTTTTCTCAAATATAATATTAACATTTCAGAGCATAAGTGTGAAAAATGTATTTCCAGCCAATTCAAATTTACATAAACCTCACAAACACACTGTTTCGTAAGGAAACATATAATCCCTCGAGCTTCAGAACACTCAAGATATTGTACAAAAACTAAAATAAAAACAAGCATTCTGTCCATTCCGAGCATTTCTAGCACAGAGCATTTGTGCCTTTATTTATATTGACGATAAAACCCAGCGTGTCGCACGGGGAGTCTGTGAGACATAAACATGAATGAAAATAGTCACTAGTGAGTAGTAGTACTTTGCACAGAGGGACAAGCACCACTTGTTTGCGGACAAAATAATTTGGGTCTCTTTTGGAATTGTTTGATGGCCGCCGGTGAACACTTAGATGTTTATTTGATACTTTTATTGAGATGCTAGACAAACAAACTGATGTTGTGAGAAATGTCTTTTCTAGTTTTCTATGTAGCTGGTTTTCGAATACTTTTCATGTTTAAATTATTTTGATGTGATACAAATTAAAGCAGACAAATGGAAATGTAAAAGACAAAAGATAACGCTCTGAAATTTCATATATAATTAAACTTAAAGATTAGCAAACACATTAGGAGCAAAAGTTTCATACATGTGAGACATAAACAAACATGAATGAAAATAGTCACTGGTGAGTACTACGCGGTTTTGCATCGAGGGACAAGCACCACTTGCTTGCGGACAAAATAATTTGGGTCTCTTTCGGAATTGTTTGATGGTCGCTGGCAAACACTTAGTTATTTGCTACTTTTATTGAGATGCTAGATTGTGTATACTAACTGTGTGTATAGTAACTAATTAATGTTAGTAAGGAATGGGTTTTCTAGTTCTGTAAAGAGCAGGTTTCCAATTACTTTTATTTTTTGTACAATTTTGATGTTAGAATATTTCAATTTAACGGTTAAACGTTATACACGTGAAAGAGACAGACAGACTTACCTTCGCATTTATTAAATTTATACGGAAGTATGGATACACTTTCAAATTACTAGAATAAGCAGAAACATTACTGCAGAACAATGCTCTTGATAGCAATTTCTAAAGGAGAAGTTAATTATAAAGCAAACGACTGACATAAAGAACAGTTTACGCGGTAAAAAGGCAAAAAGTGCCTTTGTTTACCATTCTTACTGAGCCGTCCTTTTCTGAGTCATCTCATAGTCGTTTGATGCAAATACCACCCAGAAACCATTAAAGATGCATCAGAACAAAACATGTTTATTACTGACATCTGACAGAATTGAAGCGAAATAATCAGCCTGTTTGTTAGCCCTTTGATATCGTGTCGTTAGTTCTTTTTGCTTAAATGAAGGGAAAGTAAATATAATTATTGAATAAAAATACAATTCTATTTACCTCAAATTAAACTAAACCGCCTGTGTGGTCTAGTGGTTCACACCACCGACCGGTTACAGACCTAGAGGTGCCGGTTTCGATTCCCAGTAGTAGGGTACATATTATTATATTAGGTTTAGTTGGTAGGACTTCTTCTTAGTCTTCCATCATCATATCTAAGTCTGACGCGATAACAATAATGTCTTCAACATTATTGTGTTCCGGCAGTTAGAAATAAGATAGCCAGTTCCTCAATGTTTCAGGATTCCGTGTCCATTTAACATCGAGTGTAATAAAGCCTTGTGATAAGTGCTAAGAATTAAATACACTAAATTTCGATTTAGATAATTTTTTACTGACATATAATTAAAACATTAACTACAGATCGCTACAGAATGGCCAAAAAGAAAATACTTATGATCGTTTCATACTCATAAAATCAAGAAGTTTTAAATAAAAGTCTTCCTTTAAAAGGTATAATTATGCATTTTTAAAGTTAACTGAGGCTAACGACACAATTTTAATAATTATATAAATATTAAATATATTTTTCAAGACGAAGTCATTAAAATGCGTTACCTATAATATAATAATAATTAAATTATTAAAAATAACAAAAATCAATAAATAAATATTTTATGCACACTAATTATCCAAGCCCGTGTTAATTTCATTAGGAAACTGAGTTATTGAAACTTGTTATCGGATAAATATATACTTAAATACATTTTTTTTTAAATATATACGCAATATACATAGAAAACCCCCAATAATAACGATAAACTTTATTTTACACTGATCTTTATTAGGGTCGTAACTTTATTTGCACTTTGTATGTCGCTTTTGCACAAAAAATAAATAACACATTTCGTATAATGCACTGAAAGGGTTCCGGCCATCCCAGCCCTCGTAAATTCATTTGCCTTTTATGCCGGAAAGGTTTGCCATTAAAAATATTAATGTATGTACACAACATTACATTATCGAGGTTTCATTTTATCAAAAAGTTCGGTTTTTCGATGCTTCGTTGTGCTGAGTAAAATTGAGATGTATTCGTATTTCAAAATACATTTCTTGCAGCAACTACTGAAATTGAAAAATAATGTGTATTCATCTTTACTAGTATATTACTACAATCCCTATTTCAAAAATTGTACATTTACATAACGAAATATTAATTAAAATAATTAAATTAGAAGAGGTTATTAAAATAAGTCTGTTTATTAGCACTGCTCAGTAAATTAATACAACCAAGCATACCAATTTTAATTAATGTGTCTGTTCTGTGGAACGGGAAGTTACCGTAAATGCGTTTAAAGTATCTTCCTTTCTAACGTGCGAAAATGTCTACGATAGAGTGGCACGTCACGTGTAGTCAAATATAAAATAATTAATTAATGCTTTTCAAAAAGTTAGTAAATAAACACGTTACAATATCACAATATTAATAGTTAATAGATGTCAAACTGAAAGCGATCGATTGCAATGGATGTTGAGTTAGAGTTCCCACACAAATATGCGAATTCGCATCGCATCGCAAAAATCTGCGACGTGTGTGAAGACAATCAACGTCAACGTCAACTAGTCTTTTATGGCAGAGACAAGGATCTCAGGCTATTAGTACTAAGTGAAACGTGAAATCGAAAACATGCTAATTGCCATAACAACTTGAAGAAATTCATTCTCGTACTAGTTCGCCCACTTGCTACTTCTTACGTCTTTCCTGTAGTCTGTGAATAGATCTTACTATTAGTAGGTGCCTTTTAATACTGTGCTATTACTATTCTTACTCAATCACAGCGAAACGGCTTAACAGCCCCCTGATTCACGAACCGTCAGAAACGGAATCGGATCCATATTATGTGCTTTGTCTTTGTCTATTCTATAGTCAGTTACAGAGACAATGCATAGAATCCGCTGTCGGAAGCGTTTTCGACTGTTTGTGAATCAGGGGGCAGATCTGGATGAAATTTGGCACAGAGGTAGGTAGATTATGGTCTATAATAACATAATAATATAGCTAATTGTTTACACTGGGAAAATATCACATTCCCACGGGAAAACATCGTGTAGTTCACGCGGAATACTCCGCAGGCGGACAAACTAGTAATTCTGTTTAATGTTTGCTATCTTATCATAGACAGAAGTGCTATATTACATATTCACGTTATTAACAAGACACATGCCCCAGTGCACGTTGGTTCACGCGGCAAAATTACGAAGGTCTTATTAATAAGATCTTTCTTTAAAGAAATAACATTGTGCGTTTGTTTTCTTACCTTTATCATTTGTATTTTGTTTTGTTTTCTAAAAAGTTTGTTTAATTTTACCAAAAAGAAAATATATTTATTTACTTAATTAAGTCTAAATTCTACGTATTTTAGAACGCATCTTGAGGTTTTTTATTTGAATTTAAAAATGTTATTACTCGATAAAATTTAATGTGTACATAGGTACCTTTTAAAATGTCGGTATAACTTACGCCTAAAACTTTAGGTAAAGACATTATTTTTCCTTAGCTTACAAAGCTTGAAAATGATGGCATCTTTTATTCCCAACTATCTATAAGTGAAATAGTTTTGTATATCAAAAGATGCAATCAAGATTTTCGTTTTAAACATAATCACTTTTAAAGTGAAAATCTTGAGGAAATGACATGGAAAAAAATCAGCCATCCCTTTGTTCTCACAGCTTAGTTTAGACATCAAACTCGTCTTTACCCAACCAAAACAAATAGAGGTGCAACCAATGTCACAGATTTCACCTTTTTATCGGCGAAGACATCACGAACTCGATCAGAATATGTACGTGCGTAACGAATGCGTCACGCCCCTAAGCCGATGGGCCTGATGTCGTAATTTTGGGACTTTTGAACTGGAAAAATGTAGTTTTTCATTATACAATTCTGTACTAAACATATAAAACGGAGCAAAAAGGTTTGTTTCTAACTTTAAAATCAACACCAGGTTAAGCTTGATAGCTGCTGTAGAAAAATAGTTCTTATTATGCAGACGATAAGCGCGAAAATAGAAAAGTTTTATATGTTGTCTTCAGTACAGGTTTTGAAGCAAAAAGTTTTTATTCAACGTTTAATATTTGATCGGGAGCCCGTGCTCATTGTACTGCGATGACACGGACACTGTCAATTTTCATGTTCGATTTTCAAACGGTTTGGCGTTAAGTTTTTCATGCTTGCGAGTATTTAGAAGTTAACAATAAAATTATTCTAAAATAGCGCACCTTTTTTGTTTTTTTTTTATTTAGCAAGAAACTACTTTTTCAATTAGAATATTTTTTTAGCTAAGCAACCATAAAAAATTCTAAACCTATGGCAGCAACCGCGCGCAGTCGGATCAGTAACCGCGCGCAACCTCTATATTCAACTGTATGTAGTTATACATACGTTCGACTTCGTTCCGTCGTGATATCAGCTTCACGCGGTCGGCTGCAGTCGTATGCAGTCTATATTAACAGTCATGATGGACAGCGTGCGTCGACACAAACGACTGCAGCCGAAGCCGCGTGAAGTTAAAGTCAGGACTGTATGCAGGTAATATTGACTCTTCACGACTGCAGCCGACCGCGTGAAGTTGACGCCGACCGCCGACCGACTAAAGGTATTTTAAGGCGTTAGAATTATTGTTAAAAAAAACAAAAAGTTAATATTTACTCAAGCAGAACAAAAATCAAAAATCAATCGACGTTTAATTTCGTTAAAATTCTTCGAAGTGTCAAGATCCAAATAATCATTGGAACAGCAAAAAGGTCGAAATGTCTTTCGCGTGGCCATGTTTGGTATAAGGCATTTGACTTGACCATCGCCTCAGCTCTGTTCTCTCATTATGACGATAATAATTCACGCTGAGAAAACTTCGGACATGAAATTGAAAAGGAGTCAAATGGTGGTACAAGTTCTGAGATGAAAGCGATTCAAGTTTTAGTTAGCCACGTTAACGGTGACAATTTACCTACTGCTAATCTAAGCACTATTTTTTTTGCATACGATGTAGCACTTAGTTTTATCACATCTGGGTACCTACCATCGCACTAAACGCAATAAAGTAGAATTCAGCTTGTACGGCGCAAATTACGAACGGCCGCTCGTTGCATCTCTTTCTATTTCTAGCTCTTTTGCGGACCTTATTTCTATGGATTTACACCGCCGACGTTGCGGCCGCGTTTTCGAGCCGACACGGGGAGTGAAATAGGCCTGCTAGTGTACACTTAGCGGGTGCGTGTCGTCTGAACGCAGCCGTAGTATAAGCAAGTGCGAGGCGTGCGCTGATTTTGCGCGTGGCGAGCGCTGATGAAAGGCGAGCAGAAGGGCGTTTGTGCACTACCACTGAATTTTACCGATCCGGAAAAAAACGGATGCTTGTATTTAATTAATTACTAATATAAATGATTAATTATTAAAATACAAGCATCCGTTTTTTTCCGGATCGGTAAAATTCAGTGTAGTGCACAAACGCCCGAACGCGTGTGCGGATCCTGTGCGTGATCGACGCGTGTTATCTGAACACGCCCTAACTGCCGGAACACAAAAATGCTGAAAACATCGTTTTGTGGTAGCAAGCCAGGCGGACTTTGAACAAGCCCTACCACAAACCAAACCGAATACAATTTTGGAATACACCACTACACCACCACTGGAAATTGAACCCGGTACCTCTGGGTCTGATACCGGTGGTGTGTACCACTAGACGAGAGAGGCGGTAATTTATTAAAACAACATTGATACAAACAATGATTGAAACAATTATATATATTTTTTAAATGTTTAAATTTAATTAAATTTTATTTTTTATTATTATTTTTTCCCCCTATAGTATAAACCTTCTTTATCCTATCTTGTTTTTGCACCCAATCCCCTTTTCTCCTAGCTATTTATTTCTTCTTTCACCCAAGGTTGCCTGGAAGAGATTGCCATTAGGCAATAAGGCCGCCTATTGTCTGTTTTCTATATTTTATTTTGTCTTCTTGTAATTGTATTTCTTTCGTTTTGTGCAATAAAGCTTTTTTTTTTTTTTTTTTTTTATTGATTAGGTAACTAATATTATTAACGAGATTTGTCTTATTTTTCATTATTTGTTACTAGTAAAGTATACTTATGATGAAGAGCCGTGCTTCGGCAGGCACGTTAAGTCTTGGCTACATTTGCAGTCGTTAATAACACACCAATCTGCATTGGGCCCGCGTGGCCATTGGGGCCAGAACTTCAGCAGCAGGGACAGTAAACGCCTAATTAAAATAATGATTAATGATGAATTAAAAATCAAAGCTGATACACCTCCTTTAACGGCCTCCGTGACCAAGTGGTGTACGCGCCGGTTTTCAAGGTTCCGTTATCTCTAGAGGTTCCAGCTTCGATCCCCGGTCGGGTAAATATTGAAAACGAACTTTTCAATATTTCCTCGGGTCTGGGTGTATGTGGTAATATCCGTCGTTGTTTCCAATTTCCATAATACTAGTGCTTAATCTATACTTCTATACTAATATTATAAAGAGGAAAGATTTGTATTTTTGTATGTAACGAATAAACTCAAAAAGTACTGGACCGATTTCGAAAATTCTTTCACCGTTAGAAAGCTACAGTCTTCCCGAGTGATATTCCCACGGGAACGGGTACCACGCGGGTAAAACCGCGAGGATCCGCTAGACTACTATACTATGGTATTGAAACAATATATGTGATGGTGTCCAATATATTTATTTATTTATTTATACACCACACCGTGAACTGTTCCATCTCTTACCTACCGTCTCCGCACACGAGCCACGAACGCCACCACTTGAAGGTTGAAGAAGAAACAGTGACGACTACCCATATGAACCCATGCCGGGTTCATATATAATATGTATCAAAACTACAGAAAAGATGTCAGTGGCGGCGTGTTTCCGTGGCCCGTGTGCGTCCAGGCTTACCTACACAATAACTTTGGCAAAGCTATATGCTGGTAGCCAGGCTAAAAACTTTAGTCGCTGCGTCTTATAACTTAAGACAATTCTCGACACGCGGCAAAGTTTTTATCCCGAACACGGCTGCAGATTTCCCAGCTTAAATTGTGGCGGGTTATTCCGCAAAAACAAACGCCGGTCGAATAGACCTTAAATTTATGAAAGGCCGCCCGCTTTCAGGTTTTTCTCGAAATTCAAAACCAAATTTATGGGTTAGAGGTAGAATGTGTCCAGTTTGTTACCGAAGTTTAGGGTTGGAAGAACATTACTACAACGATCAGAGTTTTTGAGCTATTACTTAAATATAGGTTTTAATAAGCTAATTAAAAAATCAAGCTATTTCTTAATGACTACGTCTGTTTCACGAAATTCTTCAAAAACGTATAATTTCCTTACCAAAAATAGTATTCAACTTACCAAATCTTTTAGCCTTTCCAAACTTTATTTTACGACTTTAGACCATAAGAATAAAGATTCCAAGGCTTCATTTATATACGTACTTTAAATTTGAGTACCAATACTGACCAAAACCACATGACTCTATATGTTGATGTCGTCAACATTATTTCACTCAAAGCGAGTAAGTTCTTCTGTACCGTGAATCGTAAATCTTAGTTTTTCTCAAAGGCGAATCGACTCAGACTGAAATGAGTCGGCAAGCTTTGGATATGCTTAGCACCTGATATAGAGTAATGTAATTTCGAATGGACAGGTTGACGGATATATTATGTTGCTCGACTTTTTGATGCTAGATGAAAACGAAGTACACTTTTCAACTCAAGCTTAAGGTAATGAAAAATCTTATATTATTCAAGAATAAAATAAGGACTCAAACATACACTAATAGAAATCACGGTTTCTTTTCATCAAAGAATGGGAGTCTCTTCAATACAAAGTTGTGTGTGGAACTACACGGTGAAAGATTATTTGTGCTGTTTTCTTGTAGTTAATGAAATTTAAATAACTTTAGACCTGTAGTAGTTAAATATTTTTTGATACATTGCTTTGTACGGAGAAACACACTTTAAATGTAAAATTATATTGCATTCTAAAACATGACAAGTTTGGTAGTTTGCTTATCGATGTGTCGGTAACACACTAGAATAATTTAAGAACTGAACTGAAATGAACCGTGTTTTATGCAAATAAATATACCTAACAACTACTAGTTACTTTATTTCAACATAAAATTACAACTCCAATTAATTGTTAGAAAATGTATGCGTGGGTTTCAAAGGTGTAAATAATCTGAGATGTTTTCAAATAAACTATAATATTTTCCAAACATAATTCAATAAAAATGAAACACAAATATTTACTCAGTTACAGCTCTATAAGTATTTTTTCAACAACACTACATTTTATACTGATACATTTTCGCTTCAACATGTTTAGACAGATATTCAATTTGTCTGAGTGGAAAATAAGAAAAATATTGAATTCTCCAGTGTATTAAAAGCAAACACTTTTTCAACCAAGATCTAAATTAAGTTTCAGCAATAGATAGGCAGTTTGCAAAATTCAGAACGTTTCATTATTTACAGTGTAGAAGTTTTTCAAATGATTCTATTGTACGAACTTTTTTGAGTGCTGCCTTTTTACATTTTTAGTTCACTTGAAAATTTTCATTTCGCGTGACTTGGATTCAAAAAGTATGTACCAACTTCTTTTAGCATTCATCATGGTATACAACATTGTTAAATTTTAATGTAAAATACATATTACGCTCTAACTGTGTAAATAAAACGCAACCGTAATTGACTAATCTATCAACGCACAGATCAAACTACTACAATTTGGCACTCAGATCCTACTTAATATTATACATGTGAAAGTTTAGATGTTTGTATGTTTGTTACTCAATCACGGCTCAAAACGGCTGAACGGATTTGGCTGAAATTTGGGACACAGACACTTTTTAGCCTGGAGAGGAACATAGGCTACTTTTATATCCCGGAAAAATATCACATTCCCGCGGGATAACGTCGTATAGTCCACGCGGGCGAAGCCGCGGGCGGAAAGCTAGTAGTTTATATGACGTAGGCGTCCGCTTGCACACGAGCGAAGAGGCAAATAACAATCTATTGAATAAACAAATTTGACTTTGACTTTTAATTCAATAACAGGCCAAATTTTTGTAAACGGCCCTTAAATATAATTTTAAGAGACTATATTTTGGAATCCAACATAATATCGCATTGGAAAGTATAAAAAAAAAGTTATACCCCGAAAGCGGTGCAATTCTTTCAGCAAATATGCTATCACCAATTTTATCGTTAACATGTGTTTATGTCAACCATATCTAAGCACCAAAGTCGAAATCCATAAAGATATAAAACGGGAAACTAATACTTTAGGAAGAAGTCGGTTGTTTCTGATAGCATTTTTAACAAAGGTGTAATGCCAATTTGAGTTTACGTAGAGAGTTTTTTTTAAAGTTTATTTGTTTTTCATTTACAAATATAGGGGGATTATATACTTTTACGAAAGATAATAATAAATGTATTCAAATGTAAAGTGAGTAACACTTATACCATTTTTGCCTATTTTTTAAAGCTTTGTATTTGTTTTTTTTTAGTTATTTAAATTTTTACTTTTTTGCATTCACAATGCAATTTTTATGGTTGAAAAATGGAAAATGAAGTATTTTGAAAAAACCGACCCGTCTCACAACCAGCTCCGTTGGGACTAATATTACTAATATAAATGATTAATTATTAAAATACAAGCATCCGTTTTTTTCCGGATCGGTAAAATTCAGTGTAGTGCACAAACGCCCGAACGCGTGTGCGGATCCTGTGCGTGATCGACGCGTGTTATCTGAACACGCCCTAACTGCCGGAACACAAAAATGCTGAAAACATCGTTTTGTGGTAGCAAGCCAGGCGGACTTTGAACAAGCCCTACCACAAACCAAACCGAATACAATTTTGGAATACACCACTACACCACCACTGGAAATTGAACCCGGTACCTCTGGGTCTGATACCGGTGGTGTGTACCACTAGACGAGAGAGGCGGTAATTTATTAAAACAACATTGATACAAACAATGATTGAAACATATATATATTTTTTAAATGTTTAAATTTAATTAAATTTTATTTTTTATTATTATTTTTTCCCCCTATAGTATAAACCTTCTTTATCCTATCTTGTTTTTGCACCCAATCCCCTTTTCTCCTAGCTATTTATTTCTTCTTTCACCCAAGGTTGCCTGGAAGAGATTGCCATTAGGCAATAAGGCCGCCTATTGTCTGTTTTCTATATTTTATTTTGTCTTCTTGTAATTGTATTTCTTTCGTTTTGTGCAATAAAGCTTTTTTTTTTTTTTTTTTTTATTGATTAGGTAACTAATATTATTAACGAGATTTGTCTTATTTTTCATTATTTGTTACTAGTAAAGTATACTTATGATGAAGAGCCGTGCTTCGGCAGGCACGTTAAGTCTTGGCTACATTTGCAGTCGTTAATAACACACCAATCTGCATTGGGCCCGCGTGGCCATTGGGGCCAGAACTTCAGCAGCAGGGACAGTAAACGCCTAATTAAAATAATGATTAATGATGAATTAAAAATCAAAGCTGATACACCTCCTTTAACGGCCTCCGTGACCGAGTGGTGTACGCGCCGGTTTTCAAGGTTCCGTTATCTCTAGAGGTTCCAGCTTCGATCCCCGGTCGGGTAAATATTGAAAACGAACTTTTCAATATTTCCTCGGGTCTGGGTGTATGTGGTAATATCCGTCGTTGTTTCCAATTTCCATAATACTAGTGCTTAATCTATACTTCTATACTAATATTATAAAGAGGAAAGATTTGTATTTTTGTATGTAACGAATAAACTCAAAAAGTACTGGACCGATTTCGAAAATTCTTTCACCGTTAGAAAGCTACAGTCTTCCCGAGTGATATTCCCACGGGAACGGGTACCACGCGGGTAAAACCGCGAGGATCCGCTAGACTACTATACTATGGTATTGAAACAATATATGTGATGGTGTCCAATATATTTATTTATTTATTTATACACCACACCGTGAACTGTTCCATCTCTTACCTACCGTCTCCGCACACGAGCCACGAACGCCACCACTTGAAGGTTGAAGAAGAAACAGTGACGACTACCCATATGAACCCATGCCGGGTTCATATATAATATGTATCAAAACTACAGAAAAGATGTCAGTGGCGGCGTGTTTCCGTGGCCCGTGTGCGTCCAGGCTTACCTACACAATAACTTTGGCAAAGCTATATGCTGGTAGCCAGGCTAAAAACTTTAGTCGCTGCGTCTTATAACTTAAGACAATTCTCGACACGCGGCAAAGTTTTTATCCCGAACACGGCTGCAGATTTCCCAGCTTAAATTGTGGCGGGTTATTCCGCAAAAACAAACGCCGGTCGAATAGACCTTAAATTTATGAAAGGCCGCCCGCTTTCAGGTTTTTCTCGAAATTCAAAACCAAATTTATGGGTTAGAGGTAGAATGTGTCCAGTTTGTTACCGAAGTTTAGGGTTGGAAGAACATTACTACAACGATCAGAGTTTTTGAGCTATTACTTAAATATAGGTTTTAATAAGCTAATTAAAAAATCAAGCTATTTCTTAATGACTACGTCTGTTTCACGAAATTCTTCAAAAACGTATAATTTCCTTACCAAAAATAGTATTCAACTTACCAAATCTTTTAGCCTTTCCAAACTTTATTTTACGACTTTAGACCATAAGAATAAAGATTCCAAGGCTTCATTTATATACGTACTTTAAATTTGAGTACCAATACTGACCAAAACCACATGACTCTATATGTTGATGTCGTCAACATTATTTCACTCAAAGCGAGTAAGTTCTTCTGTACCGTGAATCGTAAATCTTAGTTTTTCTCAAAGGCGAATCGACTCAGACTGAAATGAGTCGGCAAGCTTTGGATATGCTTAGCACCTGATATAGAGTAATGTAATTTCGAATGGACAGGTTGACGGATATATTATGTTGCTCGACTTTTTGATGCTAGATGAAAACGAAGTACACTTTTCAACTCAAGCTTAAGGTAATGAAAAATCTTATATTATTCAAGAATAAAATAAGGACTCAAACATACAATAAAAGAAATCACGGTTTCTTTTCATCAAAGAATGGGAGTCTCTTCAATACAAAGTTGTGTGTGGAACTACACGGTGAAAGATTATTTGTGCTGTTTTCTTGTAGTTATTGAAATTTAAATAACTATAGACCTGTAGTAGTTAAATATTTTTTGATACATTGCTTTGTACGGAGAAAGAGAAACACACTTGAAATGTAAAATTATATTGCATTCTTAAACATGACGAGTTTGGTAGTTTGCTTATCGATGTGTCGGTAACACACTAGAATAATTTAAGAACTGAACTGAAATGAACCGTGTTTTATGCAAATAAATATACCTAACAACTACTAGTTACTTTATTTCAACATAAAATTACAACTCCAATTAATTGTTAGAAAATGTATGCGTGGGTTTCAAAGGTGTAAATAATCTGAGATGTTTTCAAATAAACTATAATATTTTCCAAACATAATTCAATAAAAATGAAACACAAATATTTACTCAGTTACAGCTCTATAAGTATTTTTTCAACAACACTACATTTTATACTGATACATTTTCGCTTCAACATGTTTAGACAGATATTCAATTTGTCTGACTGGAAAATAAGAAAAATATTGAATTCTCCAGTGTATTAAAAGCAAACACTTTTTCAATCAAGATCTAAATTAAGTTTCAGCAATAGATAGGCAGTTTGCAAAATTCAGAACGTTTTATTATTTACAGTGTAGAAGTTTTTCAAATGATTCTATTGTACGAACTTTTTTGAGTGCTGCCTTTTTACATTTTTAGTTCACTTACAAATTTTCATTTCGCGTGACTTGGATTCAAAGAGAATGTACCAACTTCTTTAAGCATTCATCATGGTATACAACCTTGTTAAATTTTAATGTAAAATACATATTACGTTCTAACTGTGTAAATAAAACGCAACCGTAATTGACTAATCTATCAACGCACAGCTTAAACTACTACAATTTGGCACTCAGATCCTACTTAATATTATAAATGTGAAAGTTTAGATGTTTGTATGTTTGTTACTCAATCACGGCTCAAAACGGCTGACCGGATTTGGCGGAAATTTGGGACACAGATACTTTGTAGCCTGGAGAGGAACATAGGCTACTTTTATATCCCGGAAAAATATCACATTCCCGCGGTATAACGTCGTATAGTCCTTGCGGGCGAAGCCGCGGGCGGAAAGCTAGTAGTTTATATGACGTAGGCGTCCGCTTGCACACGAGCGAAGAGGCAAATAACAATCTATTGAATAAACAAATTTGACTTTGACTTTGAAATAAGAGCGAAACTGAAAGGCAACATACTCTTTGATAACGTATGGGAATTTCTTGCGAACCATCCGCGAGTTTTAACTAGGTTTTCGAGCCCTGTGGGTTACCATTTTATCGCATAGGCAAAAAGTATGTCACTGTGTCAAAAAAAGTAATAAAATACTATTTCTCACTACCAACAAAAGTTCGACAAAAGATTGATCACACATCGACAAAGTCAATACGCTGTATCTCTGAAATGAACCTCCTATAATCAAAGTTAGCTGAAGACATTCCTTTTTCATTTGTCTCTCGAGCTCATCAATCGTATCCTGAGTTATTTGAGCGAATACGACTTCTATCGGGGACAAAAAAATATCTTTGTCTCCAGCAGTATCTGGAGCAATTATCGTATCATTTGTCAATGTACTAACTAATCCACAGTTTGATTTCTTATTGGGAGCCAGCATTGATTGATTGGTCGTTTAGCGAGCCTAAGTATCATTGAGATTTCGCCCAAACTGTTACATCGTACGTCTTCGGTTCATGATCTGAGAATAATGATATTACCGTCATTTGGTAACGGTATAAGCCACGTACTTGTGGACCGGCTAATGCTCGAATGATTTGCGATGAATTTGAACTAATTTGTTGAGTTTGTCGTAGAAAGTCTTCCTTCAAGATATTTTGAATATAAAACAATTTTGCAGTTTTGGAAAATTCTCAGTCAAAATTTATTTACTTACATTAAGTATATTGTTTGCAAAATCCTAGAGCTTTGTTTTAAGCGTGGAAAACTTTTATTACCTGCTAAAGACAACATTTAAACATAATACTTTCACAGGCGGATCTGATATATTCTGGAGAGTTACCCACGATTTCGAAAATTCTCAGTCAAAATTTATTTATATTGTTTACAAAATTCTATTGTTTTTAGCGTGGACAGCTTTTCTTACGTGCTCAAGACAACATTTAAACATACACTCACAGACGGATCTGAGATTTTCTGAAGAGTTACCCACTATTTTCAAAAACCCGTCAAGGCGCTACTCGGGAAAAGTATGAACACTTTGATATAAAACTATAGGACGGTTAGAGTTGTTATAAATCTGGTAATAAGATATATATTTCTTCATTCCTTTACCTGGAATCGTATAGTTTCAGAAACACGATTTTATGATTTTGGCTCGACACTTTTTATTTTCGAAAATACCTCAAAAAAATTAGAAATATCAAGATTATTCTTAAATGAGGATACATTTACTATTGAAAATTGGTTTAATTGTGGACACCAATACTATTTAGGATCGTATAGAAGCATTTTTTTTAAATCGCTATAGTTTTTGAATACGAAGTGATTTTGTGTTTTTTATTGCGTAATCGGCAAAATCGGTCTCGCTCCCGCGCGCGTCGTTTTCTCATTGCTATCTCGCTTAAGCATAATTTTTTCGAGTATCGCCTTAAAAATAAGTGATTTCTTATGTTTCCTGATACAGTAATACTCTCACTTAATACCTTGATCATATTTGTTCAATGACTCAGCTACCATTTACACATAAAGTTGGAAACCAACATTCCTTTCACCATACAATGTTACACCAGACAGTTAACAATAAAAGAGAACATAAAACAGACGAAATAAAACTTGTTCGCGACAACCTTTTTCCTGGAAGCTTCGGAAAAGGGAACATAAGAAATTAAAATGTGGATAAAAACTTTTGCTAATTGAAAATTAGGTGCATTTGCAAAAAACAAATGCTAAATATTATAATATTATCTTTGTTTTCAGAGTTTCAAAGTTCAAATAACATTCAATTGAAATAAAAATCAATCAACGTAAAGAGAAACTTAAGAAGAATACTAAGAATTTTTTCGCATAAAACCTATCTAATTCTTATCACCCTAATTCCACTGCAAGCTAGACTAGATGACATCTCTGATAACCAAATAACTTCACTCAAGAAAGTCTTGGCAAAAGCCATTATGATTTCTAAATGGCAAATAAAAATGAATCTTAATCACCGGTGTCACAGCACAAAAGCGGGATAACTCCAGAAAATCCAGTCATAGCTTGTAAAAAGGGAGAATGAAGGTTAATTTGAATCTCAGCGTTTGTAAGCCCAAGAATAATTGGATTTGGTCCTCCC
Source organism: Crambus lathoniellus (assembly GCA_949710035.1). NCBI lineage: Eukaryota > Metazoa > Arthropoda > Insecta > Lepidoptera > Crambidae > Crambus > Crambus lathoniellus. The sequence goes on along the minus strand of OX453315.1, from coordinate 5,415,750 downwards.
AGTTGACAGTTCATTTCGTTGTTTCGACCCCTGACGTGCACGGTTAATGTTATGAAAAGTTATTATTTCCATAGCCCCTACTAATTTCGGTAAGAGCCAATTACGGAAAGGAGGAAATCTTAGCAACTTTGGATGCAGATATTTTAGGGGACAAGATTTATACGACGGTTTAGATTAACAAGGGGAGAGTTTTAACTTTCTGTTTAATTGTTGTCGTGATTTATAATTCCATTTCGTTAATGCTGATGAAACAGTCACAACACCTACGAAGTTTTTTTTTGTTGTAAACTTTAATATCCATTAACTAATGTGAGAGAAAGAGTAAAATTTCATTTTCACCTAAAAGAACATTTAAAAAACTACGTACTGTATTGCATCTGACACGCGACATCCAACGTTCGAGAGGAATAATTACGCAATTATTCATGACAAATTAAAGTCGACGCTCATGTAACTTGTCTCGGCGCAAAAACAAGAGACAGACGAACAACAGCCGTTTTTGTTTCGACAATAACAAGAGGAGGCAAAAACACCGCCATCAAAATGTATGACACTCACCCGACGGTTGTCTCTTCGCGAGACAAAAACTTCGAGGGATCGCAATGCTCGGACTTAAGGGTCTTAAGTGATTTTCGTCGTATTTAGCTGTTGAGTACGAAAACTTTTTCGTTGGGGACTTAATTGTTTCGTCTACACTTTTTCCATGAGAAAGTTTCTGTATCAGTATTTGTGTTGCGTCATCTTTCTTCTTACTGCGTTTCTGTTACGCCTATATATTATACCTTTATCAAACGTCAGTGTCACGAGTTATAAAATACAGCTTACGAGGCAACAGAGTTGGATAAACTCCATTGAATATTATCGGCGACACTCTTAAAGTTATTGATCAGAATATGTAAAGGGTTCATCGATAGATTGGAGTGACAAATGATTTATTCGGAACCCAATAGTCAGAGGAAAAACAAATGACTCGTGTCGATTTCTTATCGATATGGTATACGTCGTCTCACTGGCGCGTTTCAATAAGAAGATAAAATTCATACCCAATTATAAAAGCATTAGTACAATTTGTTCAAAAGAAAATAAGTCTTCAATAAGGCAGGAACATGAATAGCGAAGGAGAAAATATGCTTTAAAATGTCGTTGATGAATATTATTTTTAGAACTCCCAGGAAGAGGAGTCGTCACGGAAATAATCCAATCAAAGCCAATAAATTGGAGCAAGGGGAAATTAATACCAAAGCCAGCGACAAAGTTGATCTTGTTCGCTTGACAGATGTCTCCGATGAAATATAACGTCGACACGGCAACAGTCATTCAAAGAGTTACAAGTTTATATTCGAAGAAACGCGTATGTATGTTTACGCTAATTCAATTCATGTCAAAGCTCCGGCTTATTTGGAATAAATTCTATTAATACGCTTCTAACAAATTATAAACATGACACATCAAGTTGAAAATGAAGCTAGATTTAATAACACTTATGTTGTAAGTTTTGAGAATTTAATGAAGAACGATTTTTAAGAAAAACTGAAAAGTTTTGAGAAAACCGACTAATGATATTTTATAAATTAGTGATATTTTAACCATTTTCTATTACATCATAATGTTTTAATGATCTGTTCTGATTGAACACGAAATTCTCTTATTTTACTAATTATGTTAATACCGCTAACGATGTTTTTAGGTGTTTGTATTTATAAACACCACACCTTCTAGAAGAAGAGCATATGGATAAACAATCAATAAAATAGGTTCTATAACAATCGTTTAACAGGTTTAACTGGAATCAAATATAACTTGGTTTTCCTTAATCGACCCAAAAATAAACATTCAATATGGAACCGACCGCTAAACAAGTGTCTATTAAAGCAAGACATCACGTTGAGTCTGTTATTTGACCACCCAAGAAGAACAATGTTTTAAAGATTCCCGTATCATAAAATCTCGCTTTTATCGCGTTCGAGTTCGTATAGGCGTAAGAGAATCAGAAAAAGATTTAACACCCACCTCGAGAACGCCGTCAAATGCTTTACTGCCACATAATCAAACACTAAGTGTTAAACTTGAATATTATTGCAAAATTTACGATGCAGCCTTGCGATGTGTTTATAAGCATAATAAAAACAAGGAAATTTATAACGATTTAAATCTTTGTCTACGTATTTCTGTGTATTTAGTCGCACCAGCAGCATTTCTGCGCCCAATTAAAACTATTCCGGCGCTAGTAAGTAAGAGTTTCTATAAATAATTTCGCGGTGACTTGGACATTCGTTGTAAATGTCTCACTTGAAATGTTTATTTAATTTATACCAATAATTCTCTCTGAATTATGGGCGTGGGCAGGAAGACGGTGTTAGATCAGATATTTATTGTGAAACTGCTCGTCCATTTACACACGATTTATCGCCCGTTCTGTGTTGAGAATCACGCTTTTTTGGAAATATTCTAAAGTGTTTCGAATGTGAGCATAAAAGTTTATCATAGACATAAAATCTAGAGTAGTTATGAAACACGAAAGACGAGATAATGACGCTCCAATCTGATGGCATACGATATAGAACAACAAACACGAAACAAAAATAAAGCTACAAAATAAAAATAAGTATTGCTAATTTAAAAGTATTGTCTCTCTACGATTATCGTAATAATTTAAAAGACTTCAAACACATAAAATCGACGTTAGACCTGCTTGGCACATAACAGATATAAAAAATGGACATAAATTTTTTTACAACTGGTGAAACATCAAAAGACATATAAAATTATTTGCCAAGGCAATTACTTTCACTCAAATTTAAATTGTTTAATCTTTGCTTTAATATGCCAATGTCTCCGAAGTCCGAACTATCAATAATAGTTGCTTAATTAGGAATGTTACGAAACTCCAAAACAATTGATCACGAGCTACTAATAGAACAATCCGGTCCGAATGCAATTTCACGAAGTTTCATTCTATGCCGCCGGCAAAAGCTTCAAATTAGAGCCGAGTTTGGCAGAAACGCGTCATGTTGTCCTTTATTAGTGGACGTATTGACAGAACTAACGACATCGACAGAATCGGCCCAAATATTTGGTTTCTCAATTAAACAAATGAAATTCGAAACGGGAAAACACTTGCATACGAATTTAGGGGGAATAGCAGTTACTATTTAGAAATATAGAAAGAAAACAAACACAGTCGATAACGAATGGGGCTGTTATGACAACTGCCATTTGTGAACGTGCAACAAATGTGGGCATTAACAATGGGTGTAATAAAGAGGGAAGTCTTGTTTTGTACAGAGCGAGTATCGTATCCCTTGATACACATTAAAGTTAACTTTTGTTTCACAAAACAGATCCAACACGAATCCATATAATAGACACAGCAAAGTCATAACTGGAAATTATGGTATCAAAACGCACGCGTTGCGTTTCAAACTTTATATAGTCATTACCAATTTCGAAGCTCATTACCTGTTCACTTTTATGGGACCGCACCAATCTATAACGGACGGTCACTGCCCACTCGTCGACAAAAAATATAACAAAACACGACAGCTGTAGGAAGAACGAGGCTAATAATAAAGAAGAAATTTCTACGGACGTACATTATCTAAATTTTGATACGCTTTACAAAAGGGTGTCACTGCGACATATGTGTAGGGGACACGACAACGGTTGCCAGGATTATACAGATAATGTTATCACCTACTATTTTCGACACGTGACGGCATTTAATTACTTAACAACGTTTAAAGATATCAAATTATAATTTAGCTAATCTTGTTAAGGAAGTTTCAGCTTAAGATATTAAAAATAGAATTTTCAGACATCCTTAATAAGTTAATCTTAATAAGTTATCTTAATTTAGCTTTGCTTTATTAACTTCATTTATAAATGCTCGATAATAATATAACAAGATAATAAATAACCTGCATAAAAGCATAAACTCAACTTACTTGAAATTAAGTCTTCACAGTCTGTTGACAATTCTGAATTGCTTCGAGGAAATCTGATGATGATAATCGGTGGCTATCGATAATCGTCTGTCTCCCTCACTCCTGACATGTGGGTGCCCACTGACATCGCGCAGGATACCGAAAAAATAAACAGGTACCAAAACCGACCTTCGTTAGCGGTGCCGAAACTCAAAAGGCAAGCCGATAACATCTATAACTTCTTAGAAGACCCAATTCTTAGGGGATCCTGACGAACATTTTTGTTTTAGACGCGTATAATTTATCCCTAACTGTTCACACTCTATGAGCACAAAAATTTAAGTAAGGAATGAGTTGTCAAGTTTGTTACCTTTGAAGGCTGTCTGATAGGTATCAGGATGGCCGGTGAAATATAGCCTATTCGACATGCAGGAATGTAGAATGGAAACACGCAGGATTGGCCGCCAATGAGCCGTGGCGTGATGCTATCTGCCTAAGATATTCTATCCGCGTCCATGTTTTATTTTATTGTTTTTAAAACTATAACAATCTCAGCGCTGACGGTAGCATCAAAGCTTTTGACGAAACTATAAATAGACTACCAGAAGCGATTGAGTTGAAAACTTTTGTCGCCAACGTTGAAGCTTCCAAGAACAAATCGATTGCTTTGATTGTAAAGTCGACGCCATAAATTGAGATCTCCTACTAGTTTACGGTCATGTCAAAGTTATTGTCACCTTTTTTTGCTGTGATTTTTTCAAAGGACTCAGGTAAACGCATCCTCGGCATATGGCTACAACATAAATTGCGTTTCTTTGAGAAATGATTGATGAAGCTTCAAATTAGTAGAGGATAAGCTCGTCGACAAAAAACTACATACTTGGAAGGTGTTGATGATGTATTTAAATAAGATACACATCATATATGTGATTAAGGAGATAATGACATTATTCAAATAGGCAATTCAGGTGATAGAGTCTATAAATCATGCTTCGTTTAATTAAGATGGGGAAAATGCATTTGTCATACTTAATCGAAAGTTGCATGTTATAAAAAATGTAGGTTCGATTCAGGTTTAAGCTTTACTCAGTTTCGAATAGACGGAGATTGTGTTTTATGATATTTCGCCATGCTCTGCCACTTTTAAGTTTCATCCAATTTCCATATTACTGTTTAATATCTTGTTATCGTTATATTTATAATTGATAGCTTGTAAGTAAACCAATCCGCAATTTTGCTTATAAGGTTTAAGTAAAAAAGAGGATTTAATATAATTATGCTTAAACAAAAACAACATGAGCTTAGATTCTACGCTCCTTAGGTATTGTAAAACCTACTTAATATTATAAATGTGAAAGTTTAGATGTTTGTTACTCAATCACGCCAAAACGGCAGACCGATTTGGCTGAAATTTGGGTCACAGATACTTTGTAGCCTGGAGAGGAACATAGGTTACTTTTATCCCGGAAAAAATATTACATTCCCGCGGGATAGCGTAGTCTACGCGGGTGAAGCCGCGGGCGGAAAACTAGTGACGTATAAAAAAAGGCTCCCCATATTCGACAGTAAACTTAAAATCTCTTATAAAAGTAGTTAGTCAATCTCTGCGGGACTTTAACTGTATTTAAAAAAGGGTAGCTAGTATTTTCTTAACGTCTTCGAACAAGTGCAGGGGTTAACAAACTTTACGGCTTTGTCGACGGTCAGGAAGTTTTAGTATTATTTTTTTAGTTGAATCGTAAAGTTTTTCTAGGGTAACACTCGTCAGATCTTCAGCGCCATATGTTAGGCGCCAACGGTTGGACGTTATTGATTAGTAGGCACCTTATGGTACTGGATTTTTTAATGATGATGATGTTCTTTTGGTTTTGATTACAGCATTTTATTAGTGCCTGTACAGGTTATTATAATGTTACAGTTTATTATCAAAGACGATTTTTATCCCGGAAGTGCTCTGTAGCTTAATATTTTAGTGCATAGGTACCATTACCATTAATCCATAATAAGCCAATATAAACTAGTGTCCGTCCGCAACATTGGTCGAGTGGAATTCGCCTTTATTTTTTTTAAGACTCTTCAAACAATACAAGAACTATTATAATAGACTTCCAAGTCCAGATTCGCTTCTCTTAATGTGTGAAATTCAAACTCTTCCACAAATAAATAGAGTTGTGCTTAAAATATGTATGCTATCATCCAAATTATAACAACTAATTTCTTTCAGTACTCCTCCAAATTTTTTCAATACTTATTCTAATTTACTGACAACATTAACGTCAATGAATTCCATTTCAATAGTTAATATAGTTCACACGGAATTCCCAGCATCAAAGTAAAAAGGTTTCATAATTTTGCTGTGGTCGACTAAACACGGCAGACCTCTGTCGCCTTTTCATACTATTTGTATATCTAATGATTTCAATGGCGTTTTTGCAAAGTTCAACGTTTAGTGTGATTCTGTGGGGTGCTTTTGACCATCTGTCACTTCAAAATTTCGCATTGTATGGGAGGAATTAATGGGATAGGGGGAATAGAAGTTATAATAATCGAATGCAATGACGATTATAATATTCTCTAGAGTGGGCTCCGTTTAATTGTTTTGGTGTTTCCCTTCTCGTTATTATTGACTTTTGACACGAGACCACTAATAGTAAATGGGTGTGTTCGTAATTTATTCTGTTATTATATTTAATGTAATTATTAAGTATTAAATACAATGAGTTTTGGGTTATTATATTAACAAATGTGATAAATTAGAATTTTTGAATGCACATCAGTTTCATAAAACTAAAAAACTGCATTTGCAGATATTCTAATTAGTTGGGAAATGTTAAATTCAAACCTGGTTTCGAAACTTAGCAACGATATCAAGCAACGTTGTTGAAAGTTCTGGTTTTTTTAATGCTTTTCTTTGACCACAAACTTTAAACAAGTCTGAATAAACTAAATATTAAAATTTTTAATCGCATTTTCTTTGTCATGCATCATAATCGTAAACAAATAAAAACCTCTGGTCACCACGCTGCCGGCGACTGAATAAAACATTAGACGAGCATATGGCGGCCGAACCCCCACAAAAACTATTCACACAAAAATTTATAACACGTCAAATCTTTCGAGAAATGGTTTCCTCCAGATAAAGATGTTACTTATACATATAACATTAATTGTGCAGTCTTCGGCCGCATCTGCTGCTATTGTCCTTTTTTTGTGACGTTCGAGCGATGCAACTTGACTTTCAGATCGGATTCACTCATTAAAATTCATGCTATCGATACCCCCCTCATCGTAATTATTTACAAATAACTAATAACCATACGCGAAGCCTAACAAACAACACTCAAGTTACTCGCTGATAGTAATAAACCACACATAATGAAGTCTCGAAACCGAATGCTTATATTACATTTCAATTACCATATACAATGTTCGTACAACATCTACGTTGCGACGCAACTCTGCCCCGATAATCATCTAATCAGTGATCATTCAATAAGTTTTATTCTGTAGTACTTATCAGTGGTATCATCCAAACGAGATCGAGTCCTAATCGATTGTGAATAAAGGCTACAGTGCGTTGTAGCGATTGTCAGAAACCTCAATCTGAATCACGTGTATTATCTTAAGGAGCGTTAGCCGCGTTTCCAATACGCCGCAGGTGGCTCTCGAATATTATCTGAATTCGATGCTTATTCGAACGAGCTTTGAGTCTCGATTCGGTATTGTGTTCGGGGACGGCGCGACGTTTTCATCCCACATAGGAATGTCTAAAATGTCAATGAGTGTTCGAAATTCGAAACGCGAAACGTTGTTCGGCTTGTCGGTGCTATCACGAAAAGTTGTCTGATGGAAAAAACAGAAAACGAACAAATGACACACGACCGACGACGACGGTCCGTACCGTCTTTTAAAAACAAAAATATTACCCTCAGTTCATTCGGGACGTATTGTTTAGACTAAATTAAGCACAAAAGCTTGAATAGAGCCGATTACTTTTCCCCCTGATAGTCGTAAAAAAGTAGTAACTTTACAACTTAATTGCGTACATCTGTTATACGAATTGATACGATTTATTATGCACCTTTGTGAGGTAATAAATTGTAGTGGAGACAATAAAGTTTTGCGGGGTGGGTAAAAAAGGTTGTAAGAAAACAAAGGTTATAATGATTGGAACAACATAATGGAGGATCGGGAGTCACGGACACCTGCGAGGAACTAAATGTCTTCATTAAAAGAAGGCAGAAGGTCCATGACAGGTGTACGGCATGATTGGAGGCTGCCAGCGATTGGTCTGTAATTATTGGGTGAGGACTAATGAGCTGTTTGCGTATCTATTGATTTCGCTCCGCGTCGAATGAGAAAGATTTTCTGGCAGGTTGCTATTGTTTTTTTCTAATAGTTACAAAAGTATAAAGTTTTTTCTAATAGTAATAAACTTATGTTAAATGATATTAACAAATTTATTTTGTATATAGCATGTAATACATTTCAAGACTTAGACAGAACTGATCACAACACCTGTGATGCGAATGTTGTAATCTCAGATGCTAAAATGTCTTCCTTTCGTCCCTTTACAAAGGATTAGTCATGAAATTCAACCTTGCCTTCCAAAATCTAATTTATATATATTTCACCAGAATACTCAAGGTATTAGATCTAAACTTGGTCAAATAGAACTTTTGCAATCGATAGAAGATATTGATATTTTATGTTTTAGTGAAACCTTTCTTATGCCGTGTCATGTAAATATTCTTCAAATACCGGGATATAAAGTGGCTGCCTCTTATTGTAGAAATAAAGCAAGAGGAGGCGTTTGCATTTATGTAAAAAATAATATTAATGTTCAATCGTTACAATCCACTGAATCATTAAGTATGGATGTCAACTTTGAATGTTGTGGTGTCTTGTTACCTGAACTAGATTATGTCGTTATATGCATATACCGAACCCCCGATTCAAACTTTGATGTGTTTATTAAATCACTGGATTTGTTATTACACAAAATAACAATCCGATCTCGATACTCGAAAAGAAAAATTATCATAGCCGGTGATTTTAATTTTAATGTTAACATATTGGAAAACAGCAAACAATGTACAATATTTAAAAATACTTTGCTGAAATATAATTTAAAATATACTATAAATGAACCGACTAGATTAAAAGCATGCTTAGACAACATCATAACTAATTTGAAAATTTATAATTCAAAAGTTCTTCACTTGGGCATATCTGATCACTCAGGTCAAATGATTAGCCTGCCATGTCAACAAGGCTTTGTTGAAAAATATTGGTATGTATATAAAAGAAATATAAATAAATATATGGAAATATTTTTGAAATATATATCTCAAATAAGTTTTTCAGAAGTGTACAAATGCGATGATGTAAATGTAGCTTATGAAACATTTGTAAATATTTTTAAATTGATATATAAATTATGTATACCCTTGCAAAGAATTAGAGTCTCTTATAAAAAGAAAACGACTTGGCAAACCAAGGGCATACATCGCGCATGCAAAGAAAAAAGGGCATTGCATAATAAAATATATCAAAAGCGTAACATTTCTCTGTTACCTCACTATAAAAAATACTGTAAAACTTTAAAATCTGTAATACGTTTAGCGAAACAAAAATCTAACATTTCATTTATGAAGCATAGTATAAACAAAAATAAAGCAACATGGGATCTTATAAAAAATCAAACTACAACGCAAAATAGATTTAAAAGTACGATCAATAATGTCACTGTAAATAATAATGTAGTTACTGATGTAAATAATATTGCTAATCTGTTCAATGATCATTTTATCGCATCAAATAGCTGTAACAAGGTAAATAAAATATATTCCCTTCCATCTCCAAATTTACATAGCATATACTTGAAGCCAGTAGATAAAAAGGAGCTTAAAAACATCGTTGCCGGCTTAAAAAACAAAAAAAGCTGTGGCTTAGACGAAGTTCCTATGCAAGTCATTAAAACATCTCTCGAATACATAAGCGATCCCCTTCTTCATATTTTGAATTTAATGATACAAAGTGGTGTATTTCCCGATGATTTGAAAAAATCTAAAATAAAACCTCTTTTTAAAAAAGGAAGCAAAAGCAATATTAGTGATTATAGACCCATAGCATTGTTATCAAATTTCTCAAAAATATTTGAAAAAGTTTTATATAAAAGATTGTTAGATTTTCTAAATAAATTCAATTTGCTTCACAAAAATCAGTTCGGCTTCCAAAAAAAGAAAAATACCACACTCGCTATCTATAAGATCCTTACGGCTATATGGGGTTCCTTAAATAGTAAAACTCCTTGCGCTGGACTCTTCCTTGATATGTCCAAGGCGTTTGACTGCGTTATGTATGATTCTCTATTACGTATGTTGGACAACTTAGGAGTTCGTGGATTAGCCTTAAATCTTTTTAAAAGCTACTTACAAAATAGAGAACAAGTTACGGTAATTGATCATTTTGACAAAAACTTAAAAAGTTTTGAAGAAATCCAGTCTCAGTCAAAACAAGTTGTATTAGGTCTGCCTCAGGGAAGCATACTTGGCCCCCTTCTTTTTTTAGTATACGTAAATCAGTTACCAAATGTCACAGAAAACTTGTGTGTTATGTTTGCTGATGACGCAACCATTTTCATCCCAAATTCATCCAATAGTATAAATGATTTTGAAAATAGTATTAATGAGACATTAAAAAAGACTATACAGTGGCTAAATTCAATTAACCTTAATGTAAATTTATCCAAAACAAAAATTATTAAATTTAGGAACTATAAATCAAATCCATACAAATTAGACATTGAAGAAGATAGCATAAAAATTGATGAAGTTGACGAAATAAACTTTCTTGGGGTAAATATTGACGCCCACTTAAATTGGAAGTCTCAAATATCTAAAGTTAATAAAAAGATATCTAGTTGCTGCTATGCCCTTTCAATACTTTCCGAAACAACTTCCATAGATGTGGCTAGGGCTGCATATTTTGGCCAAGTTTATCCGCTCCTAACGTATGGTATCATATTCTGGGGAAACTCTGTAGATGTACAGTCAACTTTTATTTTACAAAAGAAATGTTTACGTATTATTTATAATTTATATTCCATAGAAACAGTAAGAAATATTTTTAAGGAAAAGGGTTATCTAACTTTATGTTGTATATATATATTAGAAATTTCAATATTTATCAAACAAAATACAAATGAATACTTCAAAACTAAAGTGTCTTGTCGTCCAAATCTCCGAGATAAATATAAATATGATATATGTGTGCCCAGGACTAACAACCAAATGTGCTACAAAAGTGCTTTTAACTCCGGCATCAAAATATTTAATCATCTGCCTACAGACATTAAATCCTTAAACTTACCTATGTTTAAATTTAAATTAAAGGCTTGGTTACTACAAAACCCCTTTTATAATCTGGCTGAATATTATGATAAAAATAATACTGTAGATAGTTATATTAATTAATGTTTTGTATTCTTTAAATTTTAATTAGGTATAAGTCTCTTTGTTTTAATCTTGCATGTCCGTTATGGATATACTGTTGTGACTTTGTTTTATGCAATATCATCAGCAATATCTATGTACACAGTATTGGCAATAAACTATATTCTATTCTATTCTATTCTAAAGCAAAAACAAGAGCGACCGTAAGTTAAGTTACCTACTCGGTAACTAATTTGATTATTTGCAAAATAAGACATCCAATCCAAGAACTACATTATTATGATCCATAGTATTTTTTTTGGACGAAAACCCTACCAAAGTGTCATTAAAATCTAATCAATGGTTTCGAATGTATAGATGACAAGCGTACAAACATTTATTTTATTTAATTACCTGATTAGTTTAGAAACGTTCAAAAGGAAAACTTTCTTTAAAACAACTCAATTTCAACCACTCATCCAAATAGCCAAGGTAAGTGAAGACATTCAATTCTTTGTTTTTAAACTTGTTCAAACACAATACATCTGTAATTACATCCACTTTTATCTCACTGTTTACTAAGTCACGATCCCGGTAATTGTTTCGCTCGTAGCGTTGACAGGCACCCCGGACGGATTGGCGGGAATCTTAGCAAGATGGCGGACGACCTCGCCTGACCCATCCGTCAAGCAAGGAGGTGGAACATCTGTTTTAACATGTCGGACTGGCAGTTAATAAACGTTCCGAAATTCGAATTTTATAAAAAGTTTCTCACTCAAACCACAGATTAGTTCGTCATTCTACGTTTGTATTCGGAAATCTGTTTTCTAAGAACTCTATATAATCCAAGCGTGTTGTAGTGAGAAGTTGTTTTCGTTGGCATTGATTTGTTAGTTCTTGGTTCTGTCAACATCTTTTAGCGCAACAACTGTCAGATTAAGTTCAGTTGACAGGTTTAATCCGTGAACGAAATGAGGCATGATTGAATTTGAAAACTTAATCTATATTGCCTGTATAGTATTAGGCGTTTATTTATTTACAAGCATAATCATTTAAAGAAAGGCGATGCTGTTCCAGAAGGAACGATAAGTATAACAATCTCATTAACATTTCTATTCATAGCGTTGTAACATGGTAGCAAAGGAAAATAATGAATTCGGCCTAAGGCGTCAATTCTGTATCTTATCCTTCCGAAATTCGGCGAGATGTCGAATTTGATTGTACCTACATCGCACGAACGTGTTTACTAGGGTCGTTAACATGCATCACGATCCTTCGAACTCCTTGTGTTTAGACCTTGTTATAGTTTATGAACAAGGGAATTCCTGTTTAATGCTTTGCTTTATAACAGGAGAGAAGACATAATGATTTAAAATTATTTTTATGCATTCACAATGCAATTAGAACTACTTATAAGAAAACATTCTTATTTCGAATTAATATCATTTGGCAACTAAAACAGTTAGATATTTTTTGTTAAATACTAAATATTAGATATACTTAAGTATGATGTTGTGAAAAGAATAATATCAATCCTATCTAAAGATTTTTTTTCCGTATTATGAATGTGATGGTGTGTTTGTTTGTCCGTCTTTCATGTCGAATAGTTTGGAAGCTGGAGAGTGACATAGGCTACTTTTTATCCCGGAAAAATATTAGGTTCCTGTGGGATTCACGTTTACTGGCGTGTAGTTCACGCGGGTGAAGCCGCGGGCGAAGGGCTAGTAAACTATATTAGATTACTTGTGTACACTTATATGATCAAAATTATTATAATTTTATTCATTAAATTATTTTAAAATAAGCTCTGATTATTTCTATATATCTTAAGTAGCGGAACTTATTTGAATAATATGTTGCTTTAATTTTTTTAAGTAAGATTATCTTGGAATTTACTACATTTATTCATAGATAGCGATAAAATATATCAAAATCTGAAGTGCAACAACTACCAAATATAACACAACATAAAACTTTTACAGCATTAGAACTTATACATACTCGTAGTTTTCACTTAACTATCATCTTCGGCGACCGATTTGGCGAAGGTGTACCGGATATCTGCCTTCTGCGCCAAAAGTCTCAGGTTCAAATCCATAAGAAGACAAATATTTGTGTGCTTGAACATGTCTATTTGTCTTGGTCTGTGTGTTTTCTATAGTAAGTATTTAGTAAGTATATGTCTAGAATTTGTCCCACGAACACTTTGTGACACACTTAAGGTGAACGCACACATATCCGCGCCAAACGCGCCGACCAAGCTAAGCGAAACGAATTTTAGTAGGTATTCTTTATATGAAATACAATCTAAGAGCTCGCACACAAAACTGCGAATTGGCATTGCATCGCAATAATCTGCGACGCGTGTCAAGTATTTGACAGGCAATAAGATTTCTATTAGCATGGCGCGCCGCATAATTTTGAGCAGAAGTCCCTCGTAGTTTTGTGCTCATTATAATGTAATAATGACATTATAATTAAATTTTGTTTTCATTTATTTAATGATGATATATTGTACAAATCATAATTATATTTGCATGCTGTGATAAATGGCTAAATAGGTGAAGTACCATTTTATTTTTATTTTAGAACACCATATTGTAAGCACCCTATTTAAAGCAAATAAAGTTATTTGTATTTGTATTTTTGTGGTATCCGTAACTCGCACACCTGCCGGAGTCGAATCGTACGAATATTCGTCGCGGTTTTCATACAGAATACAAAAATACGTTTAGTTCGGTGCGTTCGCCGCGGACATATTATAGTGTGCGTTTACCTTACAACAGCATAACTGCCGTACTAAAAACCCATTTAAACATTAAACTAAATTATAACTTTTTTCAAGGAAAGACACTTAACGAGTTTTTCATTGTTTACTCTTAAGGCGTGATTAACAACATTTCGGGGCACAAAGTTTTAAACTTAATAAAAAGGGCATATTTTTTTTATTTTTACTGACCTCCCTAATGTTTCTTGGATTCTGGTATCTGAAAATAAGAAAAGAGACTGTGATTATTTTTGTACGAAAATAACATAGCACTATAACTTAATTAAATCAAGTTTGATAATGTTTTTGGCAGGATAAAGTCTGAAATGAAATTAGATAAGTAAAGCAAGAACTTCCAATCTAAATATCCTCATTATTTTATTTCAATGTTACTTATTTTCTTGTGCCGCGATAGAGCATTGAAAAGGTGTGCAGCGTTAATTTTGAACTTTTATAGGGTCTTGCATTTCGTGGTCCGCAATGTTTTTGTTTTCAATGCCCGTAAGGACGATTTCGGCCGGCGAATTATATAGTAACTGGTGCGTTATTTCTACAGAGATAAGGTAGCATTTCAGTTAACAGTTTAGGTGACCTGAAAATGAATTAATGACGCTTCTTAATTAGTATTTTATTATACTTAGATATATTATATATGTATGTGGATAGCTGTGTGGGTTGCACTTTTATAAAACTTTAGTAATAGATAATTTCATTTATTGTAATATTTTCTAAGTGACAACTGTTTGTTATCCCAAATAAAGAAATAATAATAAAATATTATGTTTTCAGCATTATTGTGTTCCGGCAGTTAGAGATAAGATAGCCAGTTCCTCAGTTATTGAGGATTCCGGGAGTAGTGCGCTTCCACCTTCAGCCTTATCACCACTTATCATCAGGTGTGATGAAGGCTAAGTGCTACCCCGTTGTGAATAAATAAAATAAAATAAGAAAGCAGGTAGGGCAGGCGTACCGGTTTTGGCCACTGTACCGCTTTTGGCCACTTTTTGCTCTAAAAGTTTTCTAAATAACTTTATTTTTGATAAAGGCAATTAAAATAAGGTATTTTAAGGTAATAATAACAACCGTTAGAATTCCTTACGTCATAAGTTTTTTTTTTTCAAAAAATTCAATTTTCTGTTTGAAAACATGTTTGGTATGAAAATTTTAAGAAATTTGTTTTCGATGAAATACTTTTATAAACCTTTGTTTTTTACAATTAAATTGTTGTTTTGCAATTGACTGGTTTCTAGCGCATTAGAATATATTGATTTTACCTGGTTTCGGTTTTGATTTTTCGCAATACTTACAAAAGTTTAACTATCAGTAAGTGGCCAAAACCGGTACATTTGGCACCCACCTCTCATACATTGTGTGTAATATTAAAAAAAATATTTTAATTTTATAATTTTGAAACGTACCTTTAAAGTTAGATAAATTATCTATAATTAAAGATATAATTTGTGTCTTAAATACCTAAGACCATTTAGTACTTAGTGCTTAAAAGTCAGAAAATCCTTAAAGTGGCCACAAAGGGTACCTCTGCCCTGCTTAGTTAAATTATATTCATGGTTTGGATTACATTACTAGATAATGATACGATATTGCTATATGAAATAACAATATTCATATCACTATTCCCTACAAAATGAGGTTGTCCAATATCAGACCGTGATATAGCGACAAGCACTTTCTCATATTCCACATCGTTACCACCAGAAAAAACTATTACGGTAATGATTCTCCTCTCATTCCCTTCACACGTTAAAGCCATTACTAGGTGTTCACTGATGCAGACGTAACATCGACGATTTCTAGCTCAATATAACCATCTCTTTCACCTTAGAACCTTTATGATACACCCGTCTCTTTCACAAGAACCCTTTGCGCTTGGATCAGGGCAGCCGACGCATGAGTTCCGAATTAAGCAATTATGGTTAATTTCGAGTCTCCCTATATTATAGCCGCGGCCGGCGAGAGAAATGTGTTATTTTGAATCATAATTTGTGAGAAGGCATCCGCTTGAGCAGCTGTAAATTATATAGGCACTGTATAAAATGTACGTAAATTCTCGTGTGAGGAATTAGTCCGCTACTTATCGAGGCTGTTACGCTTTTAAATTAGATAGATTGTACAGTTAGGTTATCGGTATCTTCAAATATAAGATCGGAACAAGATGGGAACGATGATCGTTAAAAACATTAGACATAGAAAGAACCTTCATCTTTGTTTTTTTTTTCTCGGGATACGCACCTTCGATCTCCGCCATCGCGCCGTCTTGTCAGTTCGAATTACAAATTTCAAATGTTGCATCCCGGAAAAAGTAACGGCTGAATTCTAATTTCAAATCATAATGTGGAGTGATTAATATTCTTGGGCTCGGGCGAGTGACACTCGACGTCAACGAGGTCTAATGTGATTGGACGTTTTCATATAAATTACAGCGCCGGGCGGGGTCTTTTGGCGTAATTAAAAGCACAGATTATTATCGCCTACCAACCAGCCAGTTTCCGGTGCGTAATAATTGTTTAAAAACTCCTTAGTGTGTTTTTAATGAATAAATACATTGTTTTCGACGCGGGAATACGATGACTGACGTATTTCGAATGCTAATTGTACCCAGCTTACAATGACTTTTAATTACCGTTCTAATAATCCGTGAGAATTTATTATTATTTAGATTTTAAAGAAGTGGTTTTAGCGTGTTCTTTTATAATAACGGTATGTGTCTTTAGAAAATACTAATATTATAAATATGAAAGTATGATTATTTCTTTTTTTTTTAGTCTTTCACGGCAAAACGTAGCAAAGGGTCATCGTCATTTTTGGAATGAGGATAGTTTGGAAGCAGAGTTACATAGGTTACATTTTATGCCGGAAAAACATTACATTTCCGCGCGATCACGTCGTAGTCCACGCAGGCGCTTCGCCTTCGGCGGAAATCAAGTGCTTTCTAAAGTTACTCCTTGAATTTTCACGCGTATGTACTATTCATTGAAGTAAAATTTAATTAATTTCTTTGTTCGTAACAGTGTTGCCACAGCCGTAAAACGCATGTATTAAAATGTCAATATATAATATACCTATCCACAGTTAGCAAATTTCTTTGTTCGTAACAGTGTTCAAACAGCCATAAAACGTATGTATTAAAATGTCAATATCATATCCACAGTTACCAGTCAACCAAACCCATCTGAATATTTTATACCGTTTTAATAGGAAATCCGTTTTACCAGTTGCAGAGTTAGTATCTATTTAATTTTGAATATTTCGGCTTTGATCAACGATTTGACATTTCAAACGGGTTGAAAAATAATATAAATTGTTAAATAATAAGCGATGGAGATTAAGTTACAAATAGATGTTGCCAATATTCTGCTTTTAAATATCTATAAATCAATTTAAATCGTCTTTTTGACTAACGACCGTGTTTTCTTTTTCAATATTGTTGACTAATTTTTGGTTATTAACTTAAGTATTACACAACACAAATTACTATGCTTGTTAAAAAATACGCTAAACTAAAAAGAATGTAGGTAGGTATACTATGGGGAGATTATATGTTTTTGTATGTCACCCGTTCCAAGACCGGCCAATGCGTAAGTTGTTTAAGCTCATTTTTTTAGCATAGGTACGCAATGCAATTATTACGATTGAAAAATAAAAAAATGAAGTATTAGAAAAAGTCGACCCGTCTCACAACTAGCTCCGATGGGTCTCGAACCCACCTTTTATTGTCCGGGCGAAATTCTCTAACCACTGAGCTACGGAGTCACTATAGTCAGTGGTTAGAGGATTAATAAATGCAGGCTGAACGTTGAAATTGCGCTACATTCTCGTAGCTTAATATAAAGAATAGCCTTATCTTCCTTATTTTTCCACCGATTTCAGACCCAGAGGTCCCGGGTTCGATTTTCAGTGGGAGTTCATATTGTATTCGGTTTGGTTGGTGGTAGGTTGTTCTTAGTCAGACTAAGATAAGATGGTGGTAGCTAGTTCCGGCAGTAAGAGATAATATAGCCATGGCTATATTATCTCTTACTGCCGGAACACAATAATGCTGAAAACATCAATGTTATGGCGTCAGACTTAGATAAGATGGTGGTAGCTGGCTAGCTAAGTTCCTCAGTGATTGAGGATTCCAGGAGTAGTGCGCTTCCACCTTCAGCCTTATCACCACTTACCATGAGGTGTGATGAAGGCTAAGTGCCACCCCATTGTAGATGAAAAAAATATTTATTCGAATTCAACAATCGAATTTGCGCGAACAACTGAACTAAGTTGCCTAGTCTTAAAACAATATTCCAACTAAATTCAATATTCTATACAATCTACTGGTAATCCAAACATCTCAGATTAAGTGGCCTAGTCGTTTATAAGGATTTACATTAGCCGTGTTCTCACAAAGCGCTCCAAAATATCTGATTTCAATTTTCAGGGTGAACTAGGGTAAATTACCCAATAGACGTTCATTTTTTAGAACCGATTTGGCGCAGGGTTACGTATACTTGTCTTCTGTGCCAGAGGTCCCGGGTTCGATTCCCGAACAGCACAAATATTATTGTGTGCATGAACATGTCTAATTGTCTTGGTCTGGGTGCATGTATATTAAGTACTTATGTGTTTAAAAACAAAAGTTTATATTAATCTATTATCAGGTTTCCCTAAGACAGTTTCTAAATTATATTTAATATGGGCTTGATTATTGGTGTGATTGTTAGATATTTATTTATTTTTGTTTGACGTTTATAATTGTTGTAAAACCTAAATTGAATGATTAAATTTTCTAAAGAACTTTTATATTTATATTTATTTATTATAACTAGGCGTGAATTTTGTCAGGTGTAATATTATTTGATTGAATCAGGCGTCACTTGGCGGAAGTCCCTAACCATTGTGAAAAACGAAACATATGTAGCTTACTTACGCAAAAAAGCTACATATATCTTTTTGCGGAAGTAAGCTACATATTTTTTTTTACAAAGGTGTAATTTATTGTTTTGGTGTTAATATAAACATACATTTTCAAATTTAAATGCTTACTGACTCCACCCTTCTTGTGAGCAATTCCATACTAATATTATGAATGAGAAATTGTGTTTGTTTGACCGTCTTTCAAGCCAAAACGAAGCATTGGATCGAGGTGATTTTCGTATAGGGATAGTTTGGGAGCTGGTGAGTAACAAAGGTTATTTAGATTCCGGAAAATATCACATTCCCGCGGGATAACATAATGACGTCCACGCGGGCGAAGCGGCGGGTGGAAGGCTAGTCCTACTAATATTATAAATGTGAAAGTTTAGATGTTTAGATGTTTGGATGTTTGTATGTTTGTTACTCAATCACGCTAAAACGGCTGAACGGATTTGGCTGAAATTTGGACCACAGATACTTTGTAGACTGGAGAGGAACATAGGCTATCCCCGATTTTTATCCCCGGAAAACGTCACATTCCTGTAGGATAACGTCGTGTAGTCCACGCGGGCGAAGCCGCGGGCGGAAAGCTAGTATTAAATAAATTGAAATTTCTAGTAATATTTTTTCCTGGGTGTCGAGCTAAATTCTAGGGTACCAGGTTGGTTGCCAACTATAGGATAGTTTACCCTACGTTATTACAGATACATTAGGCTACAGTGACGTTGCTTGAACGAAGACATTAATGGCACGAAATATTGCCGTCTCTTTTGTGTGAAATTGTCCTTAGATTTCATCTCACTCGTAAATAAAATGCTTCGGAATATTTTCTTCTTTCTTACATATTATCTTTCTTTGCTTTATTATCGCGTTATTTTGTAGAATTAGTTTAGATTGGTACTGGAATAAAATAGATAATTTAAAAAATAATTAGTAATTTTGCCTAATACTAATATAATTCTGTAAAGTTTTTCAATTTAACGTGAAAATATGACGATTCCTTTATGATATACTTTTCCACGTTAAGTATTATCTATCTATATATATAAAATTCAAAGTCCTGACTGACTGACTGACTGACTGAGATATCAACGTACAGCCCAAACCGCTGAACCTAGAGACTTCAAATTTTGCACATAGATACGTTATATAGTGTAGGCATCCACTAAGAAAGGCACTAGTGTAGGCATCCTCTATTCCACCCCTAAGGGGGTGAAATAGAGGATGAATGTTTGTATAAAAGTCCGTCAGTTTTGAAGTTAGGATCTTCAAACATTGTATTTAGGCTGTCAATTGAAAATTAATATTTACCTATGTCAGCGTTTTTGGCAATTCCACCCCCGAAGGGGTGAAAAGGGGGATGAAATGTTGTATCTGGAAAGTCCTTCATTTAATTTATTATTTAGGCTTATGGTCGGAAAGTAAAAATAATAATCAAAAACATGTTTCGTATTTTTTCGAAAATCAACCCCTTAGAGGTTAAATGGGATAAATAAACCAAAAAATCGATATGGATGTCGTTATTGAGGTTTTATAGGATGACGATTGCAAAAATGGCATTTATTTTGATGTTTAACACGCTGAACATGATTCAACCCCTAAAAGGTTGCCATAGATGTGAAATTTTGAATGAAAGATCAGGGGTAAAATAAACATTTCAACTTGAAACTTTGTAGGCTTACTTCTTAAAACAAATAGGCAACCCATTTCGTAATTTTCCCAAAATCAAACCCAGGGGGTAAAATAGGGGATGAATATGTATATAAAAGTCCGTCAGTTTTGAAGTTAGGATCTTCAAATTTTGTATTTAGGCTGGCAATTGAAAATTAATATTTTCCTGTGTCAGCGTTTTTGACAATTCCACCCCGAAAGGGGTGAAGAGGGTGATGAAATGTTGTATCTGGAAAGTCCTTCATTAAATTTATTATTTAGGCTTATGGTCGGAAAGTAAAACAAATAAGCAAACACATATTTCGTATTTTTTCGAAAAAATCGATATGGATGTCGTTATTGAGGTTTTATGGGATGACGATTCCAAAAACGGCATTTATTTTGATGTTTAACACGCTGAACATGATTCAACCCCTAAAAGGTTGAAATAGGGGTGAAGTTTTGAATGAAAAATCAGGGGGTCAAATAGACATTTCAACTTGAAACTTTGTAGGCTTACTTCTTAAAACAAATAGGCAACCCATTTCGTAGTTTTCCGAAAATCAAACCCAGGGGATAAATAGGGTATAGAAACCTAAATCATCTTAAGTACCCTAAAAGTTCTTGGTACCTAAGCTACTCAGACAGAACTAACTTTTTGATTGTGAAACAGACACTTATTATTTACTAGCTTCCGCCCGCGACTTCGTCCGCGTGGACATTCGTGATTAGGCGGGTCCTCCCTCACCAAGTGAGCAGCCTCGTGCGAGGCCCGCCGCGCGTGGCAAACGTTCTGCCTCGCGCGAGGCTGCTCGCTTGGTGAGGGAGGACCCGCCAAATCACGTAAAAACGGCTGATCGGATTTTTATGAAATTAAAACATAAGAATACTTTTTATCCTGGTTATTGGTCCCCTAAGTATTTTCTCGAATGTCCACGCGGACGAAGTCGCGGGCGGAAGCTAGTAACATTATGAAGCTGATTTGTTTGTTTAGTTAGTCGCTCTTAGGTTCTAAAACCAGGTTAATTTTTTTTTTTTTTTTATTTTAGATAGCCTAAATTATGGCTGGGGTCTTAAACTGAGGCAAATTCTAGTTTACTTCTTAGTTTTTTGACATTCAATGCAATTTCAGCAATAAAAACACAAATAAAGAACCCCTAAACTCGACTAATAAAATCAATCAAATTGTAACCTTCTGTTCATTCATTAAAGTTACAAACAGCTTATTATCCCAACCCGGTAGCATAAGTCCAAAGGCAGTACTAGTAACGCGGCGTAGGCGTAATATAATACATGCGTCTATGTCACAACAGAACACTACCTTATCACATCTTGATGAATTATCGCTGTCTGAGAGCTTTTGGGGTGTGGTACAAGGGATAAGCGTCTAACTTAACCACTGTAACTTACAAAATATTAGGTTGTAATGCTGGCTGCAACATTATCTAAACATACTATCTTACTTATATCACAGTGTAGACTGCTAATATTATAAATGCGAAAGTTTTAATGGATGAAATTTGGCACACAGATAGATTATGGTTTAGAATAAAATATTGGCTACATTTTAAGCTTCAAAAATGTTTTATTCCCACGGAAAAACATAGTGTAAGTGAAGTGAAAGCTAGTAGTCTAATACTTTGTCTGTCCCGTCTGAAAGCCACTTGAGAGACTAAGTGAATGCAAAAAACAAAATCAAACCATGCATTGACGACCATGCATGATGCGACGACCGATTTGGCGCAGGGGTAAACTACCTGCCTTCTGCGCCAGAGGTCTCGGGTTCGATTCCCGAACAAGACAAATATTTGTGTGCATGAACATGTCTATTTGCCTTGGTCTGGGTGTTTTCTATGTATATTAAGTATGTATTTACAAACAAAAAGTATATAAGTATATATTTATCCGTTATCAAGTTCACGTAGACACAGTTTCCTAAGAAATTAACTACGGGCTTAGATAATTGGTGTGATTGTAAGAAAATATTTATTTATTTTTATTTATATTATTGAAATACCTTAAATAATTTAGTATTTAACGTGATCGTGATAGTATTTAAAAGTCGAAATCAAATCCATCTAAGGCAGTAAAGTTCCAATTGTTAATGATATCACTCAACTGAAATCTACATATTATAATATTAAGTACTAGCTTCCGCCCGCGACTTCGTCCGCGTGTACATTCGAGAAAATACTTAGGCGACCAATAACCAGGATAAAAAGTATTCTATGTTTTAATTTCATAACAATCCGATCAGCCGTTTTTACGTGATAAGGCGGGTCCTCCCTCACCAAGCGAGCAGCCTCGCGCGAGGCAGAACGTTTGCCACGTGCGGCGAGCCTCGCACGAGGCTGCTCACTTGGTGAGGGAGGACCCGCCTTATCACGTAAAAACGGCTGATCGGATTGTTATGAAATTAAAACATAGAATACTTTTTATCCTGGTTATTGGTCCCCTAAGTATTTTCTCGAATGTACACGCGGACGAAGTCGCGGGCGGAAGCTAGTAAATAATAAGTGTCTGTTTCACAATCAAAAAGTTTGTTCTGAGTAGCTTAGGTACCAAGAACTTTTGGGGTACTTAAGATGATTTAGGTTTCTATACCCTATTTACCCCCTGTGTTTGATTTTCGGAAAACTACGAAATGGGTTGCCTATTTGTTTTAAGAAGTAAGCCTACAAAGTTTCAAGTTGAAATGTCTATTTTACCCCCTGATTTTTTATTCAAAACTTCACTCCTATTTCAACCTTTTAGGGGTTGAATCATGTTCAGCGTGTTAAACATTAAAATAAATGCCATTTTTGCAATCGTCATCCCATAAAACCTCAATAACGACACCCATATCGATTTTTAGGTTTATTTATCCCATTTAACCTCTAAGGGGTTGATTTTCGAAAAAATACGAAATATGTGTTTGCTTATTTGTTTTACTTTCCGACCATAAGCCTAAATAATAAATTTGATGAAGGACTTTCCAGATACAACATTTCATCCCCCTTTTCACCCCTTCGGGGGTGGAATTGTCAATAACGCTGACACAGGAAAATATTTATTTTCAATTGCCAGCCTAAATACAAAATTTGAAGATCCTAACTTCAAAACTGACGGACTTCTATACACATATTCATCCCCTATTTTACCCCCTGGGTTTGATTTTGGGAAAATTAGGAAATGGGTTGCCTATAGAAAAAAGCCTACAAAGTTTCAAGTTGAAATGTCTATTTTACCCCTGACTTTTCATTCAAAATTTCACCCC
Source organism: Crambus lathoniellus (assembly GCA_949710035.1). NCBI lineage: Eukaryota > Metazoa > Arthropoda > Insecta > Lepidoptera > Crambidae > Crambus > Crambus lathoniellus. The sequence goes on along the minus strand of OX453315.1, from coordinate 5,391,807 downwards.
TATTGCAACTTATTAGGGGTTGAATCATGTTCAGCGTGTTAAACATCAAAATAAATGCCATTTTTGCAATCGTCATCCCATAAAACCTCAATAACGACATCCATATCGATTTTTAGGTTTATTTATCCCATTTAACCTCTAAAGGGTTGATTTTCGAAAAAATACGAAACATGTTTTTGCTTACTATTTGTTTTATTTTCCGACCATAAGCCTAAATAATAAATTAAATGAAGGACTTTCCAGATTCAACATTATTTTCATCCCCCTTTTCACCCCTTCGGGGGTGGAATTGTCAAAAACGCTGACACAGGTAAATATTAATTTTCAATTGCCAGCCTAAATACAATGTTTGAAGATCCTAACTTCAAAACTGACGGACTTTCATACAAACATTCATCCTCTATTTCACCCCCTTAGGGATGGAATTTCCAAAAATCCTTTCTTAGTGGATGCCTACACTGTATAACGTATCTATGTGCAAAATTTGAAGTCTCTAGGTTCAGCGGTTTGGGCTGTGCGTTGATATCTCAGTCAGTCAGTCAGTCAGTCAGTCAGTCAGTCAGTCAGTCAGTCAGTCAGGACTTTGAATTTTATATATATAGATTTTGAAACGGACGAGAGTTATAAAGTATTATTTAAATTTTAAATAAGTATGCATAGCTAAAATACAATGTTTTAAGCATTGAAAACTAAAAGATCTAAAATAATGTAGACCAACACTGAAAATTATCTAAAATTGTCTTTCCAGATAAAGTTTCCTTCTTCCTTTAACAGGAAAGGGTGACAAAGCCCCAAAGCTCATAACTTAACACCTCATCCTTAGTTAAACGGCGCGGGCGGGCTAATATAGCTAAATTCTGTCTCCCTCTGTACATTAGCTTAGTCAGTTACCTCACTGCGAACTGTTATTTAACATGAATGTTATCTACACTGAGGAAATATGCCCATATGCTCAATGCGCCTGTGGGTGATAAAAAAAACAACAGTGTGGTTAGAGAAGATCTTGGGAGTCACTCGTAAAAGATTACTTTTACTAAGTCTGTTTAACTGCCTCTGTGGTCTAGTGGTTCACACCACCAGTTACAGACCCAGAGGTCCCGGGTTCCATCAGTGGGGGTACATATTGTATTCGGTTTGGTTGGTGGTAGGACTTTGTTCTTAATCCGCCTGGCTGGCTAAATACCACCATCTCATCCAAGTCTGACGCAATAACAATGATGTTTTCAGCATAATTGTGTTCCGACCCTTAGAGATAAGATAGCCAGTTCCTCAGTGTTGAGGATTCAGGGAGTAGTGCGCTTCCATCTTCAGCTTATCTTCACTTAACATGGTGAGATGAAGGCTAAGTGCTACCCCATTTGTGGATTAAAAAAACTCCAATCGCTGAGGATCTGGCCATCTTATTTAACTACCGGTACACAATAATGCTAAAACATTGTTGTTTTGACGGTAGACTAAAATAACATAGTGGTACCTAGCTAACCAAACCGAATAGGTACACTCGACAGCACATCAAGTTAAACAGTTGAACTGCGATAACAGCTTTTATGAGACGTAGGGCATAAAGGCAGTCTCAAGGTCAACATGTATAGTCTGATGTGCCGCCGTGTGTACTGTACCCCCACCTCATAAGGAATCGAAGCCGGTACCTCTGGGTCTGATAGTGGTGGTGTGTACCACTTGACTACAGCGGCGGTTGAGTATGGCAGGTGCCCTCATATTTTCAAAAGGACGATTCCTTTAATGGTACTAAGGTTTGAGTTGGATTGTGGAGTTCTTGTTAAAGTACTGAAGGAATGGGGAGAAACGGACAAAACTTTTTGTAGGTGGCGTTTTGTGATTGTTGGTCCATTTTATACCTAATTTGTCTGATAATAATGTACTCTTCGGTCGATGATTGATTGGCCAATCAACAAAACACCCCCAAAAAAGTTATATTTCCTCCCCATTGTAATAATAGTCAATATCAAAACATAGGTAGGTACTACGGGTACTACAATATTATGTATTTTGAAAATAAACTCGTAAGTTTTAACCGAATCAGATTTATAGGCACTTCTTTTTCATTCAATTGCAATCTTTTTGAGGCGATACGAAGGCATCAAAAATTTATCTGTCCTTTTCATCCAGCAGTTTGTTCTTAAACAGGTGTATTGCAGAATAATACCACAGATTACTAAATAGTTACTATGTGACAGATAGCTCACTCCGCTAAGTCATTTAAATAAATAGCAACTCTAATTATAACGCAATAAAGTAGAATTCAGCTTGTACGGCGCAGGCAAATTACGAACGGCCACTCGTTGTCGTTGCATCTCTTTCTATCGCATATATTCTAGCTCTTTTGCGGACCTCATTTCTATGGATTTACAACGCCGGCGTTGCCGCCGCATTTTCGAGCCGACACGGGGAGTGAAATAGGCCTGATAATACATAGCATTCCAGCCTGCCTAGCATGACCATCATTATATATCACGCGATATGATATGATAGGTCATGCTGTCTTGCTTACCCCACTAAGGCGACAGCAAGATATAGACTCTTTATCATGCTTTAATAGTCGATAAAAGCCGCTGATACTAAGCCGTCAGCATGTAGAATGTTACCATCAGCATACCAGCCAAATCTCGGTTTGCGCTCGGCTAGCGTGTACCATCCTTAATTCCCGATGAACATTAGCCCAGTCACTCCTACGGGAGATCGTTTGAAATGCAAATTCAGATCGAGGTGTATAGCCTGTCGGTTTATTGATTCGTACACAGATACATAACACCATGAATAAGTGATAGGTGTCTGGAAGTGCGAGCGCGCTGTCTCCATTAGCTGTCTGTTTTGTTACGCGCCAATTTGGTAACCATTTAGAGTTATCTGATGGATGGTTAAAAGCCTTATTAATATTCTGCAACCGATATAGATGTACAAGGGGGTTGGAGGTTACATAAATTATTACTGTGTAGTATCGTTTCAATTAACACCCAGATACCGCACAAAGAAAAATGTTCAATTAATAAATGTTTGTCCCAGGTGCTTAATGCTTAAAGTCACCCAGCGAGCAATGGAGAGAGCGATGCTTGGTATATTTCCCTGCTCGTTCGAATCAGAACTGATGAGATACGCAGGAGAACTAAAACAACCGACATCGCTCGAAGGATGCATCGTTGAAGTGGCAGTGGGCGGGACACAGCGTGGAGAACCGATGGCTGTTGGGGCGGAGAGGTTCTCGAATGGGAACCGCGTACCGGACGACGTTCCGTGGGCAGGCCCCCTACAAGGTGGACCGACGATCTGGTAAAGGTCGCGCGAAAGCTGATATGATGATGATGATAACTTAATGTGAAAGTCCATAATTATGTTTCGATGTTTATTACGGCGAAACGGTTAAATGGACACTGGCACAAAGATAGATTATGATCTAGAATCGTCTCATTGCCACGGGACATATTTTTTTATGCACAGCGGGTTACCACTTAGCCTTCATCACACTGATATTGTGGTGATAAGGAAGAGGTGAAAGCGCACTTCTCCCGGAATCCTCAATCACTGATGAACTGGCTATTTTTATCTCTAACTGCCGGAATAATGCTGAAAACATCATTGATATGGCGTCAGACTTAGATAAGATGGTGGGTGTTAGCTAGTCTGACGACTTAAAGCAAGTCCTAATACCACCAACCAAATTCACTCATCTTTGTAATATGACTTAGCTATTGACGCCCGCCCGGCCGAATGGGGCCGGAGAATAATTGAAAATCTATTTTGTCTCATTTCTGGGGCGTTGAAGGATTTATATTTTAAAAATGAGTAAATTTGGTTGGTGATATTAATTTTGGCTGAAAATATTGAAAGTGAAGTATTAGGAAAACCGACCCGTCTTGAAATTACATTGTGAACGCAAGAAAGTAAAAATAATTATTATCATAATATAAGCTTCCAAAACCACCCTCTACTTCAACAGCGAACTACTCCAAAACTTACATAAAAATACTCATTCCCACTTCAAATAAAAGGTGAATTTCCTCAAAGCCCTCTTGGAATTACATCACAAGTGAACATAAAAGGAAAAGTAACCTTACGTAGGTTAATTCAGCCACGCAGAGTGCAGTTCCTACTTCTCTTAATTGAATGTACCCAATCTACTTGATTGAAAACAAACGTTAGCATGAAACAACTGAAAACAGTTTTGCGTTTGGTCAAAATATAACATTATACAAAACTTGAGTGGTCTGAGATTTTTGTGGTTAAGCAACTTTCTCTGTGGTTGGTTATGAGATGGAGACCAAAAATTTTCTTTCACCTTTTCGGAAAACATAGCATTAAAAAAACCAATGGCCCGCGCTGCATTTTCATTTGTTGACACCAATACGCATTGGGCCCGCTTTGTAAAGGCCATGTGAATGTCATGGCCCATTCTTCTCATACATAAGGATAAGAAGAATGGAATGGAAGAAACGCTCACTCACAAACAAAGCACTGACACAAGTACTCGGTTGGTTTAATTTCAATTATAAAGTACTAGCTTTCCGCCCGCGGCTTCGCCCGCGTGGACTACACGACGTTATCCCGCGGGAATGTGCTATTTTTCCGGGATTAAAAGTAGCCTATGTTCCTCTCCAGGCCACAAAGTATCGGTGTCTCAAATTTCAGCCAAATCCGTTGAGCCGTTTAGCGTGATTGAGTAACAATCATACAAACATCCAAACATCTAAACTTTCACATTTATAATATTACTAGCGGCCGCCCGCGGTTTCACCCGCGTGGTTCCCGTTCCCGTGGGAATATCGGGATAAAAAGTACATATAAACCTTCCTCTTGAATCACTCTATCTATTAAAAAAAACGCATCAAAATCCGTTGCGTAGTTTCAAAGATTTAAGCATACAAAGGGACATAGGGACAGAGAAAGCGACTTTGTTTTATACTATGTAGTGATAGTAGGATAAAAATACAATTTCAGTAATTTTTGTCTGTAAGCTTAAAATGGATACAAGAGTAGGTAAGTTTAATTAAGAAGATTCAGTTGATCGCCTGTTTTAATTAAATAGCGGGAGAAATATTACTATTGGATGCAGTTAAATAAATTGGTTGCGAAAAGGCAAATGTAAATACTGTTTTTAGTATTTTTGTTTATAATATTCTCATTTAAGTGACAATGTTATGTCTTTATGAGAATAATGTTGTTTAAACCTAAATAAAAAATATATAAAATAAAAGTTTTGTGGAAAACGATTTTCATTCCACTACTTACCTATTTTTATTTACAGTATGACCATTTTCAAATTAGGAAGAATATCCATGAACCAACGGAGGTACCTATATGAAATATATGCAAAGGTAGTATTCATAAGGTTCGTCACCGTAAGGTCTGTTTTTATTACTCAGTGTGCAATACGAGTCTGCTTTACCGATTGCGCATGGCATATAACGTCGCAGTGTCATTATTTATCATCCTTTACGCAAAGCCTAATAAATGTGTATACAGGATATTTTTTTTATCAGTGCACAAATTTTTAGGATCGACTCAGAATCGATAACTGAACAACTTTCTCCTAGAAACATGGGTCGAAATACGACAAAAATTTTTGGACTTCCCATACTACTTCGATCACCTGATCGGTCCGATTTGTATGAAAAGTCAAAAATTTTTTGTCATATTTCGACCTATGTTTCTAGGAGAAAGTTGTTCACTTACCGATTCTGAGTCGATCCTAAAAATTTGTGCACTGATAAAAAAAATATCCTGTATATGTACATATGGAATTTAATTTGTTTTGTAAAACTCAATAGTCACCTATTTACTAACGCAGAGACATTACGCAGAGATCTAGCGATAGCATCCAGAAAATCTAACTTGTAGTTAAAGTGATTTATTTATTCATTATAATTACAACGGCAACAAAATTGCCACTTACAGTAACTAGTAAAATTACACACACATAACAAAAGATTAAATGATAGATAAATAACAATAACAGAAAAATTATTGGAAATAAAATCACACACAGGTGGATTTTGGTTCTGACTTCTCACAAAACAATAAACAAATTCTTGAAATTAACTTCAATTCATCCGCAAACACATCACACTCAGACTGGTAAGCCAGGAACTTATTGATATTGGTGAATATGCGGCAGAGAGGTGATTGTACACGTGCCACTGTACGGGTACGCGGCGTCACAAACAAGGGACGAGGACGCCCGGCACGCCGCCGCGTGTATCGTTCAGGGACGTATAGTTGGCACAATTGGTTGTGCAGGTCAGGGTTGTCTATACTGCCACGTAGAACCTTTAATCCTGTTAAAATTTGGTTGGTTGCTCTGCGCGTTTTTAGAGAATTTAAGCCAAGAGTACCTAGGAGAAATAAGGTCGGATATAAATGAGGATAATATGTGAACTTGCGCTTATACAAGTATCTTAGGAAAGCCTTCTGGACTTTCTCGACCATCAAAGTATAAGAGCTTTCATGGGGGTGCCACACAGAACTACCAGCTTCGAGTTTGCTACGTACGAGTGCGTAATAAAGAAGCTTAATTAATTGAGGACTCTTAAAATCTTAAAATTGATAGTTTTCTGACTTAACAATAATGATTAAAAGTTACAAGTGGGTTTCGTTATTTGCAAAATGCTATCGACGTAAGTTTTATGTTGCTCTGCAAATGATGATCAAGGACGCCGAATAAGGAATATGCAATACTCGTATAACCCAAATCGTTGTACGGGACTTCTCCAATCTTCTTTTTCTTATGCTGTGATGATTTATACGTAGTTTCTTGTAGTGCTCTAGTACTGATAACTCACTCTGCAAGTGTGAAATGACGCTGCGGTACTGACCATTCGTATCAGTACATAAATACTTTAGGTTATTGACATACTCTTCCAGATGATATAGACCGTTCCAGTATGTTGACATGTTGTAATATACAATCAACTTCCATTCATCCCGTACGTGCTGAAGATCTGATGGTTTTTCGAAGTAGAAAGATGAATTTTGCTTAAAAGTCGTAATATTGATGAGTGATGTTTCTTGCTGCATTGAAGTTGATAAAAAGGTTATAAATAAAAGTAGTATTGTTAGGAAAATCTTAAATAATGATCTTATTGCTCTTGGTGCTCTCTTCCTTCGTTGTAGTAGCTGATCAGAAGAATGCGGTGGTGTTTGCTGTGATGATCGACTATGTTCTTGTTTGTTGTTTTGTTCGCAAACGGGTAGCAAAACTAATTTGTTTGGGGGTCGTTTGATGATGTTTGATTTTGTTGTGCTTAAGTGTGAATGTCGTATGAACGGTTCTGTAAAACGGGTTGATGACCTTGATGATGACAAAATGATGGGATGTTTTGCTGTGTAATTTAAATTTGAGCGATGCAGTCTTCCGCCGACCCGTAGTAACCCTTGATCATCTATAAATGGGTTAAGACTGGCGATCTTGCTATTTTTGCTTACTTGGCCGTTTGACTTTAAATGATTTAATAATTTTACTCTAGTTTGATTGTTTTGATGCGATTGTAAGGCAACATGCACACTTGCTTTCTTTTCTTCTAAGGATGGGCATTGATAAGTGGGTTTTTCTAATTTGCTTGGATCTAAAGTGCTAAGCCATTTAGGCCCTTCCCGCCACGGAGAAAAATTTGCTGATTTTCCATTAGTAAGCCCACGCAAAGCGCAGTCTGCTGAAAACTGTTCTGATCTGACGTAATTACACTTTGATGCTGGTATGCTTTCTGATAGTTGCTCGATTTTGATCTTTCTTTGTTCTTGCTGTAAGGATTGTGCTACTGCTTTAGGTTTCGAAGTTCCGAGGTGCTGTTCAAAGTTTGGTTTTATTGGCAATGCGACCTCACACTGGCCACATTCCAAACGACGTGTTGTTGCTTGATAAAATTTTTCACAAAGTTGCTCTTCTTTGGTTAATGATGATGCTGAATGACTGCTGATTTCCTGTTCAATGTTCTTAACAACCACATTGCAGTTAAAAGTTCTTACGGTGCCTGACAAAATCCATCCTAATTTAGTTTGCTGTGCTATGGGCGCTGGTGTTGGCCCCTTTATTAAGCCATTCATTATGATATCTGAGTAAACGCTGGCATCGAGAAGGATGTCGATGGGTTTTGATACATTGTACTCAGGATCTGCTAGTTGAAGGTGCTGAAGATGTGGCCATGTTTGCTTTCTAAACGTTGAATTAGGCAAGTTGTTAATAACATTTGTGATGACTAATGCTTGCGTGCTAAACTGATAATCATCATACAGTGATTGACATGCTAATGTGACCACTCCTTTGCTGGCTTTGGAGCTGGTTCCTATTCCCGAGATGGATGCATTGAAACGCTGGCGCTGCAGTCCTAACATCTGAGCGGCGTTTTCAGATATTAAAGATATTTGGGAACCTTGGTCAAGTAATGCTGTTAACGTGATATATGTGTTATCAGCTGCTTTTACTTTCAGTGATAACGTAGTCATTAAAATTTCCTCGCCGTCAGTTGCTACATGATTCACGTTATGTTGTTTAATTTCACTATTCGACGTGTGTTTTGCAGTTGTTAGGGGGCTTGACCGAGTTTGTAGTAGATGCAAGCTTGCATTTGTCGTGTTCGATGCTTGATGAGTCACTGCGTCATGTATTAGTGTGTTGTGATCACCTTAGCACTCTTTGCACCTTTTTGTCGAATAGCAAACATTGTCAACATGCTTGTATAAACAATTTCCACAGATTTTCAATTTCGAAATTGTTCTCATTATGCTCTCCGGACACTGACTCAGAAATTTTTGACACTGATACAAGTCATGATTTTGATTGCAGAACAAACATTTTGATGTATACGTGGGCATGGCTTGATAATTCTTGAACATGTGACGGCTTTGATAGTTAGCTTTGCTGTAGGACGGCTTTGATAATTGAGGCGAAGATTGCTTTTGTGATGATTCTCGTAGATGTATCGGCTCGAGTGCTGTGAATTTAGTTTCAAGGAACTCCATAAACTCAATAAGTTTCGGTAATTCCCTGGGCTGCTTTCGTGATTCCATGTAGTCACTATAGGTGTTACTATCGAGCTTTTTTGCTAATAGGTGCACTAAAAGCGGATCCCATGTATTGGTGTCCACTCCCAGATTATGTATAGCGTGTATGCACTCGGTTGTGACGTCATACAATCGCTTTATTTCAAATGCTGTCTGTCTTTGAATATACGGCTGATTGAGGAAAACTTCAATTTGTTTGGTGAAAAGTACCTGTGGGTTATCATAGCGGTGCGTTAGGATGTCCCATGCTGTTTCATAATTGTCCGCGCTCACGTGTAGATGCTGTATGAGACGCTCAGGCTCGCCTCTCACCTTTCCCTTAAGATGTTGCATTTTTTGGGCATTGCTAAGATATTTATTGTTATGTATCGCCTCCGAAAATAGATCAAAAAATGTAGGCCAGTGAGTATAGTTACCAGTAAAAGCGGGAATTTCAATTTGGGGTGTCGATTGCTGTAAATGGGCAGTCGAACACAGTTTTTTATTCAATTTCCTTTTGATGCTGCAATAATTATCTTCAATTTGTGTATACTCACTGTCATACAATACATCACAGCCTTGCAAAATGTTGTCAATTTTTAAATGATTTTCTTCAATTAGTTGCCACTTTCTTTGAATATTTCTAAGCTCATCCTCGATCTCCCACTTTTCATCTAAATTTTCAATTGATATGCGTTGGATCTGTCTCAATAATGCTCTAAAATTGGTTCTTTGCTGACACAACCATTCGTCGGCGGCACCACCCGGCTGCGTGGCCTTGTCGTCCTTGCTTATAGTAGGAATGGAGAAAGAAAGTTGTGAAAGAACTTCCTTTCTATCTCCGGGCACGGGTAAAGGAGATAACGTAGGCATTGGTGTTGGTTTGTACGAAGTCATTTTTGCTCTGATTGTATCGTAAAACTCCTTCGTCTTTTGGAAAATGTGCTGAACAAAATACTCATAAGTTTTGTCTTGGTAATGTTGCACGTCTGAATCATTTTGCTGAAATTCCGCCCAAAGATTGTCTAATTCTTGGACTCGTTTGTCTAAGTATTCCTGATTTTTCCTACTAGCACTGTCCTTTCGGAAGTTTGCTTCTATCTTCTCGAACTGAGTGATAATTTCAGCTTGACGGGCAAAGATAGGTTCGAATGATGGTGCCATGATGAAAGTTAATACTTAAGCAAAGATAATGGAAAGATCTTACTTTGAGGTGTTGCAAACCAAATGCTACTGCTGCTGTCGCTGCGGCTGCTGAAACGAGCTGCTTAGCCCGCTAGTAAACTGCTGTCTTCACTTTCACTTGTATAATGTCCACGTATAAAAAGTAAATGTCACTGCTTTTAAAATGCTAAATAAAGTCACTAATAAAATGCTAATGCTAATTATAATGTTCACTGTAAACCAAAGCGCAAAGTCTCAGACACGAATGCTTTAAAATTACGTAAGTAGTAACTTATTTCTAAGACCTCACCGCGCACTAGGTCAAACTAGTCAAATGCTAAATAATAGGATCGAAGGACCAAAATGTAGGGTTTTATTCCTACATATACTGCTATGCTGATGCTAAATGATAAAATATGCTAAAATGATAGATGCTAGAAATGATGCTAATTCGCGGACGGGAAATGCTAGAAAATGATAAACCGACCGCGATGATTGAATGCGTTTATTGCACTGCTACAATTTTACAATATTCATAAGTCCATAATTTAAGCCAGCAGAAATGCCTGCTTGCAGTTTTAGAGTCACCGATCAACGCATGATATAATAAATGTTTTACATACATGTGCGATGCGATGGCTCGTACAGGATTGATAAGCTGCATCAATAAGTTTTTTAAGACTAGCTCTAATATCAGAGAAAGATTTTCTTGCACTTTCTGACTTTTCTAGTTTCCAGGCACGGTAAAGTTTAGTTTTGCGTTTAACATCTCGTATAATATTATGGTCGAACCATGCTGGATAGCGGTTGCTGGATTTATTCGACCTTACCTTCCTAGGTACTGTGGAATCAAATATTTTATACATAATTTCATAAAAATTGTTTGTTGCAGTACCGACATCTTTCGAATTTGTGACAGACTCCCAGTCTGTGGTTGAGAGAAGCTCAGAAATTTGGGAATAGTCAGCCTTTGCAAAATTCCAATCTTTAGAAGAACAGATATTACTTGGTTCGAGTTTAGGAGAAGAAAACGTGCGTAATGAAATTTTAGAATAAATATCTAACGGCGGATGATATACATCTGCAGGAACTATACCGGTGAGATATGTTGACTTCAGCTTTATTAGTACTCTCGTGGACTAGAACAATATCTAATTTACTTCCACGTTTATTAAGGATTTCGTTCATTTCTTTCAAACAACAATATGACAGAAAATAGCAATAATAGTTATTTACATTGATAGAGGCACTATTTAAATTGACGTCCCCTAAAATTATGACGTGACCCTTTAAATTATGTATAATACTTTCTACTTTACAGAACCAGTTAAAATATACATCATCTTTAGAACTAGGACTTATGTACACTACACAAACAAATACAGTTTCGCCATATATACAGAACGAGGCCCACAGATCTTCACCGTTTGTAGACTCAAGATCTTTACAACGTTGGAGGGTAATACCAGCGCGCGCCGCAAGTAGGACGCCACCTCCTAGCGTACTGCGATCACGTCGCTGGATAGTCCACCCACCACATGCTACTTCGTTATCCGAAATAAGGTCTTACCTTTACATCACTTTAATTAAAAAGTTGTGCGGCTATGTGTATCAAAGTATTTAATAAATTGCCAAATGATTTTAAAACTCTGCCTGGAACACGATTTCGTAGAACCGTGAAGTGATGGCTTCAGTCATTTTATTCTCTTTTAGAGTATTTGAAATGGGCCATAATATTATATAAGGTTTAGATAACAGGTTTTTTGGATATAATTGTTTTTATTTTATTTTATTTGTATATACTTAATCATTTCAATGTAATTTATTACTTATTTGACAATCGCATACTTAGGGTGAGTTGCACCGTCTTACTTTAACCGTGACTATAACAGACACAAGCTTATCTTGACTCAGTGGCCAAATGTAGAACTACGTGTTAGTACATATTATCTTAGTGAAGCATATTTGAACGTATTGTATTTGTATACAGTGTTTCATGTGAATAAATGAATCTGAATCCTTCAGTTTGTCAACTTTCAACATAAAACATCGGTTGCCATGATTTAGTTGATGACTAATTAGTAATTCTTAATGAATAAAGGTTACCAAATTATTGATGTTGATATGAAATAAGATGTAGCTCAAATATTATTAAATATAGGTAATGCAAACACAGACACAGAGCAAATACGTGATATTCATTCCATCCATCCATCTTGTGGCTAGAACCCATGACCCTAGATTCTGTCGGCATGAACAGAACCTGAGCTATTACGATAAGGCCACAGAGCAACTTGTAAATGGCTAGTTACTTATGCGTTTAAAACTAACTGAAACCATCGGTCAATTTGAAAACCTCCTTTCTTCGAACTCGGTTAAAAAGTAATTTAAAACAAGCCACAATGGAACAGCAAAACGTACATTATCCGGAGAACTTTTCGGCATGAACACGTCGCTTACTATCAAGACTTCAGGAGTATGGCCAGGATTACAGAACGGAGTTAGATTTCCCCGTAGAGCAGTGTCGAGTCGGCGGAGTTGGAGCCAAAAATTACTTGTAAATTGACAATGATTAAGGTACAATGAACAAAACCACCAGATATACACTTGTAAAACTTTTTCGCTTGCATGGACAAGAAGGGCTGCCCATTCTTAGCCCCGCCCCATTTGTTTTTTCTACCAACGAAGATTCAATAACATGCGTTGTCTGGGATTTTACAAAAGGTGGCATTGTTTTTTGTTTAAAATTTTATTGCCTTGGGCACTCACTACCGTTACCCATCTGATGTTGTTTTATCCCATTTAACGCCCATTCTAAAGAGACGACAATGCTCCTATCGTGCTTTTGAAAGTTTTAGATCCCAGGTAGCTGCTGGTCAACCCAATGACCTTTTGTCTTAAAAACATTATAAAAATATTATTTGTGTTTCATTTGGTTGAGCTGCCCATCTGTGACACTATTGGTGGATTTACCAGAGTGCAGTCCGTTGCAAAAGGTCTTTAGTGCAGTATACTAAAACTGACGTTGAGCCTTACGGTGTATACCTGGTGGTATTGTTGAATGTACCTTACCTGTACCTACGGGATTAAATTAAATGCTACTTTAATGGGTGCGTTGGGTGTAGAGGCACTGATTACTAAATAGTTACTAGTAACAGATACTGCACTCCGCTAAGCCATTTAAGGCGCTACTCGGAAAAAGTATGGACTCTTTGATATAAAACTATAGGACGGTTAGAGTTGTTATAAATCTGGTAATAAGATATATATTTCTTCATACCTTTATCTAGAATCGTATAGTTTCAGAAACACGATTTTATGATTTTGGCTCGACACTTTTTATTTTCGAAAATACCTCTAAAATATAAGAAATATCAAGATTATTCTTAAATGGGTATACATATACTATTGAAAATTGGTTTAATTAGTGGACACCAATAACATTTAGGATCGTATAGAAGCATTTTTTAAAAATCGCTATAGTTTTTGAATACGAAGTGATTTTGTGTTTTTTTTGTGTAATCGGCAAAATCGGTCTCGCTCCCGCGCGCGTCGTTTTCTCATTGCTATCTCGCTTTAGCATAATTTTTCCGAGTATCGCCTTAAATAAATAGCAACTCTAACTATAACGCAATAAAGTGGAATTCAGCTTGTACGGCGCAAATAAGGAACGGCCAGTCGTTGCATCTCTTTATATCGCATATATTCTAGCTCTTTTGCGGACCTAATTTCTATCTGTGTTCTATGGATTTGCACCGCCGGCAGTGAGGGCGAGATTTGCGCGCAAGTACATCGAATGACAGACGCCTGGTAGAGGTCGCTCTGAGAGTGTCTGCTGAGCATAAACTTATTATACTTACCCCTAGTATAAATAAGTTTATGCTGCTGAGCCAGGAGTAATCTGCACAATATGATGAAAGGTTTGCAAGAAAAACGCTTGTTCACTTGACACTGGGTTTAGGTATTAAACACTTTGCACTTAGATGAAGTACACAATTAAGCACTATAAAAATTAAACTTATTAATAACGTGAAGCCGATATGGCTTGTGACTTTGGTCGGGCAAAGCAGGGTGAGACGTCAGAGGCGACTCTTACGAAATGTAAAGAATTTAGTATGAAAATACTAAACATAATCATCACTCGGTTTTTATGTTCCCTCTGCAGCCAGACCATGGCCTTACTTATTGATAGATAACTAAAATGGGTCGATATACCTAATCCAAACAAGGTGCAACAAAAATGCATAATAATATCAGAATTCTGCCGCTGCATCTAAATTCTTAAAAAGCATGAAAAGCTGAAAAACGTCTCTAAAATAAAAAACTTTCGCCATCCATCACATTCTCTTTTATTTATAGCAAAAAAATTCTGTAAATACATATATTTGAACAACAAATACTTTTCCGTATAATACCTATTGTGTATTTTTATTCTACCATATTTCGTCTAAATGCACCAATTTAAGGTAAAGACAAACTGAGCCCACATACGCATCGTATGCAACCTATTATGAATTATTTGCGCCCGAATTCTTGAACGCAAATCATCGGTATCAATTGGGAGCGTCTCAAACATCATGGCGTCTCTTTCATACGTTTGACATTTAAAGTGACAGGGTGATGTTTGAGACGCTCCCAGAGATAAGTAGCGTACGAGTATTCGGGCAATAGTCTCCTAAATTTATATGAAAACAGTTGAACCGTAACATTTATCAGACGCAACGTTGGGAATGATAATAAAATTATGTTTCTGGTCTAATGTAGATGTCATGATGCGTTGCATACGTTACGTACGTGGGATCAGTATGTATTTACTTTTATTATTTGGTAATATTGGTTATAGTATCATAATATTATTATAATCTTATATCGAAATCAGAACAATTCATGTAATATTGTTTGATAATTTATTTCAATAACTATGTATATTTTAATGAATAATCATCATTAACGCTGGTAGCGAATGAACTTGCGAGCAATAATTTGGTTAGCATTCAGATCACGAGTAATGTCCAATTTGCATTTATTAAGCGTAAATTACAAATGCAAATTTTCATTTATTAGTATTTTCATTTATAACTACCACACACGAACGGATACAACATTGATTTATTGCGCAACACTTGACATTAGCGAAGGTAAATAGTCAATTTACGAGTCTTTGATTACATTAATTTGTTAAAAGTATGAAGATCATTTTAATTATTTAATTTCGGTTACAATTTTATTAGGAGGATGGAACTGTGTGGGCCTCGTATGTTGAAAGCTGGTTTTGAATGTAAGTAAATTAAAGTAATTTATTTATTAACATCCTGCTTTTAAATAATATTAAGGTTCTTCGCTGGGCTTTGATAAATAACTTATTTCCTACATCCACTTTGTTTACGACTTTGTTCTCACAACGTACGAGGCTGTACGTACAATGTAATGTTTCTAGTTTAGTTTTTCAACATAGTAGAATCATCTCTATAATAAGGTGGTTCGATGAGCTCAGTAGCGCCACCAATGGAAATAAATCATTTACGATTAAAATTTATCAAGGGCTTAGAATAAAAGTTTCGGTTATTTTGCACAAATAGAAGAGTAAAATGCAATTTTTAATTGTTTTTTCATGGCCTCAAATATGAGCATTAAGTTATGGATCTCGATATTGCTAAATGTGGCCACTTTTGGCACTATTAAGATTCACAACTTATTGCGTAAGTTTGAGTTCTTAAAAGTATATTTATAAAATGCATTTTACTCTTTTATTTGCGCAAAATAACCGAAATATTTAATCTAAGCCTTTAATAAAATGTAATTGATTTATTTCCATTGGTAGCGCTACTGAGCTCATCGAACCACCTTAAGGCATATCTATTAATATTATAAATATGAAAGTGTGTTTGTGAGTTTGTCCATCTTTCAAGTCAAAACGGAGCAACGGATCGAGATGATTTTTAACCGACTTCTAAATCAAAAAGGAGGAGGTTCTCTATTCGTCTGTATGTATGTTTTTTTTTTTTGTGTATGTCCGCCGATTACTCGAAGACGGCTGAACCGATTGAAATGGTTTAAACGTAATTACATCAGGTTGGTTTCCAAGTTGGTCCCATTTTTTGAAATTTCAAAATCGGTTCAGTAGTTTTCAGGAAATCTTGAAAATACTGTCGTTTTCGTTACTACTTTATGTGAATTTAATACGTATCTTTAGGCATATAAACCGATTTAGATGATTCTTGTTTTGTTGGAAAGGGGATACCTCAAGGTATTTTAACCGACTTCGAAAAAGGAGGTTTTGAGTTTGATCACATACCTATTTACCAGAAAACACGTAAATTGCCTGCACGATGCACTAAAAAGAGTGAAATAAAAATTATTTTTATAAAAAAATTAAACCGCCTTCTAAATTAAACCGCCTTCAAAACAAAACTGCAAACAAAAACTCATTTCCCAAAAACACGTAAAAGTGAAAAATAAATTGAATCATTAAATTCAAAGTACGAAAGTGCGGGACTTTTTCTAATTAATCTTGAACTTACTGATCTGATTGAAGTCGGTGTCAAGCCAAATAGATATTAATATTAATATGTATTTGATAGGTAACAATTTACACCACTCTGCGCATGAGATATTGTGTATTATTGTTTCACTATTTTAAAATGAAATGAAATGAAATGAAAATGAATTTTGAAATTGAATTTTAAGTATTCGTTCTTGTTACTTTCGGCTTGACACCGACTTCAATCAGATCAGTAAGTTCAAGATTAATTAGAAAAAGTCCCGCACTTTCGTACTTTGAATTTAATGATTCAATTTATTTTTCACTTTTACGTGTTTTTGGGAAATGAGTTTTTGTTTGCAGTTTTGTTTTGAAGGCGGTTTAATTTTTTGTGAAAAATTTTGTTTAGTTTTCCTTTTTTAGTGTAAGAAATCTACTATAAGAAACCGCATAATGAGCAAGGGTAGCTCAATGTGCAACGACTATAGCCCATATCTAAATTAGAACACTCAGACAAGCACCACCCTCCAACTCTTAACTGTTATGCAGTTTCCTTCCACCATCAGCTAACCTAAATTACTTGAAAGAATACAACCTAAAGTTCTATTTGCGCTTGTAGTTTTTAATAACATACTTTGACTCCTAAGCGTTAAAGAGTTTTACCTTCCATCATCAGCTTAACTAAATAACCTGAAAAGTAACAACTACAAATATTTACGTATCAACGATATTTAAAGAATTATCCTCCAACTCCTAACTATTGAGGAGTTGTACCTTCCATCACCAGCTCATCATCGTGAGATGATGACTACCAGTCGCAAATACTTGAAAACTACTTATGAACCTTAAAGGAATCGTATTGCGCCCGTAACATATTTAGTATTAATTAATGTTTTCGATGGCCATATGTGGTCTTCATCATCAGTTACTCTTCACCAAATGGTGCTTACCGAAAGCAAATGCACGAGTTACTTAAGAAAATACCAAAATCGCTATCGGTGTGCCTATAATATTTGAAGAGTTCCCTTGATTTCTCCAGGATGCCATCATCAGATCCTGACCGTATAACAATAGGACCAATTTGTAACTCTATGCTTTCAAACCAAAAAAGAATTTCTAAAATCGGTTTATAATTGACAAAGTTATGAGGTCACAAACATTTAAAAAAAAAAAAAAAAAAAAATTCAACCGAACTGAGAACCTCCTCCTTTTTTTGAAGTCGGTTAAAAAACCACATCAAAAAAGTAAGAAATAATTCCTCACCAAATAAATAACGTAAGTACTTTGAAGTCGGGCGTGAAACATGTACAATGTTTTGTTGTTTTTGTTAAAACCCGCCAGACTTCAAATTACTTACGTTATTTATTTGGTGAGGAATTATTTCTTACTTTTTTGATGTGGTTTTTTAGAAGGCGGTTTTTAGTATGGGCACTTGCCTTAGCACTATTATTTATTCTGTGGTATGGGGATTGTTCAGTACACCCCTGCCTAGACCCGCGGAACCGGCATAGCGCAGTGGAAGCGTATCACTAGTATAGACTCCGGACAAAACTTGATTTCAGCCGGGATGTAACTGAACAATATGAACTGCGATACACAGCGACTTAATTTAAATTAAGGTGAATTTTACATACGGGTCTGTGGTGTCGAAAGTCTCCGGGGCAGAAGTGGTATGAGGGGGCGCCCCCATCTGATGTGTCCTTTCTTCGTCTGCCGACCTTACCAATTCGTCATACTCACAAAACAAATACCACACAGCGGTCCCAAGACACTGGGCATCCCAACAATACACAATAACACACGCGGGGCTTGCTTATTAAGATATATCGTCCCGACAACAGCGCGTGCGATCGGACTAGTTATTTCAAAGCGCCGCGACCGTGCCACTCGTCAAGATTGCGTCAAAATCTTGGTCGTACAAAACGGAATCAAATCGATAATTTAAGATTCAATTCAAGCTCGATATGCCAGGCACATTCACCGCGAGCGTTTTTCAACAATTCAGCAAAATTTAATCCGACATTTTTCTTACAAGAATTCCAATCAGATAAGATCTGTCAACTTCAAGTGACAGCTAATGTCAATTTGACGTGACATTAGAGATGCGTTCAGAAATGTCGATCTTTTCCGAACATCCCCCCGCCCCGGACCGTTAAGAACGGTACGTCAATCTACGGGTAATCGGGAGAGCCCACTAACTGCTCTCTTCAAAACCGAATCTCGAACCAAAACCTCAGCAAAACGAGGAACTCCGTCAGTTCCGGGGTAGAGTTTAACAATGCGCCCCCTTCGCCAACATAGGGGCGGCAGGTTAGCATCCTTAATCAACACGAGGTCGCCAGTCTGGGGTGGGGTGGTTTTATCTGTCCACTTCACGCGCTGTTGTAGGATATGCAAATACTCCATCGACCAACGTGCCCAGAAGTTTTGGGACATCTGTTTCAAAAGTTGGTATCGCGACAAACGATGGGATCCTACATCCTGAATCGGATATTCAGGCAAAGCCAAAAGGGGCTGTCCGATCAAGAAATGACCTGGGGTCAACGCTTCCAGGTCATTCGGGTCCGAAGACAACGGGCACAAGGGTCGCGAGTTGAGGACGGCCTCAATTTTACAAAATACCGTATCAAGTTCCTCAAACGTGAGAATAGTTTCTCCAATCACGCGACGCAAGTGTGTCTTGGCAGCCTTTACACAAGCTTCAAAAATTCCTCCCCACGTCGGACAAGCTGGAGGGCTAAACTTCCAGATTATCCCACGCCGGGAGAGGGTGGTTCCAATGTCTATTTTATTATCAACAAAAAACTTAACTACTTCCTTAAGATAATTACACGTTCCCTTATAATTAGTACCACAATCGGAACGTATCAATGTCGGCAGTCCTCTACGGGAAACAAATCTGCTCAAGGCGGCGACAAAGGCTTCGGTAGACAATTCCGAGACAATTTCCAAATGGACAGCCTTGGTGGACAAACACACAAACACGCACAAGTACGCCTTATAGGTTTTAGCATTACGCAGTCTCGAAGCCTTTACAGTAAAGGGACCGGCGAAGTCGGTGGCGACTCCGGCAAAAGCTCTACATTCCGTGACGCGATCAGCAGGCAAATCACCCATCTGGGGCTGCATGGTCGCGGCCTTCAATCGATAACAAGGCAGGCAACGGAAAACCACAGTGCGAATGGCTCGACGAGCAGACAAAATCCAAAATTCACGCTGCAAAATGGCCAACAAAGCATTACAGCCAGCATGTTGTGCATTCACATGGCGATCTGTTATTATCAGTTGAGTCAAATGTCCGGCTTTAGGTAACAAAAAGGGGTGACGAGCTCCATACGGCAGGTTCGCATTTCGAAGTCTTCCGCCGACTCGCAAAAGCCCACTCTCGTCCAGGAAGGGATTCAATCGCGATACCGCGCCCTTCAACTTGCGACGGCCTAAACGCAAAATTTCAATCTCGGACTCAAAACTATCAGCTTGTACTCTCCGGACCCAAAACAAGAGCGCGTCCCTACGCTCGTCCGGAGTGAGAACCGACGAATCAAGCCTCGCGCGTGGGTTTCTGCAATTGTACACAAAACGTCTGATCCAAGCGGTAACACCAAGCAGCTTCTGTAAGGAGCTGTACCGATCCAACAACAAATCATTTTCCCCGGCGGGGTTAGTCTCCAGGACGCATGCCCGCATATCAGGAACGGCTACGTTCGACAACGCTGGAGAGGGCGGCCACTCCGACTCAGGCCGCATCAACCACTGTGGGCCCCACCAGAGGGGGTGGTTAATTAGGGTTGGGGCTACACAACCCCGAGACGCACAATCCGCGGGATTCATGGTTCCCGGCACGTGTCTCCAAATCAACTCGATGTCGGAATTACAAATCTGCGACACTCGATTGGCCACAAACACGTCCAAGGTGTGCGCCGGAGCCTTCAACCAACAAAGGACGACCTGACTGTCCGTCCAAGCATAAACCTCTTGTATCTTAATAGATCGACCTAATGTGAGCCATACGTGGTTCAACAAACGCATTAGGAGGGCAGCTCCACACAATTCCAACCTCGGGATCGTATGACGAGTCCGAAGGGGAGCGACTTTGCTTTTCGCTATCACCAGATGCACAGCAACAACTCCGTCAACAGTAACGGTGCGGAGGTACACGGCCGCAGCAAATCCACGTTCGGAGGCATCGGAAAAGCCGTGAAGAGTAACTTTACAATTTTCAGAAGGGAGGAATAGCCTCGGCAAATGCACTTCATTAATCTCGGGGAGGGATGAAACGAAGCTCGACCAATCTCGGAGTAACTCGTCCGAGAGGGGTTCATCCCACGACACACCCGAAGCCCATAACCGTTGCAAGAAACACTTGGCCATAAACAGCACGGGGCAAATCCACCCATTGGGGTCAAAGGTAGGTGCGACAGTAGACAATACTAAACGCTTGGTTCAGACTTTCGGTGGTCGTAAATCCACACAATAAGTGAACGTGTCAGAGACCGGTTTGTACTGTACGCCAAGGACGGTCACCACATGGGGATTATCAACATTTTCGAATAGCTGGTGCTCTTCGGGCAAACCTACCAGTACATCAGGCGAGTTGGATATCCATTTCCTCAACTCGTAACCTCCCGACTTCAAAAGGGCGGTGAGTTCGTCTCTCAGGACAATCGCCTCTGAGACAGATGAGGCGCCCGTGCAAATGTCATCCACATAGACGTCACTGGCCAAAATGGCGGAGGCGCGAGGGTATCTCAAGCGCTCCTTCTCGGCCAACTCCAACAAAGAACGAATCGCAACAAACGGGCTCGAAGCCAAACCGTACGTATTCGTATTCAATTCATAAATCAACAAGGGGTCCCTAGGACTCTCTCTCCACAAAATCAATTGGTACCTCCTATCCTCTGGATGGATGACCGTTTGTCTGAACATCATCCGGATGTCAGTCATAAATACAATTTGGTGCCGCCGGAAGTTGGTCAAAATGTCTGAGATCTCCGTGTGCAGCTTGGGACCTACATGCAGACACTGGTTCAAGGACGCTCCAGTAGAGGTGGGAGCCGAACCGTCAAAGACCACCCGAATCTTTCCGGATTTCAAAACGGCGTGGTGCGGCAAAAAGAAGTGCTCAACGGAGCGCCAATCCAAATCGCTCACGGACATGTGCCCTAACTCCTCATACTCCCGCATGAATTCAACATACTTCTGGCGGAAGACCGGATCCTTGCTCATGCGACGCTCCATCGCCACTAGCCTACGTTCCGCTAGCGGTCGGGATTCGCCCAGAGGAGGTCGGCCGGCACGAAAGGGGAGACGGGTGATCAAACGACCAGAGCGGAGGCGACCAGTGTTATTCTGGTAATACAACTCGCATTCATCCGCTACTGGGTCGACCCGCGGGGCTGGTGGAGGTTCCTCAACCTCCCAAAACTTCTGCACCACTTCGGAGAGAGACACATTAAAAACAAGACCGCGATCCTCATCAAGGGAATCCAAAACGCGGCGAGCAGGGCCCATCACAACTGTACCGAGTGTCGTCTGCAGAGCTACCAAGCCATCTGGCTGCAAAACTCGCTTCCCCGTCAACAAAACTCGCTCCAGGACATCGGCTCCAAGGAGAGCATCAATCGGGCCTGGGCGGAAGAAATTTGGATCGGCGAGTAGGGAATCAGACACCAAAGACAACATACTCGGTCCCAAGTCAACTGAAGGTTGACGGCCAACAACTGTGTCCAACACAATCGCCGAGGTCTTAATGCCTGGCGTGGATTTATTACGTGATGTAAATGTGAAGTCAACATGCCCTAACAACCCGGGGACTTTCACATCGCCAACACCTCTCACGCCTTCCGTGTGGGGGTGCACCTTGAGGCCCAACCGCCTAACTAACCAAGATGACACAACACACCCCTGAGCACCGGAATCCAACAAGGCGCGAACTTCCACAAGGTCGCCATTCAATCCCCTGACAAGCACAGAGGCCGTGGGCAACAAAACGGTCTCTGGAGGGGTGGCTACAATCGACCGTAAACACGTTGATTGCTAGTATGTGGGGTCCCCAGACGTCCCCCCATGGTAAGGGGGTCGCTCATAGCGATCCAGTGGGTCCCATTCTCCCACATACTGCCTACGTCCAATTCGCCCGGTATCAGGCGGGTTATATCTCCCGGCCCCTTGAAGACGGGGCGGGCGCCGCTCCAAACGCGGGTATTCGGCGAGCGGCGGCGAGAATCGGTGCCTAGCACCCACCGTGTACGTCGTCCCATAGTCGCGGGGGCACGGTGACCGATTTTCAGAAGGGGGGTCCCGGGGACCCCCGGCTGTGCGAGGCTCAACACGTTGCGGGGGGCTTCTACGACCTCCAGCAACGCTCGCAAAATCGAACCCCCTAGTTGGGGACCGATTTCCCATGGGGGGGTCCCTGGGACCCCCGCCCGTTTGAGGCTCCAAACGTGGCGGAGAGCGTCTGGGGCCACTCTGGTGGCCACTAGAACTGCTGCGGGATGCAAACACCGCGGGGGGTCCGAGACCCCCACCCATACGAGGTGATCCTGCAGCGACGCGCTGCGGCGCTCCGCCGCCCTCTGGGCTGTTCATGCAGAGGAGGGGATGGTGGTTGCCCTTACAAAAGCGGCATGGGTGCGCTTGGGTACATTCGCGCTGCATGTGCAGGCCCAAGCACGAGTAGCACCATGTCCGTTGTCGCGCGATCGCTCGACGGCCTTGGACGCGCTGGTCGAGGAACTTATCACAACGGGCCGTGCTGTGACCCGGTTCCCGACAGTATAAGCAGCGGGCGGTCTCCTGGACGGCGGCATAGCGGCCGGGCGCGCGAGGGGCCATACGCCCCTTACGGGGGGTCCGGTGGGGGACCTACTCTGTGGCACAGGTCGTTCGGGTCCCATAGGACCGGCCAGAGAGGAATTATCTGCCAGTCTACTCTCTCCTTCCAGGAACGTCAAGAGGTCTGAGAAGGGTGGCAGATAAGTCGCACTATCCCCACCATACTGCTGCTCAAAACGGACCTTAACAGAGTCCGGCAACTTTCCCAGGACAATGTGCAGTAACAAAAACGACCACTGCTCCACTGGGAGTTTTAAGTTTTTTAATGCGTTGTAGGCAACCAACAGCGGATTCAACAAAGCCACTCTCAAGTGCATCACGCTGGCAACGCGGGGTAAATTCAAAATGGCGGCAACATGGTTGTCCGCCAGACGTCGTACGTTCTGGTACCGACGGGCAATCAAATCCCTAGCAATAGGGTAGTTTTCATCCGAGGGGGCCAAATGTTGAACCGATTCAAGGGCCTCCCCTTCCAACACGGATAACAAGTAAGCCAACTTCTGGCCCTGGGTCAAATCGTCCCGGGCATGTACGAGACTATCAAAAATATTAATAAAGCCCTCCCAGTCTTGTAGACGACCAGCAAAACGCCTTAAATCTAAGGGGGCCAATCTAGCAAATAGAGGGGGCATACTCTTAGATGTGACCGGGGACGGGCTCGGATCATTCTCTCTTGCCACTTGCAAAGGTCGAGCCACCTGGGTAATTCTGTCCGCAAAATCATAACACTGGTCCACATCCAAACCGACTTCTTGTCGCATTTCCACATCGGCCTCAACAGTCCTTTCCAAAAATAAGGCATACTGTTCATCAACAACAGCCAAACGTATGGGCAGATCTACGTATCTGTTCAACAAGGCCTCCGTCCTATCCGGTCGATCCAACAATGCAACCGCAGAAGCTAACCACCGTAACTCAGAACGTATTTTGGCTTTAGCAGAGGAGGCCGTCATTGTAACGTCACAAATTTATCAACAAAACCAACAAAGTCAAAATATTCACTATAACACAAAATCTCCAATATTTGGAGGTTATTAATAACCACAAATTCCAATATTACAATAACAAAGTATTTATAATGACACAAACTCTTAAATATTTGGAGGTTATCAGAAAACAACAAAACTCAAGTATATAATTATAACTCTAACTCTCAAGAGGTTATAACTTAGACACAAATTAACTTTGCCTTTATAAGTCAAAAAGTTATTCAGTTCAAACAAATCACTGACTATTGAAATTCACTTGGATATCAACATACAACAAGTTAATTTTAATTATTTCAAAGCACAAGTTTCAAAAAGTTTCAATTTGTAAACAATGTCTCAAATCATTTAAGTTTCACTAAGTAGTTGTCAATATTCACAACTCAAATTTGCTAACAAACTAAATAATAATTATTATGAACAAAGAAAGGCATCTGTTTACATTTTGGAACTTCAATACATGACAATTAATTACAAGACATGGAACCAATAACAAAAGGAATGCCCTTTACTTTTCAAATGCAAGTTAATTACCATTTACAAGTACAAATTAATCTAGTCCGGACCAGATGGTCATCAAAACGGCACTGATTAATAGACAAAGTTTTGGCGTGGGCCTGTCAGGCCTTCAAACTACGCTCTGCTACCAAGCCATTTGTTCAGTACACCCCTGCCTAGACCCGCGGAACCGGCATAGCGCAGTGGAAGCGTATCACTAGTATAGACTCCGGACAAAACTTGATTTCAGCCGGGATGTAACTGAACAATATGAACTGCGATACACAGCGACTTAATTTAAATTAAGGTGAATTTTACATACGGGTCTGTGGTGTCGAAAGTCTCCGGGGCAGAAGTGGTATGAGGGGGCGCCCCCATCTGATGTGTCCTTTCTTCGTCTGCCGACCTTACCAATTCGTCACCTTACTCACAAAACAAATACCACACAGCGGTCCCAAGACACTGGGCATCCCAACAATACACAATAACACACGCGGGGCTTGCTTATTAAGATATATCGTCCCGACAACAGCGCGTGCGATCGGACTAGTTATTTCAAAGCGCCGCGACCGTGCCACTCGTCAAGATTGCGTCAAAATCTTGGTCGTACAAAACGGAATCAAATCGATAATTTAAGATTCAATTCAAGCTCGATATGCCAGGCACATTCACCGCGAGCGTTTTTCAACAATTCAGCAAAATTTAATCCGACATTTTTCTTACAAGAATTCCAATCAGATAAGATCTGTCAACTTCAAGTGACAGCTAATGTCAATTTGACGTGACATTAGAGATGCGTTCAGAAATGTCGATCTTTTCCGAACAGGGATAGTTTGGGGGCTGGAGAGTGACATTGGCTTTTTATCCCGGACAATCATTACATTCCCGCGGGATAACGTCAATTAGTCTAGGTACGTGGGCGAAATCGTGTAAATCATAGATATGTACATTAAAGAATAGGTATGATATTGTACCCAGTCACAAATAACAGCTGGAAGATAACATTTTACAATAAAACCGTCCAGCTTTCAATGTAATAATGTAAATTATATTATGTAAATTGGCAATAAAAGCCATATTATTCGCTAGTCGCATTATATTGCAGAACTACACGCAAACTGATATTTCATGTCACGAAAATGTGGAGCGCCATTTTATTCATCTGATAAAATTCAATTTTGACTTTACATACATATTTATGAATGTTATTAAGTTGTAACAAATACTAAAATAACGATTTTATAGCCTCAGTATAATAACAGTGCTATAAGCAAATACGGCAATGTTAAATATAGGATATACCCATATAATTATGCATTACAGTAATATAACCAGATCAATAATGTATGAAGTATATTGTGTAGTAGGTAAATGAAAATTTATATTTCAAAGAGCATAGAAGCAGTTCAAATACAGGGTGTTAGGGGCACCGTTGCAAAAACTTTAACCATGGTTTCAGGCCATCATGCTGAATAACGCACAGTAAGATTTTTTGTCGGATATAAAAAAAAAAATATTTCGACTCTCCATACAAAATGTCCGATTAATTGCTAAACTTGTATGAAAAGTCGATTTTTTTTTTCATTTCCGACAAAAAATTCTTGCTCTACGTTGTTCAGCATGATGGTCCGAAGCCATTGTTAAAGTTTTTGCAAAGATGCCCCTAACACCCTGTATAAATAAAATATCTTCGAATAAATGTCTAATAAAAATAATGTTATTTGAGTTTGTTAGCTGTAGCAATAGAGTATTAAAATATATCAATAATTACAAATCTATATCATTTTATGAATTTGTCTCGAATGGGTATCAATCTCGTTATATTACATTTTACAGCTTTAATCTCTCTTCACAGGGATAAATTTTTAAGTTTGTATGGTCACCTGAAGAATTTTTCTACAGGCAAAGTCTTAACTCCGCTAGTATAACATAATCGGTCTACTAAAAATATATATAAATAACTTCTTATGTTTTGCGAAACAAAAAAAATATAATTTGCTCAAACAAGAAAAACGACTTCTACATCTAAAGCCATGTCAATTCATCAGTTCAGGTTGTCATTGCTATCATGATGATTATCTACTGATCACATTGGTTAACTCGACTGTCATTTAGGTCTTGTTATGTTAGCTGTGTGTCTATTGACAAGTATGTATGGTTCCGAGTGTGTATGCTAAATAGATAGATTTTATAGGTTATATTTGTCGTGTCTCATTTGTTATGACAAATTCGCAAGTCTTTGGTTGTGGTTTTAGTTCAAGATATTTGTCGGAATCCCATTTAATCTGATTTGTCTATTATAGGTACTATTTTGAGGGCAAACACATTAATAAGTTTAAAAAATATTAAATAATAATTCGTAGAAAAATACCTATGTAAAAAAGAATACGTACTTAATTGAAGGGAATAAATATATTTTCTTCTTCGATCGACAATAACGTAAGTACTATTTCTTACATTATTTATTGTACATTTATAGCAACCACATTTTTTTTTAATTAAATTTTTATATGTCACAAATAATATTTTCAGTCCCTTCATACTTAAGAATGTATTAATTCAAAAATAGATTCTGTGTAAAAGCCTTGTGGGTGATTTACGCACCTACAACAGATGTAATCGGATGAAATCCCTAGTGCCCATACAAGGCCGAGCCTTTACAAGAGTTCCAGAGGTTCTCACAGGCTATTCTGCTATAACAGTTTCTCCATGTCCCTTTGAATTTACACATCCTTTATGCATTGTATCTGATACTGAAAGATTTACGAACAATGTGCAAGAATACCTTCTAATACTGTTGTTTGTAGTTACAAAGGAAATAAAATAATATCAATGAAAATACCACATATTTTGGCCCGATGCACTCGTACTACTTATAACGATTTTGTTTTGTTTTCATAATTATAATTCAACGCAATCCAAACCCGGATTGTACAAAAGACACCGAAGGGGATTAAGTCACACTCACATTTCAAGATCATGCACATACAAAAACTTGATTACTATATCTATTTTATGATGTAAAGAACCTGACATATGCAAAACCTCCGAGCCCACAGCAAATGGACGATTGGAATTAAGTCATCACGTCTCGCTATAAGGGGTCTGCATGCTACTTCACTTGTGTATTTTAAGCTTCACGACAACACTTCATCCGTAGGCAAATCCATACCTTATCTTACACCAGTAAGATCGAGTTTTCCTCGCCCGTCACCCCGCCTATTCCTTTTAATGGTGGAAAAAATCGCAGCGTCATTCCGACGGCAAGCGTGACGAACCGCGATGGAGACGTCAATTCCTTTACATTCTTGACAAAACCAACAAGTAAGTTAGTAACAAAAAGCAAACAACAACAAGAAAGCAGAATAAATAGAACAAAAAACTGACAATCGTGGAGTGTGCCCGTCGTGACAGAATCGAGCTACCGGATTGATGCCAAGAAAAGTATTTTACCGTAGCCGAGATCTATTAAACTGTTGGTTTAAGAGGATTTTTTATCGCGTAGCTTGCTTCTTCCATTATTGAATCGTTATCTTAAATAGGTCATCCATAATACTGATTTCCAATGCCGCTTCGTCGAGTTTCAACCTCGTTGCTAACTCCCAAGATATCGAGCACATTTCCTTTAAAAGTAAAATAAAAGACATACCACCCATCTGGAGTAAATAGTCCCTCAAAATTTGTAAGTAAAATTTGTCATTTATTCAAATGAGCACACTGTGGCTTTTTTTCGAAAAATATTCGACGCTACAGTCGTGACGTTGCAATCGAGAGACCGGAGGGCAGTTCCCATACAACCACCACTTAAAAGGTTTTGTATTTATCTTTTGTTACTTAACAATTTCATTGTATTTGCCTTCGTTACAACATTTACATCTCGTTTGCCCACAGCCCGTATAACTTGTTTCGAGTTCTACTAAATGAACGAGAATTGAGACGTAACCTTGTTGCGATCTGTAGGGTCTATTCTTTTTGTTTTTGCTTCAACACGTTTAATGACTCTATTCGGACTTTATACAATGTAATTTTTATTCGGGATGCTATGTGAAAGATTTGTTGTGTCTAAGAAATTTCAGTTGTATAGCATTTCTATATAAAAAGTGATCAATCTGCTCACGAAGAACTGGGTAAAGGTGTGTTATTTGTCATTCTTTGATAAAGTTTTTAATTTACACGGACAGATCTTATCCTTCAAATATGACTCTTCGCTACCTAAAATTGTTATTGACCAAAAACAAAACATTATTAATACTGCTTCCATTAAAACACCAACGTGTTTAACGTTGATTGGAATCTGGTATATTTTAGTAGGGAAATTCGCAATGCTAACTGTAAATTGCTAGCTCATATTTTCCGAACCAATAACCTGACTAACGTTTTACCTTCAGGTAATTCATAAACGTTAATATCAGAGCAAACACGCTATGTAAATTGCTCCCGACAAGTGCTGAGCCAATATTTGGCTCAGCATATTTATGTGTTCGATCGCGCCCCTCATAATCGAAAAGCGATAACAATCGTGATTAACCATTAAGTAACGAATTCAAAACCATATTTGGCTGTAAGCCAAACGCGTGCGTCGCTACTATCAAACTTTTTGATTAAGGTGCTATGTAAAAAACGAGTCAGAAAAAACCTGGGGAGGAGCAACCGCTGCCTGCGGGTGTAAGGTATATAGTAATTATTGTTAGACAAGCGGCGAACAATTCAAAAACGCCGACAAACAACCACACACACGAGACCTTAACACTTATGCGCATACGCAACGAACGGTGATAGCGTTTACGCACACTAGAGAGAGTTTTATTCGCGCTATTAGGGATGCTACACACACATGCGTCTTAACGTCATAATTAGGAGGGCCAGTGGCGTGCGTCGAGCTGTAACGAGCTTAAACAAAATGGCGGCAAATTTTGTTTATACTGCCGAGGTGTGGGTTTAATAAGCAGATATTTGAATTATTATAGCCAATCTTACAATATAGATAGATATAGACGAAGTGTCTTAAATTACATTAGATATTCATGAATCAACCAGAGTTGTAATTACAGACTTAAAATTTATTGCTATAGGAGTATACGGAGATCAACAATAGATTCGAGGAGTCCAAAATGCTATCCTATTAAAAATACCAGTTACGAATAAATAAGTGGAGGTACCGACCCACGCGCTTGGACCTGTTATATGATAATGAAGTCTTTAAGAATTAAATTCGTTTGGGCATTGGTAATTTTCTTACAGTAGCAGGAAACATTTAAAAATGAGTTAGAGGCTAATTAATATTTATCACTGTACTAAGAAGTTGTATTGTATTTCTAATGAGGTTGTACAATTGACAAAATTTAATTAGCTATCTGATGCTGTGCCTTAAAGTCAAATTAATTACCATAAAAACAATCAGTAGTAGAAATAATAAGTTTTTACTAGAAATTTCATTTTTGACAAGCTTTTTTGCTGATTGTACTTTAATAATGTCATCTAAACAAAATTTCATTTCGGATAGGAAGTGGGTCAAATTAAGCTTGCAAGATTTGACCCGAACGGACACACACTGCAAGTTAAATAAAATCTTATAAAATTATAGTTTTCGATCAACAATCACATCCCGGTTGGAGTGTCAAAAACGGCCCAGCAAATTAGAGCGCACATTTCAAATGTGCGCTCTTATTTATTATCGATTCCTGTAATTTTTGACGTAAGATCGTAACATTCCCAACCTTTTTCTCCGTTCAAAATCGGTGCCATGAGTTAGTTTTAGTTCGTGAGGCTTTTTATTGTGGATAGAAGACTACAGTCCAGTGTTTATTTTTTTTTTGCATTCACAATGCAATTTTTTATTACTGAAAAATTTAAAATGAACTATAATTACAGTTCATTAAATCTAGCTGAGAAATTATAATACTAATTGTAGTTTCAAAACGCGTTCTATTTAGCTGCTTAAACTTTTTGGAACAGAACCAAGCAGTTACTCCACAGCAAGCAGACAATGGAGAACGATAAGAAGTATAAAAAAAATAACAAACAAACATTTCCTAGAAAGTCTCCCCAGCGATGCTTCGCCAGATAACGCCAGCCAAGAAAAATCACATGAATTAAGCATTCCTAAAAGAGTTGTCAAGCCACCAAATTAAGTCTAACGGTCGTCGTGAAAAATATCATACAAATAGGCTCCATCAAGATTGTGAGAAGAAAAATAAGTGAGTAATTATTAAAACAAGATTATTATCGAAATCGCTATAAGTCTTGTAAGCTCAAAACAAGTTCCCTACAGATTAATAATGGACGGCAGTCATTAACGCATCTAACAATAATTGCCTGACAGTATTATGATGAATTGTTTGGTTTTTGTAAGTATTTTCTCACAGCTTTTTTTTAACGCTCCAAGGGATTATCTACCTTAATTGTAGTGAAGCGTACCTCACTTTATGTCAAAAGAACGTTCATTATGTAACTAATTATAAAAATTAATAGTACTCAGTCAAGTTTGTTGACTTTAGACCTTTTCATAGATTTTTAACAAAAATATGAATCAGCTTCTGATTTAAAGCTTAAACAATAGGGACATAACGATAACTTAAGAAACTACTTATTGAAAAACACGATCAAGAATATTATGGTAATTTTGCAGACAGTGAACAAAATGAGTATCCCTTTGCTACTGGCTAATTTGTTTTGAGAATCCCAACAGTCACAAAAGAACTTGAGCCCTGTCTTTTTTGAATTAAGCACTAAAATAAATATACCGTTCGACTGGCTAGAAAATCTGAACGGTTTTTACAAACAGTGACTTGGCTCAGCGCTCGCTCTCAACGAAATTGTATTATTTTGCATTAATTTTGACAAAGTACACCTACGTCGAAGTTCGTTCCAGATTTTAATGTCCGAAATCTTTTTAATTAGCATCTTTTAAGTCGGACCGTTTAATGTATTCATCAAAGTTTGCTCATTCAGTATTCAATTCATTTTTATCTTGAAAAGGTATATCTTTACGTAACTCAATTTTTCGGATGAAAAATAGTTCTGCGGCTTGGAATAAATTTAAATCTAAATCTGGAATGGCTGATAGAGTTCATCGTTTTACATTTGCGGGTAGGTAAACAATAAGAAATGTACAACGATATCAATCTTTTTAAATGACTTCAACTTGCGACATTGCTCATGGCTATAATTATGAAAGCGATAAAGGCACCACGAGTAAAACATATGCTACATCATATTTATATGAAACCCAACGAGTGCAACTCGCGAGGCATCATTTCGCACCAGAATTAGTCGCCACGGATTCAGATCTTTGAAATTACCCGTCATTAATTGAGACGTCAAGTTTGCAGAACAAGCAAAACGAATAAAACATAGGCCTGTCTCCATACTAATTTAGATATCAAGCCAACGAGACCGAAAAATTGTTAGCCATTCGTATTGGGTTCGGGGAATTAAGACATTCATCGGTCCCTTTGTTCCGAGTTATTTTTAGTTGCAGACGTTTCAATCGAAAATGGTCAGAGTTCGTAGTTTGGTGGTTTTTGTTATGGAATAGTTCCGAGTTTGGCGGAATTGGTCCGGGATTAATTTGTATTCGATATTGAGGGTGAGCGCCAGATATCCTCTGGGAACTAGTCAAGCTAATATCCCCGATAATAATGGACTTACTTCTGCGTTGTTGGCTATTGAATGAAGTTCTATCTATTGAAAATATGCAATAAAGTCCAACTTCTAAAGCAATAAAAGGGTACTTGAGAAAAAACGGGGCTTGACCTTTTATTTCTTAACAGAAGTCTGTTCTCACTGAATTATATGATTAAGCACAGACTAAAGAACCATCCTGCCCTACTCACACGTTCCAATCAATTTTATTGGTTTAAGAAAACAGATTTGAAATTCAAACATGATAGCTGTCATAATATGACCACTTAGCAAACGTCGACTTACAATTTGCGGTCATATTATGACTTTACGCGGTTATCAGGTGAGGGGTTAATAAATTTCATAAAAAATGCAATAGGATTCATAATTATTATTAGATTTTATATTATTTTTATGCATTCACAATGCAATTTTAATGCAATAATAATAAGTATTGTTTAGTCCAATTACATTATATATACGTAAGTTAACAATTACGTTTCACGCTTCCCTTTTGCTTAAATAAAAATGTACACCAAATCATTTTAACAAATCGTAATTAAAATTGTTAAAATGAATCTGTCCGTAAAGAAATGAAGAATTTTCTGTAATCAAAGAAAGATTTGTTACAAAGGAACAGGACACGACAAAAAACCAACTCTAACTGAACGTAACGCGAACGTCAAAGTTATTAATTGAAACGGACTCAAATTTCCACGTCGACCACGAACCAGTAAAAAACCAAATGAACTACATACAAACGAGTCTAATTTATGATTTCGAAATGTATTAATATGTAAATTCTATTCACAAGCAAGGGTTAATTGATGTTGATAAATAATAATAAATATAAAATGAATGTTAATCGTAAATTACTAAGAGGCGTATATTTTTTAGTGTTGAATAAGAAAGCAATTTTTACACTTCGTTAATGGTTTAGAAAAAATCTGTTCTGTCACTGATTAGTGGAACTTTATAAATAAATGTTGAGGCTCTAATGTGTTTTAGTAATTGACCAATACAGTGTGGATTGAGAAGCAAATTCTTGGCTAGTGTTTTACCATGTTAATAGATGTTTTATGAGAATTAGTAGTGTTATTAAGAAGTTAAAACATACGGTCGTTTTGTGTTTCTATATATGAGGACCACTTTAAATAAATAAATAACTTTTACTTTGAACAATATTATTGTTCTGTTAATAACTAAGTACTTTTTTTTTTTTTTAATAAAACTGACCGCAGTTTTAATACAGATAAAGGTAACATTACAAAACGACAAAACATGAAATAATATTATTATTATAGTTAGTTTTTATTAGTAACATTGCAACTAACTATTATTACTGTAGTTTATGATAGTTAGTTTCAAGAAACAATAAATGAGGCATAAACGACCAAGATTAAAATGTAAAAACTTGAAAACTAATAATGCATCTGCAACTTTATTACAAACGCGTATCAAATGTTATATTTCAAAGTATATTAGCCTTGTGATGTGAATATGCTAAGTGGAACCTTCCTCGATTTTCCACATCAAGAAGTTTTCGCAAAGCTAACTAGGAAGGATTATAGATCAAGTTACATTTTACTAAACAATCTAATCAATATCCGTTAAGAGCTGTCAAAGTGCTGCTGTTCAATATGTATTCAATATACAACGTGTTAATGCAATAAACGATAAGCCCATACACCCCAACAAATTATTTAATATTAAATTGAATTCCATTGAAAAACAATTTAATAAAAAACTTCCAAGAAATTCGTGCTCATATGTCTCCGTGACTTTCTGACGGATTTTAAGCTCTACTATGACGTAAGAGAGCACGTGACGGTTCGCGCGCGTCTTTAATGGTATAGGTATAGGCAGTAGACAAAAATATTTTTAGAAGCGGCAAATAACGAAAACATTTTTTTTTTATAAATTAGCCCCTATCATAAATGTGTGGAATCGATTCTAATCTCGATTCGCTAGAAGTATTAACACGTTGTATTAGTTATTTTAATTTTTAGATTTTTGCATTCACAATGCAAATTTTTATTATTGAAAAATGGAAACTGAAGTATTTAGAAAAAATTGACCTGTTTCACAACCAGCTCCGATGGGACTCGAACCCGAGCAGTCGCCCGGATAGCGAAAAGTCGTGGGTTCGATTCCCATAGGAGCTGGTTGTGAGCCGGGTCGATTTTTTCTAAATACTTCATTTTCCACGTTGTATATAGTTCTCTATATGGCCAAAAGGGGAGCTGTTTTTTTAAGTGAAAACTGATTTAGCGGCGTTGTGCACTTTTCTTTTGATGTGTACAAAATCAGGATCACGTGACCGTCAGTTCGAAAATTCGTAAGACGGACACGTGACAATCGTAAAACATGTCATTAGAATACGAAGTCAAATTTCCCCACCGTTTCCGAAGTTGTGATTGGTCAAGTTAGAAAACGGGCGGCATTGAAGCCAGAAGACCTCGGTTCAAATCTAGTCCGTATTTTTTTCTTATTATTTGTCGAATTCCTTTTTTTTGTGAAAAAGTCTAGGGAGCCCTTTTCACTTTTGCCGGCACTCCCGGAGTGTAACCCGTTTTTTTTATCCACAACGGGTTAACACTTAGCCTTCATCACACTTGATGATAAGTGGTGATAAGGCTGAAGGTGGAAGCGCACTACTCCCGGAATCCTCAATCACTGAGGAACTGGCTATCTTATCTCTAACTGCTGGAACACAATAATGCTGAAAACATCATTGTTATGGCGTCAGACTTAGATAAGATGGTGGTAGCTAGCCAGGCGGACTAAGAACAATTCCTACCAAAAACCAAACCGAATACAATATGTACCCCCATTGGGAATCGAACCCGGGAACTCTAGACCTGAAATCGGTGGTATGAACCACTAGACCACAGATGCGGTAAGAGTTTGAAAGATCTGAGTGTTCAGACGGCGAGATAGACTTTGGTTGAAACTGTATAGAGATTTATAGGTAGTTCATTTGTTTTCCCAGTGTTAAATTCAAAACTTGATTACAAATAAATAAGTTACGCATGTAACATCGTTCAGAATCGCTCATTACATCGTGGTTACAGATTGAACAATCTGATCTGCTGGCGTAAACAATGTTTGTTTTCGAACGTGATTCAGCATAATTTTGTTTGGTTGCTGTATTATCAATAACCATCCACGAACCATTACGTGAATTGCGAATGTTTTGCTTCTGTATGCCTATTTTTGTACAGCTATTTTTGGTATCCGTTTATGTATTATTTTTATATTTCTCTCTTAGGGTGTTTGAAATTTTTCAAAAATTACACTCCATGTATTTCGTATCCTTAAGCTCGGGACGTGCACATACTTAGTTAGTCAAACAATAAAATTCAATTGTTTTATCAAATGCCGCAAGCATAATTAATAGCATAATAAGAATTTACGGAAAGGAGATTTAAAAGACAAAGATTTTCCAAAGAATTATATTATTCCTATTTGATTTGGGTTCCATAAGAAAAACTACTGCTTAAAATCTGCTACGCCTCTCTCTTACTATGTTTGACATCATCATCATCAGCCATACGACGCCCAATGCTGCTTGAAATGGTTAATGACAAAAATTGCAAACGACATATTTTAAGCATTTACGCCAAACATATCTGTTCCGGTGATAACCTTTGAAACTAAAACATTTTTCATACGATAGTCCATTTTGACAGCTGCAAGATTGCAAGTGGTTACTCTGTCACGGCTGACACCGGAACAGACAGGCACGAGGACTATATTATTAATACAGCATAATCGGATGACCATTAACAATAATTTATAAGAGACCATATAGAACGCGGAAAACCAAAAATACCTTTCTAAAATAGCGTGTTCAAATATGCAAATCAGAATGGACTACTACATTTATAAGGCATTAGTGTCTTGTCGAACAAACCACTTAACGAATGGTAAAGATAACTCATTTATTTAGTTTAGCAAGCAATATACTATTTGATCATCATTGATATTCGATGGTCCTTTTAGTACACAAATGAATAAGTATGGATAGCTATAAAGTTTACAGGTATGTTTCGGTATATTTAAGGTAATAAGCTGTTGTGAATACCTACAACTTTTGGGAATGAAACCAAAAATAAAATCTTAAATAAATTTAACACAAATTACGTTATACATAACAGAGGAAATTTAATTGATGAATGTAAAAACAAAAACTCAGCAACCAAAATCTAAAATATGAATCAATTGTAAATTTTGAATAAGCAGTTTTTGTTAAGTTTGGATTAGTATTGTTGAATGTTGAAATCAAGTGTTCAGATCTATACAATATATATTATATAAAAAAAAGAAAGTTGCTAATGTTTTATTCATATGTTTCTTGAATCCCACGGAAGGTTTTTATGGAAAGAAAAAACATAAAAATTGCGTGGAAAATAGTAAAAACTACACTTTTCTTTTCCCACACAAACCAGCTATCAAACATTTGACGTAAATCGTTTATCCGTATTTACATCAAAACGGAGCAACAGATCGACGTGATTTTTGGTATGGAGATAGTTTGGGAGATGGAAATGACAAAGGCTACCTTTTATCCCGAAAAAACAACACATTCACGCGGGATAACGTCATGTTAACCAGCCGGGCGAAGCAGCGGGCCGAAGGCTAGTAAAAATGTTAAAGTAATAAAGTATAAAAATGTTAAAGTAGTAAAGTAATAAAGTAATGCATGAATATGCATTTGAATGTTAAAGTCGCAAAAATCAAATTAAGCATCATCCATGAATAGCAATCAGAATCCATAAAAAAAAGGTTAGACACAAATAATACTGACACAAACACACAAAAAGCAAACACTCATTATAGCGCCATAAAAACTCAGTTTGATTTCAAATTATCACATCAATAATAAAGTACGTGTCGGGTGAATTCAAATTAAGTTTGGGATCTACATGAATTGATCGAAGTTAATACAACAAGACATAATGTCCGATCGTTTAAAGCCCGATAGCACTAATAACTATAAATCATTTAACAGCTGCTAATAAACGTGCAACAGAGAGAACGGATGGTGCTATTTCATCTGTGTCTAATTCTGTTACATATAGATGGTGTTTTAGAATGTTTTATGATTTTAAGTCACATGTTTTCTTGTAACTTTGTCGAATAAAAATAATTGTAAGCAATAGTTTTTTACTTTTTTTGCGATTAACATGAATTTTGAAATAGAAACATCTTATTTAGTAAAATAGGTACAAGAAAAGAAAATATTTAGTAATATAATGATTAACTGATTGGCAATTATAATAAGTTAATTACTTATAATATTTAGTAGTTGGTAAGTTCGTATGGTCAACCGAGAAAGAATAGGTTTCATTTGCACTGCTCCCAAAAACTAACTTTTTATTAACTAATTCTTTTTTATTTACTTTACAAAATAAAAAAGAGATAAAAGAGAGACTATATCTTCACGTAGGTACTGCAGCTGACATTTTTATTTAGTAAATCTCATATAATGGAGTGTCTGATACAGGATACTTAAATCGATGGCAACATAAATAATTACTTTTATAATAAAGACAGCACATACATATCGATATCATTCGAACAATAAATTATATGAGGTTTCATTTTACACAGCACTTGGCGACGTGAATAATACTGTTATCGATAATAAAAATACAATAATTCAACCCGACGACTTTATATATGAAATCGCATCACGTACAGAGAAATCTGAGAACACCATGTGAAGCAATCTTAGTGGAAATAAAACAAGATCGCTTTTATGAATAAATTATAGCAATGTAAAGTATGATAAACGATGTAAGGATTGTAATGAAACGGCATGAGGTGTATAGTTGCCCACACAACTCACGACCGACGATGCTATTAGTGATAGTGAAGTTGATCCCTTTGATGAGAGCAATATGGTTTAAAATGAATTTGATATTTTGATGGATGCTTTCGTTCGTGCGGCTGGTTATTCAGACGCCTCACATAGAGCTCAGCGGGTGGCTTAGACAAGTAAACTAGTATCTTACGGTGAGGGTAACGTAATAATCCAAGTATTTCTCAACCAGAGTAAAGGGACACCTTTATTAGTTGATGGCGCCGTACATGATATATGCATGGAAGAGATCTTGTTAAAATGGATGTGCAGTATTAATACTTATGTTCGATGAATACTCACGATTCAAATGATTATGATGTTACGAATAATTAAAGTTCTGACGTTTTGAGAGCAGAGGTCGTTAGGTCGATGATTGTTTAATGTTGATGATTGTATCTATTCGGTTCGAGTTCATACTGCTCTGTGATTTAATGTATTGATTCAATAGCTTTGCTGCTTTTATGTTGTGATGACATACCTGTTATTTAGTAGGTATGTGAATTTATCACTCTCTGCAGTACATCGGAATTGAAAAGGTGTTTGTCTATCGTGTGTTTAAGACTTGTGATTGATTAAGCGTCAAGAAATTGTGAATGATTATCTGTGTGCAAAAGCTTGTAAACTTGTAATAGTTTCCAAAAAAATCGAATGCATTAAAGTTTTGATTTCCTAGTGGTACTGCCCTGCCGTTGTTTTGGCACTGAGTTTGGTGCCTAAATCTGCTTGCATTGTAAAAATCGATTTTAATTATTGTGCCTATTTAGTTTATGATGATCTGATTTGTGGCATCACAACTTTAGAACAAAATAAATAAATAAATATTTCTCTAAGTATTGAGCAAAAACGACTTGTTTTATTTTTTGTACTTTTTTATCTACGTAAGTGTGTATGTACCTAAGTATGTAGGTATCATTAACATAAATAACATATAATTTATGTTAATGATTTGCTCTCCATTGTTTCGTTAAGGAAACTATAGGTGTTTTGTAAGATGTAATTTAAGGTTTTTGTTCACGAAATATGTACGACCGTTGGTTTTTTTAATAAATAAATTAATAAAAATAAATTACCTACTTAGCTGATGTTGTATAAATTGCCTCAATGACTGTCTGTATAATCCAGATATAGGTCATAACCATATTAAAAGCCATTGTGATAGGTCTTGAATTACATAATTAGTCCATGTACGAGCTACCTGCTAAGCTGTTAAACCTTGTAGTCTGTACACATAAATGTTGAAGAGTTTCATTGTGAATGAAAGATATAAAAAATTTTTGTAAAAAATGAAGTATAAGAAAATGTCGACTCGTCTCACAACTAGCTCACCTTTCTAATACTAACTTTATTTTCAATTTTTCAATAATAAAAAATGCATTATAATAATGCAAAAAAATAAAAAAATATTTCACATAAATGTTGTTATACCTATACTTACCCCTTTGAGACCAATTACTTTGTAAAGCATATTCTAGATGAAAACTAAAGCAATTTTTTTATTGCGCTCCGCGATTGACTTGATTGAACTCTAAGTGATAAAAAACAGAAATGTTCTTATATTTCAATGGACTGGTGAAACTAGTTCAATAGCTCTATATAGTTTGAGAAGTGAAGCGTCAATAGTAATGGCAAATGCACTAATTCAATAACTGAATGCTTACTTTGAGCGAGAGAGATTTAAATACCTAGTTTGTTAAGAGTGGTTTTTGTTATGATGGTTTTGATGATAAATTTACGGGTAGAAATATTTTAAAATAATATTAAAAAATATAAGAAACCTTGATATAGACCTAGCACTTTCACTAGTAATATTAATAATAGTATTCTTTGGTATGTTTTACCGTATAATATTACAGCAATAACATAGAAGATTCTAAAGAATAAAAATTTATATACAGATTTATCCCTAAAGATCTTAACAGCTGAGACCTGAGGAATTACCATTGAAATAACGCACAAGAGGCAGGCAGGTGACAAAAACTGTTATGAATACCGTCCGACCGGCCCTTGGTTTTTGCCTCGAACCCGTTCTGAATACAAGAACCTTTAAGAATGCAGCAACACAGAAGCTTGCGAGGATCAAAACTGGAGCAGAAGGTATGTATGAAACGCTTCCATACATAATATGGCTTCTGCTACCGATCCCTTTTATAGTCTTAAGACTATGACGATTATTATATTTAAAATTATTTACACAACTGTTTGTTTATTCTACTAATTCCGTTCAATAATTTTAATTCTATGGTAGTTTCCATGTTTCAAATGTAAAAATTACTTTTATAGTAGGAATTTTGATTTCAAACATTTATAGTAGGTAGATATAGCAACATTAGCTTAATACACTCATATTTAACTAATGAGTCTTTACCTATGAAATTGCCCTTTTTTCCCACTTGTTCATAGATTTTTTTTTTATTGAGTATTTATTAATAGTCAGTTTCGAAAAAAGAGTAGGTATGTCGTTATGTTATACATCTAAAAACAGAATAAATAAACACGCGTCTAAAATTGTTATAAAGGCTTCAATGTATCCATTTTTGGTTGTCGTCAATATGACTGCTCCGAACACATTTTTTTATCTAATGAAGTTTTAAATAATTAATAGTGAAATTAATAATGTCTGATCATAATTATCTCTAAAATTTCGTTGAATTCTGAGTTCACATGTCAAAGAAATCCCTAAATAGCTTTGTATGATAATTCCAACTTCCTACAATTTCCCCCAAATTCATAGGTTAACACCTAATATTTACACATCCCATTTTAATGTTTTACAAAAACTACTTCAATTAACATTTAATTTGTATACTCTTTAAAATATCATTAATAGGCAACTAACTCATATGAGAAAATCAGTAAGTAATAAATATATTGATCACCACCATTAAGTTTTAAACCTTGATTACGATGGCGAATGTAAACTAAATGCTGTGATCATTATTTTTAAGATCGAAAACGCTCCTTATTAACATATCGAGGCTTGGAACGGATTGAAAATAGAAGGTTTATAATTACACTGGTCGATAAGCGATTGTGTTGAAACCAGCAGGG
Source organism: Crambus lathoniellus (assembly GCA_949710035.1). NCBI lineage: Eukaryota > Metazoa > Arthropoda > Insecta > Lepidoptera > Crambidae > Crambus > Crambus lathoniellus. The sequence goes on along the minus strand of OX453315.1, from coordinate 5,350,310 downwards.
TATCATATAATTTGCGCTGAGGAAGGAATAAAGTGATTGGTGTTTATTTAGAGAAAGTTGTTTGCTAAGGATTTAAGTTTGTTACTTATTAGCAGGTTGCTTAAACGTGACGATTTTACTTAAGAGTAATAAAAGAAGATTAGCGTTGTCAATACTGTTATATTGGCGTAAAAACTAATCAAAATGATTGTACACAACAAGACCAACAGAGTAGTTGCTATAATTTCGTTGTCGCTATTAGAAATGGCAGATACGTATAATAATTTCATTACAATCTGTAAATTACAAAAATATATTTTTAAAAAATACTTATATTTTACTAAGCCTTAGACAGCATTTGCAATCCCAAATATTTGTATTCCTGTCGCCATGTTAGCAACATGACAAAAAGCAAAATCACATTCCAATGACAACCATAGAAACGACATTGATCTTGATAATGGCGTAAAAACTTTAAAAGATGATAATGAATACGCGAATGCTCCACAACGTATTGTTCGAGATTAATTACCTTTTGTTTGTACAAAAGAATCTCTGAATATATTTAAGCGAATGTAAGCGACCGATTTACACAACCTGATTGCAACAAGCGATGCAATTAAGAATATTGTTATGTTAATCAGATTTCTTATTGAGATATAGTCGGACGATGATGTGAGATTAAAATCTTCTTTTTGGTGTTTGCCTACAAGATTAATGTTCGGACACTGTTTTTTTCTGTTATTGAGGAAACGATTTAAAATGTTTTGCAGCTTCAAATTTGTTTTGTTGCTTATTTTAATGAGTGCCTTTGTCCTTGGTTGGATTAAGTCTAAAACTTTAATTCAATTCATTAAATTTTTATTTATTATTAATTGCATAAATATTTAGTAGTGACAACTCTCTACTTTGACTCGATGAATACAGTCTTTGCATAGAATGAAACAATGTCGCTACACTATGTACCGCGAAATCGTTCAAGCTATGCAGCAGATTTTAATACAGCCAGGAGTTGCTCACAGAAAGGTCAATGTTCAACACATCCACTTTGAACTCGTGTGAAGTCGGGGCGGGTCACTAGTTACTAAATATAACACTTCAGTCAAGTGTAATATTTAAATGCTTATCCATTTGGTAGTGTTTTGTTGTTTTTTAAGTCTCTCTATGAAAAGGGGAAACTGATTTTTAATTTACAAACTTTGATCATAAATTAATAATCATGGGCTTCAAAAGGATACTGTTGTTGATATGTAAATATTAAATAGTAGGTAACATTAAAAAATGTGACATTGTAGATTATCAAAGGTGAATAGCTATCTCTTTCTTAAACGAAATTTTATATGGTGGGACTGTGGTGCTACTCACTGTGAGTGGCGCTGTCCTTGTCTAAGGAATTTGGATGCTCTATAATCTCCAAAAATATTGGTAAAATATCTGAAAATAAGTACCTTATAATTCTAGAAATATTTTTATATACTTAAATAAAAAAATCAAACCCGTCCGTCCCCTTTTGTTTGTGCAATAAAAATAAAACGCTGATAAAGATTTATTATTCTAGGAACAGTGTCTTTTTCTTACACTTTCTGGTAGTTTTACATATCTACCTTTATTAGTAACCTTGAAAGCGATATAAATAAAGCAGACCCTATTTACACATCATAAGCGTTTCACCAACATGTCAAAATAAATGATAAATATTACCATCACTCAAAAGTTTTCACATCTCAACACATTTGCTTCCAATTAACTAGTTGAAATACACACTGAGAATTCTTTCGGTCGGATGTCTGTCTGTCCGTTAATTAATATCCTCTGAACGTTCTTTCAACATGTGCGAGTCATGTTTCAGATTTATTGCGTTTGTACCCGGGTTTGTTCGGGTAAAGCTTGTTAACTGTTTTATGTATATGACAATTAGTTTACCTTTGAAATTTTTAAAGCAGGTAGGTATTTTTTTCTTAATACGTTTTAAGTATATTTTCTGACGTTAGAGATGGCGCTGATAAATGCATAGTGACTAAATCATTAAGCGAAGTCGTAGATTCTACCTGCACCTAAGTCAAACATTCACAAAATGTGAAGAACATCCGTTTTTGTACGGTGTCTGGGTGTGTGCTTGTTTTCTGTAAATATTATAATTGTAACACCTCTGTTGGTTCTTCTAATATAACAAGTGCTTAGGCTGCTTATTTCAGAATGACATCAACCTATTCATGACTGACAAAAATTAATTTATTTAATTACATAATCAGCCATATTTACAAATCGCATTCATCTCATCACACATATATTCGAAATGATACTAATTAATTCCATTTCCATAATTTCAATTACAAAGAAAGGGACAAACAATGATGAAAGGGACAAAGTACATTCGAATAAAATTCTCGGTTCTCGTATTCGCTGTTAATTACAAAAGGCCCGCACCTCCTAATATCCGCGCCGAAGTAAACATAGACAGAAAAACAAACGAAACGTTTTTAGGGCGGCGACACACTGCGTTATCGTGAGTAAGGCCCGTCACACGCGAGATAATGGCCGAACCGGTCAATATTTGAAAACCCATCAGTGACAACGTAGAAATGACTTCTTCACTTTACCCAAAACCAATTTATTGGTGCCAGTCAAAATTAAAATGACCCATGCCCAGTAGGTAATAAGGGTCTTATTAAATTTGATGGAGTATTCTTCTTAGTTTGTTCTGATACTCCGTCCATTAAGGATCGTGTTGCATTTTGAAAATATTTTTGTTGTTCTCAATATCTGAGAGTACCTACGGTAGTGACAAATTTTTGATAAAAATGTTAGTTGTGATGTTACAATCGTCAACTATGTTGTGATTTATTTTATTAGCCCTTGTTGATGTAAAAATAACATTCTTAATAAAGGCAATGCCACAGTAAAGAGGATAGAGGATAAAGAGGAAAAATTTCTCCACAATATTTAGAACTTTAAAAAAATCTAAGAAGCATAAAATTGAAATCATCTTTAGTTTGCTGCTTCCCATGTAGAGTGTTTTGTAGGTACTAATTTGTTTTTGCCAACGGCATTATACCTGAAATTTTTTAGAGCACAATACAATCTCTTAATTAGGTGACCCTTTGTCACTATAAATATAGCTTTTAATAAAATAACAGAAACAGAAGCGCGTTGCGGTACATTAGACATGTACCCAAGAATCAGTAGACTTCCAACTGGAACTTGTGAAATTTCAACTCAATTTCGACTCGTTAAAAGTTCTAACGATAAATTCCGAAACAAAATTTTCTGTAACAGACATTCCAGTAAATAAAGATTAAAGTATTTAATCAGTTTGTTCTAGGGATCCACTTCCACGATGGGCGGTACTTCCTCGCTTTTAACAAAAAGTTTTGACGTGACTTATATCTTTTGAACTTTACTTAAATTGGACGAACAAATTCTTAGCAACACAAGAGGAAAAATGTTTGGCAAAAAAGATTTCAAAAATGTGTCTTCAAGTGCCCTCAATAATGTTACGGGATGTTTATTTCGGTACTTACGGAAGACTTTCTGAAGATTTTTTCCAAAGCAATTATACCTGTAAAAAGTAAAGAAAGGATATGTTAATCACTTCAATTAATAAAGGTGTGATATAATTTAGCTTAGAGTAGGAAACAAGGCAATATATGAATTGGAAGTAAGTGAAAACAGGGTAAAGAATTAAATGTAAGGTAAAGACGAATAATTAGAAATTTTTAAACCAACTAAAGGTATACCTACACAAAAAGTTTTTCAAAAGTTTGACATTTATTGTATTTATTTGTAAAATAAAAGTTTTGAAAAAATAAACAATAAATATGAGTCGGTATTAGTGAATTAAGCTTTTTGATTCCCATATCTGTTACATTAAAATTTGACAGTGCATTAGTATTATTGGTAGGATATTACTATTTAAATGTGTGCGTAGGTGTGGGATCAAAGCAACGTTATGCGTTTCGGCTTACCATTTCAAGATAAAGGCGTGTTATGGAGACGCCTATACCATAAGGTAAAAGATTACTATTTTATTTACTACTCAAAAACGTTTGATAATCTATGTCTTAATTAACCAAGCGAGAGACGCCAGCATAGCGGGTTTCTAAAGTTAAAGTTTTTAATCGCTTAAAAGCTTCGGTGTGCGTTCGATATTCAACTTTATAATTGAGATGTTTGAGAGTACTTTTACAGTGAAATAGGATATGAACAAGCCACCAAAAAGCCTGGCGATACCGATTTCGTGGTACAAGGTGTTTTACATGTGTTTTGTCGGCGAGCCATATCCATTTGCTTCGGGCTGATTTGATTAGAGGCTATTCTGATAAATAGCACTAACATTCTTTATTCCGAATGTGTTAAAATAAGAGACCTCAATCGATGCCGTTGACCTCGGAGATCCTGCCAGCCCATTTTTTATTGGACCCGTAAAATCTTCACTAAATCGATGAATCGAGCGGAAAGATAAATTTTGTTTTAATAAGCCTCACTCCTTTATCTGAGATGATCGACCATAAATCTGAACTCGTTCCCTTTAAATTCAAAATTTAAAACTGGTACATAAAACAAACAGGATCTTTTTGTAAGGTAATCTCCACCGAAAATCTCTCCAAAATTTATTTGGGTGAACTGGAATCAATCAGAATACTGCAGTGCCATTGACCATAAACAATCTTGGACAAACGTCGATAAAGTCAGTTTACGATCTGCCACCTCGTTTATAACAGAAAGCGTCGAAACAAAACAAAGTCCCGGTAATATGGTATTAACAAAATGGTCCGCACTCAATAGTATTGTTACACTAACAAATTTATGATAATTCGTGGCAGTAAAATGGTATTGGGGTAACTTTGTCATTAAAATGTTCTATCACGACTGTTCCGGATTTATTTATAGTTGTCATTCAATCAGGCTGGTTTGATGGGTTTGGGCCAGGATCTTTATGGAATAATTTATGGGGCTTATAGGGCCGGACATACTTAGATGACTTTCTCGAATCGAATACTAAATTATTGACTATGGAACATCGGATTTTGAGAAATAAATTTGTTTTTAGTTATAATCTGTTTTATGAAACTAATGTTTTAAAAATTCTTTTTAATTATTTCAGTACAACATAATCTAATGTAGTGAATGTTGTATGTTATATTATAACATACAACGTTTACCAATAAAATCAGTGTGAATTGGTTATATTGTTGTGAAATACAAACCAAGAACTCGGACAACTCATGTTACTTTCAATCTAAATGTCAAATGAAAAAGTCAAACTCAGTAACAGATTGGCCCACAAAAACTCACAGCCTAATTTTCACACTCAAAACGGTATTAAGCAGGCATGAGATTTTTATAAATCGCCCAATCTTACGAAATAATTACGGCAGGTTTGTTCATTCTATCAAACGTGACAGCTTTTAATTATCTGCAATTTATATGTAAAAAACGAGTGTCTGATTTCACGGATATTATTAAAGAGCCTATTTCATACGTGAAGTGTTCGTTAACATATCTGACCCTTGGGTATTGACGTTGATTCATTCGTTTAACGGTGACTTGTGCGATTTCATTATACATAGAAGGCTTAACAAACAGACAAACTGATTGACAACTCCAACTGACACGGCATAAAGTCTAGAATTGGATGTAAAAATAAAATTGTTGAGAAATTCGTGAGAATACTGAATTATGACGAGTGAATGCTAGCGTAGATGTTAAATAAGCATGAATAAGTGGTTAAGGTAAACCGTCTTAGAAGCTGTGTGTATGAAAGTACAGTCGCGGAATCGGAATATTAAGCAGATAAATAAGCTTCGTTGCAGTATCACAACCCGTCAACCCTCAACGTCACACGAGCGATGACACATTATAATGACATGCCTATGTTCGTGAACGGAAAGAAGAACCGTATTTGTATCTCTGTCATTCCGTGTATGACATCAGTGACAATGAAATGTCTGTTTGTTTTATTTGGATTTGGAATTCCTATTTGAATATAAATAAAATTTCATGCAATAGACGAATCATCGAAGACGATAGAGAAAGCTGTGAATATTCCGATCAGGCAACTGTCGCATTAATAATGCGACAATTGCCTGATCGGAATATATCATTAATTTAAAATGATATTTTTTTCATAATGATGACAAACTTTATTAAATACCAAATTAAGCAATATCATCATCATGTCAGCCGAACGACGTCCACTACTGGGCATAGGCCTCCCCCAAGGATCTCCACAACAATTGAGCAATATGAAGGGAGTTAATTAAAATATTTTTGAAAATTAAACGTTCAATTTTGAGTTACGAGACTCTTAGATACGAGACACCACAATATCGTTCTTCTCTTCATCAATCGTTTATCATCGAGTACGTGTCTCTACATGCTAAACATTCAAATTCTGCGACTGTACCTACAATGTTAAGAAGATAAAATCTACCAATAAATGTAAAGTAATGTGCGAGTATGATTGTGTGTAAGTTTATGCACACACTGGTTTCTTTTGTTTTACGTAAGTATATTTTTCGGTTAAACTTTAGTCTAATGAATCTAGGTAATGCTAATATCAAATTAAGTACGTAATAGTCTTAAGTAAAGTAATTATGCCTGCCATTTAATACCAGATAAAATCGATCCAAACATCTGTAGACGTTTAAAATGTAGCCTAAAACAGTCTCTGCTTCCACCGGAAAAAAAATGAGTAGTCATAGATAAAGTCATGAGAATGACAACTAGCTCACGAGCACGTTGGAATCCGTAGCTGTCATGGGACGCCCATCAAAATGAACCAGATTCGAAGTCATTTTGACAGGGTCAAGGCTTGAGGTGGCCCCGCAAGATTAATAGGTGCCGCCGCTTAAATGCAACTAAGTCAAAGTAACTGCGAAGATATCACTCAAATCTAAACTGGTAAGCTCTTTGTAACTGTCGAAGTTTCTGTTAATACAAGATTTGTTAGTACGTTTCATAGTTTCATTTCATAGTTTCATTTATTTATTGCTATTCCACAGTGTATAAAAGTTCTTAATAATAGTACAGTTCGTTGTGGACCCTGTAAGGGCACAGCAAAATAGAAGAGAGGAGGAAACCCCTAAAATGAATCATTAAAATATTATTTTATTGAATAATAACATTTTGATAGGAGTATAGTTTTTAAATCATTTAAAAATGTTTTCTCGTCCTACGTATTAAGTCAATATTTTTAAAGAAGCACTATAATTTTAAAGAAACACTCATTCATTCGTTCAGTAAGTATTTTCTTTTTATCTTTTAAATAAAATGACGCAAGATTTCTAACTATAATTTATATGAAAACCGCAAACAAAAATGTGTTTCCAAGTTTTACTTAAAAAAATTCTTGGCTTTTTATTTTCCTATTTGATACTAATCAAATTACCTACATTCATTAGCTACGAGGATACAAGAGCCTTCTGTTGTTTTATTGTCAAGGACTGTCAAGTTGACATTTTTGTTTCCCTAATTGCATGGTAAGACAAAGAATTAAAAAATAAAATCCTTATCTCCTGTAAAGTGTCTTTAATGATTCAGTCTATTTGGAACAAGAAGCCATCACAACAATAATTTCAAAAGCATTCGATCAAAACATCGTCGAATTTCCTGATGGGCCATTAGAAAAATTGCTCGTTCAACTTCGGACAAATGTTACGAGAAGTGAAAAAAAATTGTGGGGATCTCAGAGTCGTGAGACGCAACAAAATGAAGAAATTAACGAAATCGGTGAAACAGCCCGAGATAACTTAATCGCCTCGTAGGAACCGGTTATTCTTTTTTTTTGTTCTTTGTAAGGTCACAGGATCCCGGTTGTTTGTAACACGGTTGATTGTTTTTGATGTTCGGATCGTAAAACTTCGTTCTTTGTTGAGTTATAATTTCGTTTGGGTTAGCTAAAAAGGTGCGGTAATAGGACTTTGAAAAGTGTTTTTTTTTTTGGTAACTTGATTCACGCTTCATTGGCTATTAACGTTTATGTGGCGAGTGAAAAATTAAGAACCTTGTTATATTTGTCTCTATTCGAAGTCATAGTTTAAAAAGTAGGATTAATTCTTCTATTCTTCAGCTATGATTCTAATCACAAAGAACATTACAACTTCAGAGTTCCTTGTTTTGTAATAATTTCCGTCTAAATTCACATTTGCTTTGTTGCATGCACAGTATCTCTGCCGATACAATAACCTACTCTTGTTACACTAAACTTTAATAAATCTCAGTTGGTAACGATCTCATGAGGTTACGAGCCACTGACACTGCAATAAGTTAAAGAGCACAATGTTAGGTAGCACAGTGTGTTTGTAAAGCCTTGTTTAGAAGTAAACCTTTTTAATTTAATTTTTATTGTAATTTACTTTAGCACTATTTGCTTTCATCATCATCATCAGCTATTTATAAGTCGCCACTGACTGCTGGGGCACTGGCCTTCCTTATGGATGAATGTGATGGTTCCAATATTTATTTATTACCTATTACCTGTCCGCATGCATTATTAATGGTTTTAACTAAATACATAAGACAATAATAGGTAAATAGTAAAATCAGCAACAATACAGCTGTTGTTACTCGTGAAAGATTTCCACTTTCTTGCTCTAATCCCACTTGCTTGCTTAATTGAAACAAGTAACAAAATAACTCACGAACAGCAAACTATTAGGGAGATTCTCAAGAAATTTTGTATCAAGAAAACTGATTGGTAAGCAATTTTAAAATGGCTCCGTCCGCGCCGATGAACGAGCCCCAAGCACACTTTGTGTGAAGCCGGCGCGGCGTGCGCTCTGAGAGATGTCGGGTCGCCACCCGGTCGGTCCGGAGATCACGAACGCGTTTCGTCGTATGCCTCAAGTGGGCTCTTTAAAAACGCTTCTGATTTTGGTTCCGTTTTATTTTTTCAGATATAAAAATAAATTTTATAAATTCGTTACTTACTATTTATTTTTTGGTAGAGAAGGATATTTTGGTCGCCAGCACAAACGCGTTTCGTCGTGTGGATCCAATGCTCTTTAAAAAGGCTTCTGATGTCTATCGTACTTCTATATGGTAGATTCAACAATGAAATTATATTTTTTTTTATTATTTTCTTTTCAAAATGAAAAATATATTTTGTCGTTTAGCAATTTTAAAATGACCCCGTCCGCGCCGATGAACGAGCCCCAAGCACACTTTGTGTGAAGCCGGCGCGGCGTGCGCTCTGAGAGATGTCGGGTCGCCACCCGGTCGGTCCGGAGATCACGAACGCGTTTCGTCGTGTGCCGCAAGTGGGCTCTTCAAAAACGCTTCTGATTTTGGTTCCATTTTTGTTATAATTTTAGATTTCAGAATAAATTTTATAAATTCGTTACTTAATATTTATTTTTTGGTAAAGAAGAATATTTTGATCGCCAGCATAATCGCGTTTCGTCGTGTGGATCAAATGCTCTTTAAAAAGGCTTCGGATGTCCATTGTACTTCTATATGGTAGATTCAACAATGAAATTATATTTTTTTTTTATTTTCTTTTCAAAATGAAAAATATATTTTGTCGTTTAGCAATTTTAAAATGACCCCGTTACAATTGTCTTTTCAAAATGAAAAATATATTTTTGTCGTTTTGCAATTTGAAATGGTCCCGTCCGCGCCGCTGAACGAGCCCCAAGCACACTTTGTGTGAAGCCGGCGCGGCGTGCGCTCTGAGAGATGTCGGGTCGCCAGCATAATCGCGTTTCGTCGTGTGGATTAAATGCTCTTTAAAAAGGCTTCTGATGTCCATCTTTCTTTTATATGGTAGATTTAACAAAGAAATGATATATTTTTTTACTATTTTCTTTTCAAAATGAAAAATATATTTTTGTCGTTTTGCAATTTGAAATGGTCCCGTCCCGCCTCCTCGCCAATGAACGAGCCCCAAGCACACTTTGTGTGAAGCCGGCGCTGCGTGCGCTCTGAGAGATGTCAGGTCGCCACCCGGTCGATCCGGAGATCACGAACGCGTTTCGTCGTGTGCCGCAAGTGGGCTCTTCAAAAACGCTTCTGATTTTGGTTCCATTTTTGTTATAATTTGAGATTTAAGAATAAATTTTATAAATTCGTTACTTACTATTTATTTTTTGGTAGAGAAGGATATTTTGGTCGCCAGCACAAAAGCGTTTCGTCGTGTGGATCCAGTGCTCTTTAAAAAGGCTTCTGATTTCCATCGTCCTTTTATATGGTAGGTAGGTGTATTAACAACGCTATTATATATTTTTTTTAACTATTTTCTTTTCAAAATGAAAAATATATTTTTGTCGTTTAGCAATTTAAAATGGCCCCGTCCCGCCTTCTCGCCAATGAGCGAGCCCCAAGCACACTTTGTGTGAAGCCGGCGCGGCGTGCGCTCTGAGAGATGTCGGGTCGCCACCCGGTCGGTCCGGAGATCACGAACGCGGTTCGTCGTATGCCTCAAGTGGGCTCTTGAAAAACGCTTCTGATTTTGGTTCCATCTTTGTTATAATTTCAGATTTAAGATTAAATTTTATAAATTCGTTACTTACTATTTATTTTTGGTAAAGAAGGATATTTTGGTCGCCAGCACAATGGTGTTTCGTCGTGTGAATCAAAAGGCCCGTCCGCGACGATGAACGAGCCCCAAGCACACTTTGTGTGAAGCCGGCGCGGCGTGCGCTCTGAGAGATGTCGGGTCGCCACCCGGTCGGTCCGGAGATCACGAACGCGTTTCGTCGTATGCCTCAAGTGGGCTCTTCAAAAACGCTTCTGATTTTTGTTCCATTTTTGTTATAATTTGAGATTTAAGAATAAGTTTTATAAATTAGTTACTTACTATTTATTTTTGGTAAAGAAGGATATTTTGGTCGCCAGCACAATGGCGTTTCGTCGTGTGAATCAAAAGGCTCGTCCGCGACGATGAACGAGCCCCAAGCACACTTTGTGTGAAGCCGGCGCGGCGTGCGCTCTGAGAGATGTCGGGTCACCACCCGGTCGGTCCGGAGATCACGAACGAGTTTTTTCGTGTGCCTCAAGTTGTCTCTTCAAAAACGCTTCTGATTGTGACCCTTTTCTTATAAAATTTCAATTTAATTAAAATGTAATATACCTAAGTATTTCTTTTCTGAAGCAGATTTCTGTCTGAGATAAAAATTTTGTATGTAAATAATGATTTTCAGCAAGTTTTATCATAAATATCTGATAATTGAATTTTTATAGTAGGTACCTAGTATTTTTTTTTTTTGAGTTTGCCACATTGCATACAATATGTATTATCATTGGCTAACTTAGCATCTTTATGTTTATTGTCTCTTATATCTATGTGTGACCCACGACTTTCACTGTTCCGGTGAATGCTTTATCAACTAAGCAATGGAGTCAGTATTAAAAGCATTCGCCCGGATAGTAAAAGGTCATGGCTTCGAGTCCCATCGGAGCTAGTTTGAGTTCAATTTCAGTTAAATTTTTTCAACATTTCATTTTCGATATTCAAAATTGATATCACCTGTTCCAAAAATAAGGATTTAAAAAAAATTATTATTGCTTAAAATCCGCCACTTTATCGACAAATTTTATAACTTGCGCCAGCCCCTTGACTGAGACGAATTATTATTTTTATAGTAATCGGTGCTCAGATAGATTGCCTGTGATTTGAGGCTTTCAGGGTTTTGGTTTCGCGAACAGCGGCTTTATTAGGAAAATGGAAAGATGAATTGCGCGTTTTATATTTGACATTACTCTTTCTGCAAGAGCCCCCAGTATTGCTTGCATTTGGACTCTCGATTTATCTTGCTTTACATTTCACTTCATTTTCTTCACGGATTTTTTTATTATAAATGGAAATGACAGGCCGTCTTTGTGACATTTTTCAATTATTTATTTTTTTCATTTATCACATTCATCTCTTACTAATTTATGTATAGCTATGCATAACAACAACCGCACTGAGCCCGCGTGGTGGGTCATGGCTCATTCTCCTTATTCATCCATAAGGAAGGCCAGTGCCCCAGCAGTGCGGGGACATTAAATGGCTGATGATGATGATGATGATGATGATGATGATGATGATAGAATGACTTTAAGATTTTTCCTAATGTCGCCACTGAGCCACGAAATGACTGTGAGGAGTCGAAGGTTCTAGTCTTATCAGAACTACTTAGTTTTGTGACGGGTCGATGTTTTCACATATCTCATTTTCAGTAATAGTTTAACATCTCTTACTAATTTATGTATAGCTATGCATAACAACCGCTCTCCTAGTATCTACTGTACACAAACAGACGTACATAAACCACCACTGTTAATGTTAAGAGAGCAAAGTGAATAATGTGATAAATGCGATTCGGTTGCGCCTCAAAAGCTCTTTATTTCACCGACGGTTTGTTGACGCCGTTATTCAAATCTTCGCAATCCACGAAATTAAAAACCGAAGACATTAGGAATAAATAAAAAGTATTACAATTTATTTTAATTTTAAGTTTTTTGCATTCACAATGCAATTTTTATTACAGAAAAATGGAGTTGTGAGACGGGTCGATTTTTTCTAAATACTTCATTTTCCAAGTATTACAATGTAAAAGGTTCCGTAGACTAAAATATTAGAATTTGGATAAAAGTGTACTAAGATAAATAAACCGGTAACAGACAAATTGAATGAAATCAGCTTCAATAATAATTTAAAAGATATATTTAGTTACAAAATGAGGTAAAACAAATCAAATACAAACAATTTTATTAAATCTTACTTGTTAAAACACGAGAAATTGTTAAAATCACATTGCATGCTATGAGTATCTTTATAAGTTTTTAATAGAGAAAAACATTGCACTTGATTTACATACATTTCCAGTAGGTACCTAGAATATGAGTCGCTCCTAATAAACTCGAACATACATTACCAAAAAAAAAATATAGGTACTACAACTCCCAAGATATCGAAAGAAAATTATCTTATAAATTTATATGTCTAGTCCAAACATAAGAACATAATATTAGTCATTAACTGAACCTAATTATATTACCTGTAAGATATAGCCTGAAGCCAATAAGCCGATAAGCCGATAAACAAAAATGGATGTACAACATTACCAAAATAAATTCAACCTGTATTCCCAAAATTTACATTTGCCAATCACAACTGTATAATGTAAGCTCATTATCAATATATTGATAGTCAAACATAGTTGCAGCTTACATCGAAAATAACAGGGTATAATACATTTCATTATATTCTAGTAATTTTATGGTACGTACGGTAATACTATTAAAATAGGACTGTATTTGACAAAGGATAATGAGTTTATTAAGATATCGTGGCAGATTGTTGAATTTGCTTTTTAATATCAAGAAAGACTAATAAAACTAAAAAAAAACTTTTTATTAAAGTATTTTAGAAAAAATCGACCCATCTCACAACTTCCTCTGATGGGACTCGAACCCACGACCTTTCGCTATCCGGGCGACTGCTCAAATCTCTGAGCTCCGTTAACGACTCCGTAGCTCAGAGGTGAGCAGTTGCCCGGATAGCAAAAGGTCGTGGGTTCGAGTCCCATCGGAGGTAGTTGTGAAATGAGTCGTTTTTTTTCTAAAATACTTCATTTTTCCATTTTTCAATAAAAAAAAACCTTTGCCTCTATTGTCTTAATATTATAAAGAGGAAAGGTTGGATTCTTTGAATTTGAGTTAAATTGGCTCTGAAACAACTGGACCTATTTAGACAACTCTTTGACCATTATAAAGCTACATTCTTCCCGAGTCACATAGGCTATAATTTTTCCAAGTATTCCCACGGGAACGGGTACCACTAGTCCTACTCCTGCTAATATTATAAATGTGAAGGTTTAGGTGTTTGAATGTTTGTTACTCAATCACGCCAAAACGGCTGAACGGATTTGGCTGAAATTTGCGACACAGATACTTTGTAGCCTGGAGAGGAACATATAAGCTACTTTTTATCCCGGAAAATATCACATCCCATGCAATGACCTCGTGTAGTTTACGTGGGTGAAGCCACGGGCGGAAAGCTTGTATTGTAAAACATCGCTGAACCATTTTTTTAAACAACATTATTGAAACGAATATTACTGCTTCAATACCTCTTGAATATAATACCCGAATACTAAAACGCAAAGCCGCGATTTATAACATAAATAAAAAAAAACAAAATCCCAAAATCCAGTGTTATCCCAAATTCGCTAAAGTTAAACAAACTTACTTGATATCGGCCCGAAAAAACGAAGTTTGTTACCTTAAATCCCCTCGCGCTTCATAATTTCCGAAGGAACCCCAATAAATGAGGATTTAGGGCGTGCCTGCCTGTCAACGGTTAACATATTAAATTTATGTTAATAACAAGATAATACATATTAAGGCCGCCATTGGCAGGTCATGGTTTGCTAGGCACGATTCAAATTTCGAAATTAAAACTTATAAATTATATTGTTTGGGTTCGCTCTTTGATATTTCTTAATTAAAGGTTATTACATTAATTAGCGTTAAAGAAAGTGTTTTCATCGTTAAAAGTTATGTAGGCGGGGTTGAGTGTACTTGTTCGTTCATTATTAAAGTAAGTCTTTATTATTGCTATTTCTCAAATACAAACAATTAACTTTTAATTATTTGATTGATTTATTTACGTTTTTCAGGTACAGTTTCAAACTCCTACAGTTACAACACAGTTGCACTATAGGTATTTATATATCTTAACGTACTTAATAGTAGAAATGCAAACAAAGTCAACATTTAAATTGAAATGAAACACGGAATTCAAATTGTCAAAGCTTGATCTCTGTTGTCCGTAAAGACAATCACAATCCCAAATCATATAACACTAAATAGTATTACATGATCTGAGATCACAAAAGTAACACTTGACATTACATTTTACTACTTTAGGGCCAGACTGAACCAATGGTTAAAAAAGTAACTAATAGTCAAATATCTTGAAAATTTGTTTTTTAAGCAATAGTTCGCTTATCGTTTAGTGTCGTCCTGTACAGTACAGTAACTGTAACACAATAGAAAAATGGAAAATGAAGTATTTAGAAAAAATCGACCCGTCTCACAACCAGCTCCGATGGGACCCGACCCTGGTTGTGAGAAAAAATCGACCCGTCTCACAACCAGGGTCGGGTCCCATCGGAGCTGGTTGTGAGACGGGTCGATTTTTTCTAAATACTTCATTTTCCATTTTTCTATAGTAAAAATTGCATTGTGAATGCAAAAAAAATAAAAATAAAAATAACTTTAACACAAGTTTTGTCTAAAATCCAAACAGACCCATAAAGCCTGTTCGCAAACCATTCGCTCCCACCAAAACCCATAACTCTGATTACTACAACGACACGGATCAAAACAAAGCTTTTTGATCCCAAACAAATTGATAACGCCGCACCCGATCAATCAAGCTATCACCACTGTTCGTGTGACGCCAGCCTAATCCATTACATCCTTCCACTTAATAAACTCCCGTCTCGACTTATTTACAAATTGATAAATATTTGATGTATGCTGTGAGGCTACTGCGAGATAACGAACGTGAAGTGACACTTTTTTTACGCTGTGGCCTTCTTGATGACTCGTAATAATATTTTGTAGGACGTAGATAGTAGGTTGACCATATTGAATTAAGATATGGAGTTCTTTGAAACGTTAAACGTTAAGGGTCTGAAAATTATAAATTTTATGACCTTAGAAAAAACTTAGTAACAAGTGGAAGAAGCAAAGCAAATTATTACTAGAATATCGTAACATTAATCTTAGACATTGATTCCAAAAATGTTGCGGATATATAATACGAAGATTTTAGAAACAGGGATGTTATAAAATATTTAGACACAGAAAAACAGAAACCAGAATATATTTCAAAAGGACATCACCACCATCACATACATTGTTCAAACACCAGACTGCAGTAGCTTATAGTATCACGAAAAATAAAGCAAAATAAGTAATTTTTGACGACCTTCGTGACCGAGTGGTGTACGCGCCGATTTTCAAGGTGTCCCTATTTCTAGATTTTCTAGAGGTCCCGGTTCAATTCCCGGTCGGGTAAATTGTAAACGAACTTTTCAGTAATTCCTCTAGTCTGGGTGTATGCGGTACCTGCCGTTGTTTCCAATTTCCATAATACTGCTTATCCGTATGTGATGGTGTCCAATATTTATTTATATTCGTATCTATTCACAGCAGTAATTGTGACTTTGCTCAAGTACACCGTACAAATAAAGCTAAACTCAACCGGTCAATATCTCCATTCTAATTTCACTGATAGCAAACCCAATGAACACGTCAAATACCATTAAATTATGGTTTCTAATCTTAGTAGAAGTAACACCCAACATTAAGTATATTAGCATTAGTTAGAAACCGACCAAGTGTCTTCATAGATAAACGGTACAGGAACTTTTGTAACTGGCTACTTAAAAAGATAAAAAGGGAATACGAAAGGGATCTTATTGCAAGTGCAGCTAACACTAATAATAGAGTTTTGTGGGATACAATTAAGCAATTAACGCATTCCAAAAAAAATAACAACCCTGCTACTGATCTCATTTCATCTGTTAGCCCCCAAGACTCTATTAACAATGTTAACAAATTTTTTGTCTCCATTGGAAAGGACCTCGCAGATCGTTATCAGCACACAAATTCCAACTCTAAAGTACATGCATCTCGCACTCCTTATTCGTTTGTTTTGGATCCAATTAATGAGTCTGAGGTACTTTCTTGCATACTGAACCTAAAAAAAGATAAAACTGCTGGCCGTGATAATATTACTGGACTTTTTCTAAAACGCTATCATCAAATATTGGTCTCACCATTAACTCACATCTTTAATCTCATCTTCTCAACTGGTATTTTTCCAGACGCATTTAAGCTTGCGGAAGTAGTCCCCATCTACAAGAGTGGTGACAGAGGCAGTGTCAATAACTATCGACCTATCTCTAAATTATCTACCCTTTCAAAATTAATAGAAAAACTTCTTAACAAACGACTAATAAATTACCTAACCTCTAATAATCTACTTGCACGTTCACAATTTGGATTTAGAACCGGTTCCTCTACCAATGATGCAGTTCACGAACTAACTGACCACATAGTTAATAGTCTTGACAATAAAAAGAAGGTTATAGCTATATTTCTAGATTTAGCTAAAGCTTTTGACACTGTCTCTGTCCCCCTCTTGCTAAGCATGCTTGAAACAATGGGTATAAGAGGCATTCAGCACCAACTTTTCAGAAGTTACTTAACCAATAGACAACAGAGAGTAAGGGTCGGTGAATTAACTAGTGATGACTTACTGATCACTAATGGTGTTCCCCAGGGAAGTGTTATGGGTCCTACGCTATTCCTCGTTTTTATTAACGAACTTTGTAATCTCCAATTACAAAATGGTAAAATTGTTACATTCGCCGACGACACGGCGCTTATTTTCCATGGTGATAGTTGGGAAGAGGCCTATCAGCTTGCTCAGCTGGGTTTCAACCAAGTTACATCATGGCTCAAAAACAATGCCCTTGTACTTAATGTTGAAAAGACGAAATTCTTACCTTTCTCAATCAAAAGTGTACCATCTTCTACTCATGAAAAGTTTTCTCTTGTAGCTCATTTCTGCACACAAGATGAAATGTGTTGCTGTGACACCATCACTATTGCCAAAGATATTAAGTATTTAGGTGTTGTCATTGACAGCAATCTTAATTTTTATAGCCATTTGGATTTACTCTCTGCCAGAACCCGCAAGCTCATCTACATTTTTAAAAACCTTAGACATATAGCTGACAAAAATATCATAAAACTGATTTACCAATCTCTCTGCCAATCTATTTTATCCTACTGTATCACCGTGTGGGGTGGTACTTGTAAATCCAAATTCTTAACAGTAGAAAGGTCTCAAAGAGCAATATTAAAGGTTGGACATTCTCTGCCTTTTCTCTTTCCCACTACAGATCTCTATACTGTAAGTGATGTTTTAACAGTTCGACAACTGTTCATTCTTAACGTTGTCCTTAAGCAACACTCCCTCACTAACTATGATCCTTCTCGATTAGCTCACAAGCGTATCAGACACAAAGTCTGCTCAAATGTGCAATGTTCCACAGCATTTGCAATGAAATTCTTTGGGTATTTAGGTGGTTTTATATACAACAGAGTAAACGAGAAAACTAATATTTATCATCTCACAAAGTTCAAATGTAAAAAGGTAACTACAGCTTGGTTAAAAACACTAGATTATGACTCCACAGAAAAATTGCTATTGGTCACAACTTAAAAAGCATACACACACACACACACATACACACACACAAACACACACGCACGCACACACACATTATAGTTTTTCACATTTGTTAATCCTAATGATGTAATTATAAAGATACAGTAACAGTTCATATTGTCATTACTTAAATATAAGTTTCATTCACGTGGTCCGGAATGGGAGGGACTGGTTATCTGTCATACCGGTCTCCGAGTACAGACACCAGTCTCTCGCATAGATTTCATCGAATTATGTACTCACTTTGTATACTAAACTGTAATACTTACTGTCTATGTGAGAGAAGAAAAATAAAGATTTATTATTATTATTATTATAGAATCGTGTCCAGAAAGACCCGTTCTCGGATAATTGCAGTTAAAGGTATTTTAAAGGGCCAGCTAGTGGTGTACACTTTATCGATACTGCTTATCGTAAAGTTCAGATCGCAATCTTTACTTAATTAAAGTAAATTAAGGCGTTGGTTGAACTATTTTAAATGTTACATTAGTTCCAATTTATAAATTACAAAGTGGAAATGGTGTTACTCCACATTTGCTGAAATATTGCTTTCTGTTACGCCATTCTGTCTACATCAATCATTTGCTTATTGAAGAAAATATTTGACAATAAAAGAACGATTGGCAAAGAATTTCAAATTGTATTCGATCAATTCGCTACGCTAGGTTATGCTCTACTCCTCAAATCTCTCCTATCCTTTAAGCCTAAATCCTTCATACTTTTTGTTATTATGGTGTGGCAAATAAAAAATTGTTAGGGCAGAAGCCCCGGTCTTAACCACTTTTTGCTCTAAACGTTTGCTAAATAACTTTTTGTCATTATTGCCAAGGGCAATTTAAAATAAGTTATCTTAAGATCATAGTAACAATCGTTAGAATTCATTTTCATACTACTTTTTTCAATAAATCGCCATTTTCTGTTTTAATTTTTTTGTACGGAAATTTTAAGGTTTTGGATATAATTTATTATTAACCTTTGTTTTTTAAAATTAAATTGTTGTTTTGCAATTATTGGTTTCTAGTACATTAGAATATATCAATTTAACCTGGGTTTGGTTTTAATTTTTCGTTATACTTACAAAAGTTTGACTATCAATAAGTGAACAAGATCAGGGAATTTGGCACCTCTCACACATTTTGCGTTATATCCAAAAACCTTTTTTTTATTTGAAAAATGTACCTTTAAAGGAAGATAAATTCTCTAAAATTAAAGATATAATTTGTGTCTTAAATACCTAAGACCATTTAGGTCTTAGTGATTAAAAGTGAAAAAATCCTTAAAGTGATTAGCAAGAAGAGGAAAGGGCAGTCTATATACTACTTGCACTGAAAAAGGTCATTCCAATAGGTATCGGAAACGTTGATCGTCCATTATTCTGTTGTCCTATTACTTAAGGGGGTAAAAGACTATACGTAGCTTAATATCACATGTATTAAGATAGGTAATGAGAGTTAAGTAAAGAATGTTAATTAAATGTCCCCGTAATGTTTCCAGTCATTAAAGACTCCAATCCATGAAGCATACTAATTGTGTCTTCCATCTTGGAGCAGCCCACGCAAACATGTTAATTAGGCTTAACCAGAGTATTTCTGAGACGTTTTATAACTCTATTCCGGAGTAAATGACCATTGACACGCGAGGTGAGCGGTTGCGAATTGCCCCTTTTTGTGGCACGACCTGTAATAAAGTTATTATCCTCTTGGTGACAGAGATGCTTTATTTACTATCTCCTTAAGTAGGTACCTTGAAGGCATTGAAGCTATAAAGCGTCAAGAAATATCAAGATAATATTGGTAAGAACTAAGGCTACCAAATTTATTCCTATGGGTAGTACAAATATGGTTAGTAATTTTATAACTTAGGACTTTATCTATCAGCAGAAAACAAATTTCTAGAAAATATATGTAAACTTAACTCCTATTGCATTTGGTATTTCAAATATTTGGTAATTAAAATATGAGTCTGTCCTGCCTAAGCAATCTTTGGCCTGTTTTTTGACCAAAGAAAAAAATTCTGTAGGTGGAGATCAAGTATCTCCACATATTTTTTTTTTATTCTTTGGTTAAAGTAAACAATATAGTTATATATCATCATCATCTTTATCAAGCTGTAAATTTCATACTTTTTGCTATTTCAATGCGAACAGCTCGATTAATGTCCCATCCCTATGCAATTTATGACAAAAACACTTGCATCACTAACATGTGCAGTTGTATATCCGTCGGTTGTCTTGAATGTGAGGAGAATTTGCTTTGTAACGACTTTTTTGTATGATTTGTTGGAGGAGTTTGATCGTGTTTCTGTTTTAAAATCAACAGCTCATCAAGATTTGTATTTGCAATAGGTACTTACGTCTGAATACTCGAAAGCAACTCAACTTTGGGAGCATCTCAAACATCATGCTGTCTCTTTCATATCTTTGACATTCAAAGCGACAGAGCAATGTTTGAGACGCTCCCAAAGCTAAGTAGCTTTATAGTATTCGTAAATTATGAACGTAATGTCAATAACATTTGCTTTTGTCGTAAATAATATTTTAAAATATAAATCCTTCAGCGCATGTTGAGAACTTATATCAACAGTTGGATTAGCTGATGTAATTATTCAGGTATTTTTTTAAAGTAACGATAAAAATATGCGCCTGATTGTTTTATATTAATTTGCACAGTCAAATTTACAAAAAATTCAATAGAAATTGTCATCGTTCTCTTCTCTTTACCCAAATTTTATTTGAGATCAATGATCATCATTACTTTTGTCTTATTTGGGCTAGAATTGCAAAAAAATTGCAACATGTAAGTAAACATTTTCAAAAGAAAAAAACGAGTTTAAAAGTGTCACTTGAAATATAAGTTATGCCACGAAAGTATATCATTATCACATAAGTCGTCATAAGCAAACATTAAATAGATCTACCATATGAATGTAATATAATGTGAATGTAACCTCATAAATGGTGAATGTGTTGTGTCATAATGTGTCAGAGTTGGTTTAGTCATCGTGTTGACTCAAGTTGATATTTCACCTTTGAAGTCCGCTACTGATAATATTACGCGGTCATTGAACTGCTGAGAAGTGGATAAAAGATACTTGTGTACTTGATCCTTAACAAAACGTCGTCTAAGTGGCATTTTAAACTGTATTAGTGCACTACTGTTTATTTTAAAATTTATATTTAATAATGTTGGTTTAACCTACTTAAGTTTCTAAACAATGATACATTTTAAAAGTAAGTTTCTATTAACGTTTCTAGACACATTTTTGGGAAACAGTTGCGCTGATTTTATTAAATTTAAATAAATGGACGGAATGCCAAAAGTATAGGCTTAATATACTTATTTGTATTATTTTTCAATAAAATGCATTGTTAGTATTAAGAAATACCAAAACCTCAATAATACAAACTGATATACCTACCTACTAAAAGATATTAAATAAAGATTAGCCGAAAAGGTTATACATAATCTGAAACAGTCTTCATATTTCATCCCACATCCACACTCCTTGATTTTAGACACAGACATTTAATATCAAGTCAATTTAGACAAAATTCACTCCATGTCCTTTGATCAAATAATAAACACGTATATCTTTAAATTCCTTCCACTCAGATATCGAGGGTATCTGTTTGAGTTCGGTTAATACGTTTTAACCCAATATTTGCGCGGCTGCTAGTTCGAAGCTGATCAAATACAATTGTGACATCACGATCCTGAGGGAGCAACTTTATGTGGGAAAAATTTAACTCAAATAATGTGTTGGAGATGGAATAATATCATGAAATAGGAGTGGCTCTGTTTTAATTTTCTTTCTTTGAAGGCAAAGGTCACAGGTCACTTTTACATTCAGACCCGTAGCACAGTGGATAACGCGCTCGACCTGATGACCGACCGACAGATCGACCATTGCAATAGAGTATCAGGTAATACTCTATTGCATTGCTTGGTCATGAGCTGCGTGACCCAAAATTAATTATTTCGAGCTCCTCTGTGCTTCGGAAGGAAGGTTACGCCGTTTTTTCTGGCTGTGTTTGCAGTCGTTAATAACCACTAATCCACATTGGCCCGCGTGGTGGTCATAGCCCATTCCTTTATCCATCCATAAGGAAGGCCTTCGCCCTAGTAGTGGGGACTTTAAATGTCTGATGATGATAATATAAAATCTTTGAGGATGTGATGATTTGTTATACCTTAAAAAGTACATAACGACGTACTCATAGGAATGGCTAGATCGTAATTTTTTAATACTACTAACATTAGCATTAGTTTAGCATTTTTCTGTCAATATAATTTGGTATGAGCATAGTTCAAGCGATTGTTTCAATATTTTTCACGCCGCATTTTACAAGGTCGCTGCAAATATAAAAAAAAAACTATATTGTTTTGTTTTAATTAACAATACAATTTTAATTATTGAAAATGAAGTACTTATTAGAAAAAATCGTCTCTATCGGGACTCGAACCCAAGACATTTCACTTAGCATTCGACCGGACAGTTCCAGTTCCATCAAAGCTAGTTGTGAGGCGGGTAGTTTTTTTTAACACTACATTTAAAATATAATTGTTACTTAAGTGTTTTACTTCAAGGAATTGTTTAAATTGTATTGAATGACTAGTCTTCAGCCCGTGATTGGGCTACACGAAGTTATAACGCGGACGCGTGATATTTATCCGGGATAAAAAGACGCCTATGCCCCAAACTATCCCAAAACCAAAAACACGTCGATCCTTTGCTCCGTTTTGAAGTGAAAGACGGACAAACAAACAAATTTTCACATTCATAATATTAGTATGGATAAATAAATGTCAATTGTGAAAACAATTTTTGTATCAGGGCCAAATGGTTTCTTTGAAACTAGGCTGAAGTGACCGACAGCAATTCCACCATTAATAATGTTTACGTAGAAATCAGTAACAGAAGGTGACAATCTAATTTTCTTGCGGGTGAAATCTCGAGAGGAAATCCAGTCTATAATTAATTTAAAACGATATACAAACTTTCAAATTAAGTCCATTAGGTGCCAAACGGATGTAGGTAAATACATTACATTGACACACGAAACAGCCAATTTACAAGTTGATAGCGTAATTTTTCTTATGGAACTGGCATCCGGTGACGTACGTTTTTATAAGGATGGATAAATCAATGAAGTAATAAACACTTAGGAGCTTATTAACCATATAAATCTAAGAGAAACATAAGCTGTTGACGCGATGCTAGAGAAAGGTGATCGACAAAATTAGGATCATTTATGACCACGACGGTCAAATGTATAATGACAGTGCTTGTACCTAGTATCTACTTGTAAAAATTATTGTGTGCGAAATGTGTAAAATAAATTAATAATATGATTGATATACTGTTTCATTAGGCATATGATTCCTTCAATTGACTGATGAAATAAAATTTTGATTATTAGTTTTCATAGTACCTATATTCACAGTTTTCACAGAAGACTGTGAGATTTAATTTTTAGATATAATTATATAAGGAATCTTCAATTTGGCGCTATTGGTTCGTTTTCAATGGTATGAAATCTCACACTGGAAGACACTAAAACACGAGATACCAGCTATTATTATTATACTAGCTTTCCGCCCGCGGCTTCGACCGCGTGGACTACACGACGTTATCCCTCGGGAATGTGATATTTTTCCGGGATAAAAAGTAGCCTATGTTCCTCTCTAGGCTATAAAGTTCTATCGATCGTCCTATCTGTGTCCTAAATTGAGCCAAATCCGTTCAGCTGTTTTGGTGTGATTGAGTAACAAACATCTGAACATACAGACATCTAATTTTTCACAATATAATATTAGTAGGATTATGTTTTAGTATAAATGGAGTGGATGTTTAGAATCAAATAAAATTTAGTTTCGTTAGTTTGTATTATAAACAGAAAAGTCAAGAAAAAACAAACAACAAGCAATCAATAATGATGCATTAGTTGAATAATCAAATACTCCTTTAGTGGAAACAAACATCCGACTACTAAAAGCGAAGTAATGAAAAGTATTTACGAAGAGGGAAGCTTGAAGCAACAATACTATTACGTTAATTTATCAAGTGGCTAGCTTAGACAGAATCTCAGAAAAAGCTGAGTCTTCAAGGAATAAAGGAAAGGAATAAGTAACAGATATTCCCGAGGGAGGAACATCGACACAAAACGTTACTGATGAAATAAGGAAAGTCCCGAATAAGAATGCTTTTAAGACAATGCTTCGTGAGCACGTCCTGGAGTTATTTTCAGCTCCGAAAACGTCTGTACTCGCATTTGCTATATCATTTAGCCCGCAATATCTCCGTTCCCAGTCCGCTTTTTGTTTACGTCGCTGTTATTTCGGCGTGTCACTCCAGTAAGTGATACTTTATTGGCGTATTAAGGGAAATTTATGTTGTTTACTTGGAAATTAGAAGGTTCAGTTAATTGGTAATATTGTGCGTAGTATGTAAATTGTTTACGCAAACGAAATTGTTTCTGAGTATTTTGGAGTTCACTGTCGTTTGGATGATGAGATTGGAATTATTTACATTTGAATTAATTGTTTTCTTCGAATTGATTTATTTTTAAGTGCCTGATGAGTAAACTTTTGGTATTTAAAAATATATTTTATTCACAAAAGTATTTCTTTCCTCTTTAACGTTTGTCTGTCATGGGTTCAAAACTAGAGACGCATGCCCGTAAAATAAATTATCAGAATATCATATAAACAATTCAGAATTAAATTTTAAATAGTCATAAAAGCTATGAATGGCATTCTGATTTGCAGGCAAAACAAACATCTCATAAACTGAAGGATTTAGGTATACAATACACATATCAATATAACTATAAAGAGGAAAAATTTGATTTTCTGTTCTTTGGTTTGTTTGATTGTAATAGATAAGCTCAAAAACTACTAAATTGAGTTTAAAAATTCTTTCGCCAGTAGACAGATTATATTTTAACCCGATATTCCCACGGGAACGAGAACCTCGCGGGTAGAGTTACTAATATTACGAATAATGTAGAAATCAATAAAGTAGCTAACAACCTTCTTTCTCACGCGCCATCAAATACATCACACGACCATTTTCCAATTATTCCCGAAGCTATCTAGAATCAAACCAATTCGTCAATCGAAGAAAAAATCGTTACCTGGAGTTGACCAAACTCATCTCTGCTATTCAGACCATACATCAAAGTGTCAGCGGAGAGTAGGGACTGAATAGGAATGGGGAAAAATGACATACACCCCGCCTTGACAATTTGCCCCGGTCAAAATGGATGAATGCGAATCGATCTGGAACAATATTTTTCTGACGTGTCACTTTCTGCACGATTAGATTGCCGACGGTCTCCAGAAGTAGTATTTACAAATTTGTATTCCGATTTATTTCTTCTTTATTATTTATTTGTGGTACCTACATAGTCAGTATTTGCAATACCTAGAGCGCAATAGTTTCACGTATTGATATGTTCCTTAAATAAATAAATATCAGATAACTTTACAATATTATATCAGCCAAGCGGTTTCTAATAAGTTTATCCATCAAAGTTAAAACAAAAAACTTATGATTTTGTAAAATGGTTACCTATTAGAAAATAACAAAACTATACACAGGTCTCAAGTGCTCAAGTTTTAAGCGCCTCTGTGGTTTTATGGTTCATACTACCGATTTCAGACCCAGAGGTCCCGGGTTCGATTCCCAGAGGGGGTCCATATTGTATTCGGTTTGGTTGGTGGTAGGACTTATTCTTAGTCCGCCTGGCTAGCTACCACCATCTTATCTAAATCTGACGCCATAACAATGATGTTTTCAGCATTATTGTGTTCCGGCAGTTAGAGATAAGATAGCCAGTTCCTCAGTGATTGAGGATTCAGGGAGTAGTGCGCTTCCACCTTTAGCCTTATCACCACTTATCATCAGGTGTGATGAAGGCTAAGTGCTACCCCGAAATGTAGGTAAAAAAATGTGCGAATTGAATCAACGTTCCAAGCTGCACTTGTCATGATTAAATGCGCCAATAGACCGTAGATATACTTACAACATACTTTTTGAGAGGATTCTCCAGAACAAAATTCTATAAGTTTCTAAGCCAAAGCAGTTTTATATTTTACATGAAGCAGATAATAACACTGTACACTTACCTCAAAGAAAAAAATTAAAGTGGATAAAAACATCTCGTTTCATAACAAGTCTTTCAACTTCACTTCCCATATCTGCGGGTTAACTAGACCGCAAGCATTAAAAGCATCTGTATTTTAACCACTTGAAGCTTACCAACCATAAGTCTATAAATTATACTTAAATAGATACTAGTTCCTTTAAGTGGACTCTCGACCAGGTGAAGAAATCGCAAGTTAAATTTTAAACACGCCTCGGCTGAGAGTCTTAAGTCTATAATATTAAATGAGGGAGGATTAAGGAGACTTTACGAAGAATCCGCTATAATATTTTACTAAGGCAAAATGAAAGGACTATTTACTTTGCTTTTTTTAATAATAACATCATTTCTCCGTATTATGTTAACCGGATATTTAGTTTATCTTAATTTTAAAACATAACCCGGAGACAAGATTTTTAAAGATTTATCAAATCAGCCGCACATGGGTCACCTGCCACACCCACAAAACGCTACCATCAACCTGTAAGTATTTCCTGTAGTTTTCATACATATCTTAACCGGCTCTGTGGTCTAGTGGTTCGCACCATCGATATCAGACCCAGAGGTCCCAAGTTCGATTCCCAGTGGGGGTACATAATATTGTATTCGGTTTGGTTGATGGTAGGACTTGTTCGTCCGTCTAGCTAGCTAGTACCATCTTATCTAAGTCTGACGCCATAACAATGATGTTTTCAGCATTATTGTGTTCCGGCAGTTGGAGATAAGATAGCCAGATAATTAGTGATTGAGGATTTCTGGAGTATTGCGCTTCCACCTTCAGCTTTATCACCACTTAACATCAGGTGGCTACCCCGTAGTGGAATAAAAAAAAAGAACTCGCCGCACACGGTTGACGCCGGTAGTCGTCACTTGTTTCTTCTTCTAGCTTCAAGTGGCGGCGTTTGTGGCTGTTACGGTTAGGTTTCCTAATGGCTGTAAGATTTATTTAAAACTAGCGGCCACCCGCGGTTTCACCCGCGTGGTTCCCGTTCCCGTGGGAATATCGGGATAAAAAGTACATATAAACCTTCCTCTTGAATCACTCTATCTATTAAAAAAAAACGCATCAAAATCCGTTGCGTAGTTTCAAAGATTTAAGCATACAAAGGGACATAGGGACAGAGAAAGCGACTTTGTTTTATACTATGTAGTGATGGATTTTGAAAGGGGTAAAATAATAAAGGAACTACGTATTGTGAAAAGGGTGCAATTGATAACTATATTTCTATTCTATTTCTACGCAGTCGAACATCTGTCCACGTGGATGAAGTCGTAGACAGACGCTTGTATGAAATAGGCCGCAATAAGAGACGGATCATTGCGATAGTCATAGCCTTTTTATCAAAGGAAAATGGGAAAAAAATCCTTGATATGAAGGCGGAGTAAACATATTTCGTACAAACAGACGGTACTAAAATAGAATCGGCAAATCCGTATTACCTACCGTTTAAAAAAATGCTTCCAATCCTATATCAAAAGACATTTGAGAAAAGGATACTTTTAACAAAAAACGTGCCTACCAGCGAAGGAAGTAAGGATATTTCAAACAGACACCCTAAGCCCATAACATGGTCGGGTACATATTCTTTTCTTATGATCTACTATTGTTGTCTTGTCAATAAAATGTATACGGGGCACAATCGCTATTTGTTGTCATTTATATTTTATGCGAAACCTTCAGATTATACGGACGTCTGCCAACTTCCGGAGCATTATAAAGGACAATGTATTCCACCATGACACAAGTTGCGTTGCTGAACCGCAAACATCTATGAATAAAGGGCTTTTAATTTAAGATGAATTTGGTCAAGGAAAAGAAAGGTTGATGGAACAGCTGTCTGTCCCATCAATAAGAAGATTTGATTTATCGATAAAACGATTAGTTTGTATGTACATTCAATGGCTATAAATTTAATAATAAAATATGCACTATAATTTAAATACTATGATTGTGATTGCGCTTGAATCTTAATAAAACTTAAAGCTATCGTATGCTATTAAAGCACAGGCACTTTAAAAAAATATTTTCACTAATTAAGTCTTCCATATTTGTTTTTTGTATATGTTTTAGATGTTAAAATAAGCAGATACTTACACAATTTTTTATTTACAATAAACGCAGAAGAATTATGTGGCACAATAATTATTTTACTAATCTTTACCTTTGTGATAGAACAATATAATATTGACTAAGAGAATTCAATTAAATCAGATCTATTTATTGTTTGAAGGACACTCAACACTGCGTCAAATTGGCTCTTTTCACACAAACAAAAACATTTCAGCTTCTGTTCGAATTATGACATGGAGTTATTATTACAATATTTCCCATTATGATGGAGTTTTGTGGCAAGCATGTTCATTGTTCAGTGAAATAAGATATTCGTCGACTTCAATTTTAGTCAAAACAAAATCAGGATGGTCTTTTGTTAGCAATCCACTCCTGTGGGTATCACGTTTAGGAGGGATAAAAGAAGTAAGGTCTGCAAAAAACACGTCTGGCAATATTACGTTTCTGTTTTTATTGCCATTACTCAAATTGATGTATCTCTCAAACAAGCTGAGCTCTCATTTTGTCTTTTATAAGAATATCGTGGTTTGCATTTCTGCCGTCGTCGTCAAGTTCATTTCATATTTAAGTAAAAGCGTTTGCGTCTTCTGATATTATTGTTTTATTTATATTGACAGTTCCTTTTTCAGCCACTTCAGTATAAGTGTTAGTATTGCCGAAATTTAGGGATTTTTTGACTTTTTGGTTTGTTAAAGATTATTTCTTACTAATTACTTTTTTCTGCTTTACAATACTGAGCATCTGTAATATAAGTTGTATATGATATTTATATCGGTGTTAATAAAAAAATGTTTGCAATAAAAATCGAAATAAAATCATCTACATAGATGAGGCGTTTTTGAAAACACCTTTATCAAATTAAAATTCGAAGATTTTGCTGTTCCGACCTTACAAGAACCTCGCAGAAAGGGAATAGTAGGGACAATAGATAGTGTATGGCCCCACTGGCGAATAAACAGTATGATACCGCGGAGTCGAGTTACGTGTGCTCAGTTATTTATACCAGCCTGTATTATATTTTTGCGTTCTCAGCTTCCTTAGAAAGGAAATATTTCGCAGGCGACAAATTCTTTTTTTTTTAAATCATCATCTTGTAAAATTCTTTAAAAATGAGATTTTTTATTAAATCGCTAAATATGTTACGTTTAATTGAGTAGGTACTAATATTTAAACAAACTAAAATAAAAGTAATCAAGACATAATAATTCACTTTTATGTCTTTACTACTGTCTTGGCTATTAGTTACAACTGCTGCATCACAGCCCCCCTAGACAAGTGGCTTTCTATTAGCGAATTCGCCAGTCGAATAGAAAGAAAATGTATGGGATTGACATTAGCAATCGAAATGTCACGTGACCGCTAATGTCAATCCTATACATTTTCTTTCTATTCGACTGGCGAATTTGCTAATAGAATGCCACTTGTCTACAGGGGCCGGTCCATCTAGTATGTAATGGTATAAGTTATTTCTTAATAATGAATCCATTAGTATTCATAACAATTCAAGCAGAAAGCGTATAATTTTTCCTAAAAAGTATTTGTCTGTATCATATTTACATAAAGCGTAAACAACATAAATGTGCCTCTTAAATGACCATCGCGCCTCATATATTATGTTTGAGCCTGTATAATCAGCTTAAATGATATAAATTCATTATTTACGGCATTTGCGGTGATATTATC
The DNA here is from genome assembly GCA_949710035.1 of Crambus lathoniellus. Classification (NCBI taxonomy): domain Eukaryota; kingdom Metazoa; phylum Arthropoda; class Insecta; order Lepidoptera; family Crambidae; genus Crambus; species Crambus lathoniellus. The sequence continues at coordinate 5,320,193 of OX453315.1, read as the reverse complement.
TTTTTTTTGTATTTTTACCAAAATTTGGGATTTTAAGTAAGTATGTACCTACATTTGTTAATGAATAATTTCTTTCTTTCTTTTTTTTTCTCTCTAAACAAATAATCGAAAATTATTGAGATGTTAATTTACACATAAAAGAAAATAGTTAATAAAAGTCACCGTAACCATAATCGAAATATCAAATACGTTTGTAGATGTTGTTTCTTTTACAAAAAACGCGAAGGTGCCAACATCAAAACGCTCGATTTGTTTCTAAGATTATCGCTTCGCCAAAGCCTAAACGAAATAGTTCCCCTCAGGTAACTACCAGTTTTTTACGAGCGGCACATCCTTTGAAAACGGTTGAGGGGTGAATTCGCCCTCACGGTAAATCGGGCTGCAAACGAAACCCCTTTGAATTAGTAAAAAAAAACAAGAAATTCTTGTTTTGCGACTGACCTGAAAGCGATTTAAAAAATGGTTCGCTAAGGATAAGCTTTCAATACGACGATAATGCTATTATATTTTAGTAAGAAGATTACTATATTGAAATATCAAGCGGAATTGGTACCTCACATTTTCCTGACGATGGATTTTGTATAAAAGAAATAAACATATTAGGGCTTTAATCTTTTGAGCTCATTCAATTTTATTTTAATATTTTTGTCGACAATGTTAGTTCCAAAGTAGAAGATAAGAAGTTTTTAATATAAGTTTTAAAACTTTCCAAAAGTCGTGACTTGAATAAAAAAATCCTCTTTTCGTAACTTTCATAAATTAGTTTTAGTCCAAATGGAAACAAAAGAAGTCGGTCAGTCTCTTTTATATTTTTAACATAAATTGATCACTGTTGCTAAAAATAATTTCAGCCGAGCGCTGACATTTTAATTTAAGGACTTAACTGTTTTTAAGTCGCAACTATCATACATTGTGGTATAAAAATACATTCTCTCGATAATGACTTCATCTCGAGTTTAAAATAAAAACGTTTAAGCTTAGTAAATTACAGGTTCCAAGTTGATCGCTGATTATTCAGATAACTTGATACGAAGACATGAAGACTTTATTATTATTATCTCTCTTGTAATTAGTATGCGTTATAAAGTGTTCTAATTGCTTCGTCTTGTTTACTACTGGTCTGATATTTTGTAATGCAAATTTTCTAGCAATTAAACGGTACCATTATAGTTCTAGTACTTTTGACTTCTGTGTTTTTGTAGCAGCAACAACGAGAATAACATTCTACATGTCAATTAAAATTGTTTAAAATCGTCCGACACGACGTCCCCTCAAAAAGATAAGACTAAATATAAGAAGAAATATAAGAAGACTAGATTTATGACTAAAATCGAAATAAATGTGAAATTACTGAATTCAAAGAGCTCACCCATAAAACGAGATAAAGACAATATGGTGGTAGCATTACTATAAAATACACTTCACAAGTCATAGTTCAGCAATAATAAAATCATTACTCGAACCCATTAAATAAATCAATATAAGAGACAAAACATTTCTAACAAAGGGTCTTGTGACGTAAAACGGGATCACGAGTCCAGAACTCGTGATAACAGTCCACGGGATAGTCACGATGGTGAATTTATTAACCGACCTCTTTATAAATCAGCGGATCCATATTTATTGCTGATAAACGTAGACCGCTCAATCAATTGAGCTGAGACGGTAGATGAGCGTTTCCGTTCTTGTTTTAATCAAGATTGGTATGACGTGATGCCTTGTCAGTCAAAACTTAAATGAGACCGTGACTTCTGCGCACGTCGGCTACGGTTTTTAAGTCCCGTTTTTTCGGCGCTTATATCAAATCATTAGTGTCAAGAATATTTAAGGTTTTTGAACAACCCGGATGGTAAAAAATATTAAATTATTTCTTGATAGAATGCAAAAAAATATTTGTCCAATCCCTACTAATATTTTAATGTAACTTTGTTTGTTTGTTACAGTTTCACGCCTTAACTACTAAACCGATTTAAATGAAATTTGGAAAAGAGATAAGGAATATTACAGTTTTAAAACAGTAGGTACTTATTATATAATAACCGTATTCCACACGGCCAAAATTTTATAAATTACTCACTAGTCAAGTGGTTTTTGTAAGACAGTATCCGGATATCGGTAGTTGTCCGGCTACTGTGCTTGACAAATGACAATATTATTTACAATCTATTCATTAATATTTTCAAGTGTTAAACAAAATACTTATAGACTCTTCAATTCGTCTGTCGATACAAAGTGCCATACAGGCAATAATAGCCGTGGCTTAAAGAATAACGGTTTTATACCGTACTTTACGGTGACTAAAGAAATTGTTGACCACTCGGCGAGAGTTCTTTGTCCCGCTTATTGTCTTTGTAACAGCGGGTACAAAAGTCTCAATGGTCCTTCAAAACTACAAACTCATTTAGATCATCTACGAAAACGAACTCTTCTAATTCTAAATCCTGAGCATCAGTATTAAGGTCCATGTTACTATCTTAAATGGTTTTGTCATGTCGAAATTTAAGGTTGTCAAAAGCACTTGTAACTTGTCATAGTTGTCTGTTAATTTGGATTGTTGTACGAACCTTTTTTCGATACGCAGAAAAGCTTTCGAGCACTCGAACACAAACTGGAATGTCTGTCTGTCTTCATTTGTTGTATTGATTGCCCTTTTGTTCTACTTGCTCATTGAAAAAATGTTATGAAGTGTGGCGATAGAAGATTTCGACAGTTTAGAAAGTTAGCTAAAGAGTTGCAATACGTTTTGGTGTAACAAAAGCTTTTTAGATTGTAAAATTACAAGCCAATACATTTCAAGCAAATATGGGTGTAATACAATGCAATAGTTACATATATATTTGCTTGAAACTCTAAATAAATAATGATAATATCGTTTGATCCAAATAAAATATCGAGAGATTTATATCTGTTGCCTAGTTTCAACCTGCCAAGTAAAAAGGTACAGTAATGTTAACCAACCTTAAATCAAAGTTAAGCATCAAACACCTCATCCAGAAACTATTGGACCAAAAACTCAAAATGTAGTGTACCAAAGACTTGATGTGATACCAATAGAAGCGATGAATCGTCTATTCTAAAACTTAACACGGAAGAAATAAGATTGCAAAACACGATATGTAACTCGAGAAGAGTCGAGTGCTCCGAGCACGTAGGTACCGCCTACATATATTATCGATATAAATCTAAATCGAAGACCCCTAAAGTTTGTTTCGAATACTAATAAGCTTGAAAGGGAAGGTGCGACATCAAAGATACCTTTAGGAGCGCAGGAAACAAAATCTGATACCGATCGAAATAGAATTTGCGTGTTATTAGTTTATGAATGATGCATCAGCTTTGGATGGATTTTATATTGAAATTTAAATATCTGCATATTTTTTATAATAAGCTGATTATATCTTAATACCAGTTAATACGGTATTACAGAACCGTAAAATTTTTAGTTTTACGTTTTGTAGTAGGTATACCATGCAGAATAACGTTACATATTTTTAAACTCTGATAATAACAATTTTTGGCGTTATATTGTAACGGATGCCTTATCACTTATTATTTCTGTGGTCTTGATTGACTTCATAACAAATGTAATTCTCCCAATCATTACATTGTAAAACATTGATACGATTTCATATTATTTAAATTAATAGATACCCCACTTACTTCCATTCAATGCGATACTTTACTTAAATGAGAAGCGGTTATTGGAAGAGGAATAATGCTCAATTGGGTCGATGTAGGTAGTACTTTTAAGACTATTACGTACTTTTTTCTTATTGGAGCAATCTCCTATTGGATCGCAAGTGCTGGTAATGTATATGTCTTTTATAATGGCATGTGGTACTTGTAAGCAAATTTTGTCAGTGTATCAATTTATGATTACTGTACCTACTAATATTATAAACTAGCTGCTTTGCGTGTTTTAACCCGCGTGGTACCTGTTCACTATCTATCGGGAATATCGGGATAAAATGTAGCCTTTGACACTCGGAAATAATGTAGCATTTTACTGATGAAAGAATTATTAAAATCGGTCTAGTACCTACCTAGTTTTTGGGTTTATCAATCACAAACATACAAACAAAAATCAAAAAATCATATATTTCTTCTTTATGATAATAGTCTAAATGTAGAAGTAGGTAAGTACCTGCTTCTATATTCTTAATCGCACACTTTTGTCCACCTTTACAAAAGAAGACAAAATAATTAAAAGTTACAACGGAATCTAGATTAAATACATTGATCAACATTAAGTGTCATTTCACTATGCGACCCGATAACTCTAAACACTCATTATCTTATAAGATTTTATTACAAAGAAGTGCACCAACTTTCAGTGCATTGCAATAAATTTGTGTTTTATAGTTTTAAGCCTACGATAAAAATCCGATTGTTCACCGAAAGTACGAGTAGGGGTAGGTAATTACTCGGAAATATAATTTGAATTCAAGTTTAGGTTCTGTTTTATTTATTTCAAAGGTTACATTGTATGAGATTTTTAAGATTCATTGCTGCCTTCATGTACACTGAGTCATAATCGTGATACGAGCGTGATTACCGTCGGCAGATACGTATCTCGGACCAAACATTAATGTCTTCATCACTCCATGGGCAATTGAATCGGCACCGATGGCGCACAGACGTTTTAATCGAACAGAAACTATGTAAAAATAACGTTGTTTTTGTTTTGTCCAGAATAACAGACTATGTCTAGTTTAAGTTTGTCTTTTTTTTGTTTTCTCGATGTGTAAGCACTCTTGCATATAATTACAAACACATGCTATTATACATCAATATATATATATATTGTTTGAGACTTCCTTTTTCGATCTGACTATAAACATAGACAGTACAGATAAGAGCAAAGCGCGTAGACTTTCCATAATTTCCATAAGCTTTTTTGACACTGACACTTGGTATTAAATACGTAAATATTGAACTTCATTGAAAACCCTGACTTCAAAACTTTCAGTTCTGAATAGTGCACAATCAAAACTAATTTAAAACATTCTGGTTACTTTATTTTTGCACTCATTGTTTCAACCATCTCACAGTGGTTGTGGGTTCCGGAAGTAATGCGCTTCCACTTTATCTTCAAGATCAGATGTGGTGAAGGCTAAGGGCTACCTCGTTGTATAAAAAGAATAGATACAAAAATACCTTTTCCTTTGTCTCTGTCCTATTATACTACTCTAGCTTCAATGGAATTGGGTTGGTTTAACGCGTACGCTTTTTGTTTTGTGCTTGCGATAGAGAATTGTGATACGTGAGGAAGTTAAGCAAAAAAAAATCGAGTTCGCTGCTCTGTGATGTGGTACATAGATTTAATACTTCAGTCGTCAAGTAAAACTTTAATTATAATTTTATGAAAAGCAGAAAAAAATATGTGTAGGTATATCATTTATTTAACTAACCAAAAGTTTAGTTTCGGTTTCGCCTGCGTGGTACCCGGATAAAATATAGCCTATGTCTCTCGGGAAGAATGTAGCTTTCAGTTTCTAATGGTCAAAGAATTTTCCTAAATCGGTCCAGTAGTTTCGAAGCCTATTCACTTCAAACAAACAAACAATGAAATCTTTCCTCTTTGTAATATTAGTAGTAGTAGAGTAAATAAGCTTTATCTAAATATTCTTTATACCACCCAACAGTATATCTTGGCTGACAAAAAGAAGGGGGCAAGAAACTGATCAGCTTCAACGGAAGCAACGAATGTAATGAAAAAAAAAACTACATTTTTACAAAAATAAGAAAGTAAGTGTATATAGAACAGTTATTTGTAACCATAAGCTATAAATTATCTTTAACCAAAACATAATAGTTACTCATTCAATACTTGTTTGATATTTTATAAAGCACAATTTTCTTAACAATAGTTAAATTATGCTTTGATATAAACAAATCCCAAGCTTCCGCTGGTTGTTCACACCACTATTTCACTTTATTAAATGCACAATTGCTACAAACAATACCCATACAAACTTCAGTAGTTTGACAATGAATTTACTGCCGAAACTTTCACAGTTTATTGCAAAACGTTGACTTCTCAGTTAAGCATTGTAAGCAGCTTTTTATATGTAAATAAAGGGTTTAATATTACAACTGCAATGTCGTTTTTGCTGTTTCATAGCGAGATTAACATCGCTGGCAAAACTGAAACTTATCTAGGGTAAGTTTAAATTTACTCCTATAGATACTCGTATTACTCGTATATTATGTGAAAATGTGTTTGTTTGTCCGTCTTTCATGGCAAAACGGAGCAACTGCTTGACGTTATTTTTGGGTGTTGGTAGATGATGAGATTTTTTCGTGGAGATATTTCTGGAGCTGAAGAGTGACTATGCCGTTTTCACCAAAACATATGAATGCCGTTAGTCTTTGCTTAACTACCACCTGAACAAGTTAACTCGGCACCTGGGTGCCTACCATCAACTCTTATTGCGGTTTTGTTTAGGACCTAAACTGATCTGCTTCGCTTATTTGTACCACGATAGCTTAATATCAATGACAGCGATTCAGTGATCATTCAATGACATTTCACAGCCGCTAAGCTGTCAGGAACTCTTATTTGACTTATAACTCAGCCAAGCAAACATGACACCTGCAGGTAATACCCGTCCCTCTCACTCTCCGGGCTTGACAGAATCGAGTGAAAGAGACGGGTAGAAGAAATAAGGACACAAATCGTTCGGTCATTCACATTTAGCAATTCATTTGCGATCCAGTTTTTAGAAGGTCATAGTACGAAAGAAAGCAATTCATTTTAGGAACCTATTCTGCATCGTGCTATTTTTGAATCGCTGTCTTAAAGTTGATGGTAGGCACCCTGAGTTAAAGCGACGTTTTCGAGCCAGTTTTGGTGAAAACGGCCACTAGGAAAGAAGTTTTTATGCTGGAATAACATCACATTCCCGCGAGATAACGTCGTATAGTCTACGCGAGCGACGCCGCGGGTGAAAGGCTAGTTGTCTATACATAATAATGTATGTGTAAAGTATGTATGTGTAAAGTTAAAATAACTTCGTTGTTAATCCTTAAGTACTTATCTCGGTCATGTCAACTCGCAATTAAGCTATGCTATAGAGATTGATTCTAGACTAATTAACGTCATAGAATATCTAAGATCTATTACAAAGCAACATCTAATAAGAATTTAGAAGAGTTAACAGATAATAAAATAGGTAAATTAACATCCATCACTTATAAAAGTATTCATTACATAGCCTTTGTACTTATAATACTGTCAGAAGAGGTATCGGATTCTCAAACTATATGTGTGTACCTATTGATGCGCTGTCGATGTCCAATGCAAGAAATTAGACAATTCATTAGGTGTAATTGTATGGGATGACTCAGCCATAACTACTAAAGGAAACGACGGTACATTTGAAACGTTACTCATAGTTTTGTATGAGGAATCTTCTTTATTTGCTAATGAGCTGTAAATTGTTTGGTAATAGGAAATTCGTGAGTGGTAAACGGAATACAAGGAATTTATTTTTGTGTTTTCCAGTAACTAGTTAAGCAGGCCATTAAGTACTTAGGCAGTAATAATTTAATAAAGAACTCTTTTTGTGCAAACCGCAATGAATGGCACGAAAGTAGGTACCTATGTTGAACAATCAATAACAAAAAATAACGACAATTGGTATGAGTTAATGAAATTTTTACTTTTTACTATTTAAATAAGAAACTAATTTGATACAATCGACATCTTATTCCTTCTGATTAACAAAAGCAACAAAAAACATACTCAAATTCAAGTACATACCTACTTATGTTGAAGTGATATCATAAGAATCAAGCAGCGCTTTTTTTTTCAAATCATTTACAGAACTAACACGATACCATCTAAAACTAGTAATAATATTATTAAATAATTCATTTCCAAAGTAAATTTCAAAAACTTCACGTAAACGTCGTTTCTTAAGAATTATTTTCACTCATATCCTACTTACAAGAATCCGTATTTCCTCGTAAATTAAATGGGAAACTTGAGGTACCCAAAAAGCCGAGTAAAGAACCTACACAATCACTCCAACAGGTTGACAAAGATTCAGCCTTATTTAAGTACTCTACGACCCGAACGAAGACGTTTGCCATCGTGGATTTCTTAACTGAAATGCAAATTAAGTTAACCTTTTTCAATTCAGTGAGCGTTAACTCTCAACACGAGCGAAACGAGCTCTCTTATTGAGTTAGTATTTAGGCTAGAGATTTATTCAAAACAGTACCGCCGTTTAAGGAAACGAGGCCCTACATACAAATGAACCATGGATTTCCTTAGGACCTTGTTGCGTTCGCTCTTCGGAAATGGATAAACAGCGCTTGTAGTATACTAACGATTTGCATAATTAAATTTTTGCATTAGCCCATTCGAGAATTAGTAAGGAATTTTTATGCAAAACAAATACGGTTTTGGTATGTTGGTATCAGGTGCGGTGAATAAAACTTGTTTTGTTTTAAGAGAAATAAGCAGTAGCTTAAAAGATGTTAATGTGCTTTCTTAATGTTCCATTTGTGTACCTAAGCCTTTTCAGTTAATACAAACACAAAACAAACTCTAACATATATAACCGAATATGATATCTGAATGAATTCGATACTATTTCAAAATAAACCATTTCAAAGCAGTTTCGTATGGATTTTGCGTGCGGTGAACAAAGGGATTAAAACACAATATTGATTTAAACTTCACTATAAGTACATAGAGATTATAAGGTTTCATAAGCAACAAATTTTAGTTTAAATAGGTACTTACCAAATTATTATTGTGTAGGTATTTTTAATATTTAATGAACGACTATTTCGTCGTCTCTAACTACTACGAAGTCGTTATCTCGCGTCGCTCCTGGTTCTTTAATAGCACTATTAACGCCTCGATTATCATATGAATATGCTTTAGCAGAAGAAAAAAACAGCATTAGTCACACACATATCTTTTTGAGTGCCGCTTCCACGCTCATTTTGCTTCAAGCGGACCTCTCCAAGCGGTCGTTTAGTATTCAAAGAGCACATGCTTCATAATTCCCCTGCTGCTTAATACAGGCACCACTCGACCACCGTTCGAGACCAAAGGGGGGGACTTCCACAGCCCCCTTATGACCCTGTGATACGGACTGAATAGGAGAACCCATACGGATAACGACAGGTCAGCTTAAATATGCCGCCACGCCTTATACTTGCCCTCATCTCTTTGTTTCACGAAAACGTGATATAAAAGATTAACTTATTAGTATTCGGAGGAGGCACAGAGGTCGGGTTATACGTATTTTCTCTTCGTGAGAAACGCATGAAAATTTTAAACAGCATTCATATATGCAGACTAGTAAATTATTAAAATTTCAAATAACTGCGTCATTGTGTTGTCCTTCAAACCTCAGAGATTTTGTAGTTAAAAGAATGAAATAGAAACAAAACAACTGAGAATAACAAAAAGTTTCGAGTGCTGAGGAATCTCTTTGAAACGAATTACATACAAACACAGTTTCACCCTAAGAGCTTTAAAAGTTATCGTGAGAGAACATTTTTGTTTTAATTGAATTAACACCAGTTAGCGAGGTGGCATGGACAGCATTGTAGTTTTCTCAGATTACTCGTTGTAAAAATGGATTTGTATACAAAACAATTAACAAGATGGTATCCTTTTAGGAAAACTACGTTTATATATACAGTAGAAATTTCGTGCAATGAAAACGTTTCACAGGTCTATTAAATAACTCCAAATTTGAAATAAATAATCAATATATGCCTTGAATAATAATGTTTCATGAAACAAGTAATAAAAGAATAATAATGGGAATAATAATATCATACGATAGACGTTTCGAACTAAGCTCATTAAGAAGGTGTTGCAAAAATTAACATTGAATGCGATTGTATAAGAGCCAATTTAGCGATAACGCCAAAGAATAAAATAACCGACTTTAAATTCATAAAGACGGCTGCAGACGTCAGTCGGGAAACTATCGTAAATATAACTCTTTACAGTGGAATTGCGTTCTAATGAAAGATATAAAGTAGCTTAATTGCTGCTAGGAGACAAATGAGAAAGGTCATTCTTTATCATTAGCCTTTTTAGGGCCTCACTTACTGAGTTTATTGTTATCAAGTTTCAATAAGTCGGAGATGAAGTGAAGACGCAATCAATTTACATAAACATAATTTATCTCTGCCTTGGTAGAGGTAATAAATAGAACAGATTAAGAAAATATACTTAGATTAGAATTTGTATTCTGAAATTTTAGACTTTAGAATGACTGATAGAACAAAATCAGCTTACTTTTTATTCAGTTTGATGTGTACGTGCTTTATGGTTTCATGTCTATTTGTAATAGCAAATCTAAAATAGCGTCTGGTTTCATTTTTAAAACCATAAACTATTATTTTTAGAATCCCCGAGAAGTTATATCATGGACTAGCGGATCCTCGCGGTTTTACCCGCGTGGTACCCGTTCCCGTGGGAATATCGGGATAAAATATAACCTATGTCACTCGGGAAGACTGTAGCTTTCTAACGGTGAAAGAATTTTCGAAATCGATCCAGTACTTTTTGAGTTTATTCGTTACATACAAAAATACAAATCTTTCCTCTTTCTAATATTAGTATAGATACCTAGTTATGTTAACTGTTACACATACTAAAGTTGGTCGTGATACTAAGGGCATGTTTATCAGTTTGTTCTGGATCTGCAATAGGTGTGGTTAGCACTCATCTAAGATTAGCTATCGTAGTTAAAATACTCATTTTGTCAGGTCTAAGAAGTGCTAAATTGTGTAAAGTCTTCATTTAACCAAACCACACAAGAATTATATTATACTTATTCGATGGTGGGTCACTGTCATAATATTAAATTTTAATGTTTATACCTTTTTAGATGTGGTCAAACTTAGTACCTAATTACCTTAGAATAATAATTTCCCACTTCTTTCTATTAGAACACAATATTCTGATAGGATATCATGTTGCTTTCGTATAGCTTTATACATTTTATGTAAAGTCTTTTTTAATTTTTAAAGTTTTGTACAGCTTCCCTATTTCATTTGCGAAACTTATTTCTCATAAAAACCTTTCACGAGAGGCAAAGTATAACTCATTCTTCTAGTTTTTTATTTACAACACGATTTAATCTCCCGCCTTCCATAGGAAGTCATTTGCTGGACCAAGGACTCATAAAAATTTTAAACTGAAAATGTGCACTTTTACAGAAAAGAATTTTCGAAGATAGTATTGCCTTACATTTTTAACGGCACGAAAGTTTACAGTGAGAGCCAAATGCATAAATGATAAAGTGTTCTTTTCCGAAAAATTGCACGTACAAAATTTGATAGAGCACTTGGGAGGTTTTGTGCTGCAGGTCATCAATATTTTAGCTTTAGTTTTTGAAATGTCTACTTTGGTTGTGTTATTTTCCGTTCCCAATTTATCAACTAAACCTTTTTATCTTTAAATAGGTAACTAATTAAAACCTCGATCTAAAGTAGGAAAAAAAATGTTGGACGATTTAAAAGTATTTCATTTTGCAAACCTATTTAAATAAAGAGTTTTTGACTTTGACTTTGGCATTGAAAGGACCATTAAGAAAATGTTCAATACGCAACATAAACATTCCTAAATACTTATTATCTTTGTTTTTTATAAAAACTTCAGAAAGCCAAATACCACTTATGGTATATAGGTCCTCATAATAATAGCCATACTTCCCATCATCCCCGCAAAAGCTCACAATTCCCAAGCAACACAGATGTCTAAAGTGTCCAGATATGTCCAAATCAGGCTCGGACGAGGAGCCGCGTGAATAATTTCATAGACCATTACAAGTACGGCCGGGAGCGGTGTTCGTGTGAACTGTCACGACTTCGGACGATATAGTTCTGCTGGATTTGGCGTTGGGTTATTATGGTGTATGAAGGCAGTTATTAGCTTAGTAGCTGGTATTGGTAGATGAGGCACCTAAATTAGGTTAGGCTGAAAATTTACACTCACTAAATTCAGCTAGTATTTGGGCGGGCAAAAGGCATTCGAAATGCTACGACTTTAAATGATTAAGTTCTGAATATGCTGGATGTATTATGTTAAGATTATGAGGTATGAAGGTAGTGATCAGCTTTATTATTGTATTTAAATAACACTTGAACTAAATTATTGACGTGATAACGTCTTATAAACCAATGAACGCCGGCTGCAGGCACGAAAAAGTGTCACGTTCCGCGTGAAAACAAGAGCGCGAAACAAGCGATAGAGAAGCACGATTGGCGTAAGCGTTCGGCTCTCTTCCACTCCATCAGCCGATGCGTCCAAGTAGAAGAGGGACAGCGGCATATTGTTATCACGTAAAATTATCGTCCATAAGCCAACTTTACAGACAAACACTTATTTTTATTTTGCTATTGATTTATTTATTTTATAGTAGACCATTACAAATACGACCAGAAGCGGTGTTCGTGTGAACTGTCACGACTTCGGACGATATAGTTCTGCTGGATTTGGCGTTGGGTTATTATGGTGTATGAAGGCAGTTAAAAGCTTGGTAACTGGTATTGGTGGATGAGGCACTTAAATTAGGTTAGGCTGAAAATTTACACTCACTAAATTCAGCAAGTATTTGGGCAGTCAAAAGGCATTCGAAATGCTACAACTTTAAATGATTAAGTTCTGAATATGCTGGATGTATTATGTTAAGATTATGAGGTATGAAGATAGTGATCAGCTTGATCATAGTTTAGGTAGCTGTTGTATTTAAATAACACTTGAACTAAATTATTGACGTGATAACGTCTTATAAATCGATAGACGCCGGCTGCACGCACGAAAAAGTGTCACGTTCCGCGTGCAAGCGAGAGCGCGGAACAAGCGATAGAGAGGCACGATCAGCCTAAGCGTTCGGCTCTCGTCCACTCCATCAGCCGATGTGTCCGAGTTGAAGAGAGACAGAGGCATATTGTTAACATATAGGTACGTAAAATTATCGTCCATAAACCGACTTTACAGACAATCAATTTTATTTTTTTGCTATTAATTAACTTATTTCATAGTAGACCATTACAAGTACGACCGGCAGCGGTGTTCGTGTCAAATGCCATGACTTTTGACGATATAGTTCTGCTAGATTTGGTAGGGTTATTATGCTGTACGAAGAAAGTGATTAGTTTAGTAGTCAAAGTCTAGATTTCAAACTCCAAACGGGGTAATAATTGGGGTGTTAAACTACAAACCACTTGAAAATATTAAAAATAAGGTATTGAAATAAATCGGCACGAGACGACGACTTTTCACTGTCCGTTTCACTAAGAAAAGGCTCTGTAGCTCAGTGGTTATAGCAATCGCCCGGACAGTAAAAGTCGTAGGTTCGAGTCCTATCGGAGCTAGTTTTGAGACGGGTGATTTCCGCTAATACTTCATTTTCAATATTTACAATAATAAAAATTGCATTGTGAATGCAAAAGCCAAGAACGTAAAAAATACTACAAATTTCTTTTAATCTTATGTGATGTGATCACATATTTTCCTGTTTGAGATTTTTCTATCTAAGGATTTTGATGTGTTGAAGAAGTTGGAATGCAAATACTAGCTGGGGTTTTTTATAGAAGTGTTACAAACAATATGTACTGCAGTGAGTCTAGCCTAGCAGCGATATAACTCAACTACAAAGTAGCTGAGAATTCATGTCTCATAAAAATAAAATTAAATATCACTTAAAAGTGCTCGAATCTGTAGTAAATGTACAAACTTTCAATTAACAGTACTCTTAATGCTCAAATAAATAAGTTATATCGTAGTATAAATAATAACATAAAGGGCTAAAAACAAGCATATAAATTCTATGCGTGACAAGATTATCATAATAAACAACTTTACTATTGTTTTAGTTTTGGACAGTGAACCTGTTACAACTATTAATATGAGTTGTTATTGGGCGTGCCGTTAGATAACGGGGCGTAATAAAAATGCTACTTCAAAGATTGCATCAAGATTTCATAATACTGGCATTAGACTGAAGTTTTAAATAAATTCTATCCAGACAATTAATTAGGTACCTACTAAGCGTATAACTTAAGCTATCCATATTATTTAAAAGATAACTATTAGAAAATAACATAACTTAATTCTACATATACCTAAGTAAATTAATTAAATAAGAGCAATCTATGAGAAAACTGTTGTTTAGGTAAAAGCAGTTTAATTTCAAATATATTTTTAGATTTAAACATTTCATTATTAGTTTCTTTAAAATTACGACACGAACTGTGCTTAGATGATCTTTTTTCTTACTATTGATAAAAAATAATAAATTAAATCTCACCAAACAATATTTATTTAACGTCTTGAAAATAACTATTTATACTTAAGCTATAAGTATCAGAATCACATTAAGTTCGCATTCTCAGTTTGATTGTTCGATAGTAAAACAACATCGTTTTCATTTGTTTTTTAGTACTTTTATCTTTACTTCTCATATTCGTAATAGTTAATGTCGATCTTAAAACTCATAATAAACATGTTATTGCCATTCCAACTCCAACATTTAGTTGCAAAAAGTGTAAACGCACTTCGAATGTTATTTAAACCGACTGGTTTTGGAAGGTAGCAATTATTTGTAGCCATTACAATTTGACCTCTAACAGTTCGTTGAACTCATATGTTACAACATAATTTACGCCGAAACTTAAGATCTCCGTACACTGGCGACGTTAGATGATTATCAGCACAGACTGTAGATTTTAATTGAAACCCGATACATTAGATGTTCTAGAAAATTAAGTTTGTCGGAATTTACAAATAGTTATGACTACCGCAGCGTTTTTATGATGTCTTCTCTGATTTAAATTTATGTTTTTTTACATTCTAAATCAATCTTCAAGATCTTTACTTAACAGTTGACATTTATTTGATTAGTCATCGCAACACGAACATTGGGTACAAAATATTAAGTTTATGAACGAATAAACTTACCTATATTTAGTTGTATAATAACAAAAAATGTGTTATTAAACAGTACACGTTCTTATCCTTTAAAGTCCATTTTATTTGAACGAAAAATACGTGCAAAAATAATTCTTAAAACACGTCTTTGGAGTGTAAATAATTTCAATTTAAATTTTGATTGAAGTCGTGATATTAAAATTTATAAAGGTAGTTACTACTATTATTAAAACGCACTCAAAACTCATCTCATCACAATCATATTAGATATTCATACTGTCTGTCATTGAGGTAAGTCGTAAACGTGAGCAATCACCTTTATTTTGCCGCCTTTGGGGCTGTGAAGTAAGGTTGGCTATCTTCATTTTTCTGTTTATTTTTTCTTTAATGATAACTTTTATAGCGAAAAAGTATTAAAACTTTCAGCGCTCATAATGCAATAACTATAGAAATTAAAATTGATTGAAGAAATGTATAGCCATGACGTCATTCCAGTGAATAATAGTTGGTTGACTGGCAGAGAATACTTTTAGTATTAAGTCCGCCTTGTATATTTTACTGTGTGTATTTTGTACAAAAGTTAAATAAATAAAATAAAAAAAAAAATACCAATAAAAAATATCAATTATTAGAAAAAAAATATATAAACTAAATGTCGATAAATTTAGTATTTAAAAAATAATTAGGTATGACCTATTATTTGAAAAGTTTGATTTAGCTTTAGTTGTTCTTGTATAGTTTAATTAATTTATATTATTTTCAATCTATACTCTTGATTACATAGCTAACTATAATAAATAAATAAATATTTTCTTACAATCACACGAATTATCTAAGCCCTTAGTTAATTTCTTAAGAAACTGTGTCTACGTGAACTTGATAACGGATAAATATATACTTAAATACTTTTTGTTTGTAAATACATACTTAATATACATAGAAAACACCCAGACCAAGACAAATAGACATGTTCATGCACACACATATTTGTCTTGTTCGGGAATCGAACCCGAGACCGCTGGCGCAGAAGGCGGGTAGTATACCCCTGCGCCAAATCGGTCGTCAAAACTAAGAATTATTTACGTATTATTTTCGTTGAAATGAAAATATAAAGCGAAAATATTGCAATGATGAAACCAGTAGATAGCCTTCCTGATCAGAAGGTCTAAGTAGCTAAACGTCCAACAGCGCGAAACGTCTGATGAGCAGTAAGTCTAATTAGCAGAATGTCTATGTAGCAAAACGTCCAACTATCAAATGGTATGTATATCAGAACATCTATTTAGCAAAAAGTCATTTGTGAAATGTGTACACTCATGATATAAAGGAAAAGTCATTTGTAAATTACATTACATTTATTTGAGAAAAACAAAATCTGGATTAAAAAGCTAGTAGCGCCATAAATATTATTAGGTTATCAGGCGCACAAATTCCCCTGCATTTATTTACTTATTCTTTTGATATGACCAAGGTGTAGCAAAAATTCAAAGGGACTATCTTTTTGGCCCTCAAACTTTTGCAGCTCTTTTGTATTTGGCATTAAACATTAAATCGATCTTCCTTCTTTTATTTCTTTTAAATTACATATCCTTGTATTTGCGATCTTGCCGAAGCGCTTCTTTTCTAAGAGCTTTATGTAATGCTAATCAAATAGCATTCTTGACAATAAATTGTCAGCCACCATCAAAAAGATATGATTTAAGCTACATAGACCAAAGAATCTCTTGGTATCTACAAGTCTGTACGTACGTACATACTATAATTCCGTGTCCGTTTCCCTCCCGATGTAATTTGTGTGTTGAATTTTGTGCCTGAGTATCCAAACATTTTGATAATGTGACGATTTGCTAAATAGATGTTCTGCTATACAGACCATTTGATAGTTGGACGTTTTGCTACATAGACATTCTGCTAATTAGACTTACTGCTCATCAGACGTTTCGCGCTGTTGGACATTTAGCTACTTAGACCTTCTGATCAGGAAGGGCAGATAGGTATATGAAATACCGTCAATTATAGCCTTCAAAATAGGTCTTGATGGATTTTCAATAAGCAGTAGATTATACACCTTCAGTTACACACCATTCTCTTGTCTATTTGCCGCGATTCTAATCCTTGCACTTAAGCCTCTAATTTGAGTACAATTTACTATATTCTTGAATTTTGACCTAAAACAAAATTTAATTATTAAGGATTTTTTATTAAATTTTAATAATTTATTTGGAGAGCCCCTGGCGCAATGGTTATCGCGCTCGGCCGGCGATCGTTAAGATTAAGCAACTTTCACAATGGTTGGTCACGGGATGGGTGACCAAAAACTTTGTATCTCGAGTTCCTGCGTGCTTCGGAAGGCACGTTAAGCCGTTGGTCCCGGTTGCATTTGTAGTCGTTAATACCCACCAATCCGCACCTGTGGTGGGTCATGGCCCGTTCTCCTTATCCATCCATAAGGAAGGCTAATGCTCCAGCAGTTCAGACATTAAATGGCTGATGATGATGATGATGCTCAATTAAGATTTTATCCAATAGCATTCACAACGCAATTCTGTAAGTACAGGAAAATTTTAGAAAACAATAATGTATTTGGCTTTTTCTGTCACTCATTGAACAACATCACTTTCATGTGTTGATTTGATTCTGAGATAAATAACTTAAGCCCATGTGTTATGGATATCGAAAAATAGGAAGTAGTAGGTACAAGTTTATTTTTTTATTTTATTTTATTTATTTTCATACACTTAAATCCATTTTTATATACAAATCTATATAGTACCCAGACACAGGATTATTTTTGATATTTGTCGTGGCGATAATTGAACCCTGAAAGATTATAAATTAATAATAATATAAGTAATAGGTTTTAATAAAATGTTCAGTTTTTCAGGAGTCAATCAGTTGGATTACATGCAGACAAGGCGCGGTCACCCACTAGTGTGTGACCGCGCCTTGAAGACGTCGTTGGCAGCAACCCAACAATGCTGCCAGCGACGTTTGCAGCATTGTTAGGTTCAGGCATTTAGAGATAAGGTAGCCAGTTTCTCATTGAGGATTCCAGGAGTAGAGCGGCTCTTCCTTCAGCCTTAGCATCACTTAACATCAGGTGTGATGAAGGCTAAGTGCTACCACGTTGTGGTTAAAAAAAATATCGTGGTG
The DNA here is from genome assembly GCA_949710035.1 of Crambus lathoniellus. Taxonomy (NCBI): domain Eukaryota; kingdom Metazoa; phylum Arthropoda; class Insecta; order Lepidoptera; family Crambidae; genus Crambus; species Crambus lathoniellus. The sequence continues at coordinate 5,302,123 of OX453315.1, read as the reverse complement.
ATAATCAAACCCTGAAATAGAAGGAACTCATCAACGATGTTGATTGTAATTAATTTTTGATAGAGATTGTATATAATATTTATTATGTACATACCTAAGCGATGAGTGAGCTATATGAAAAAGTTTGTTAACCGTGATTGTGGCGGTTATGTAAGTTTAGCCATTTAGGATGGGTGAACAAAAATTTATCAGCTCAAAATTTGTTTTATAAAAATGTTACCCTTGGAAAATTTTACAAAATTTCACTCAGACGGGCAACTTATAATATTGTATACATTTTAGTACTCCTCTGTGAGAAGTTAAAAGAAATAACCAAAATACGAAAGTACTAACCCTGCTCTGGAATTGCGAAGGGTTGAACAGATATAACTGTTACAGAGGTTTATCGATACATTTTCACGTTATCGAGAACTCACATTAGATAGAAGGATCGAATGAGAACCGATGTGAATTATATTGCGTATCCTTTCAAGTTGATTGTGATCGCTTGGAACAATGGACTTTAACGAAATCACTTTCCAGTAAATAGAGCTTTCTATTTATACTTACTATGTGTCTAAAATCTCAGATTTAAACAATTAGTCTTATGTACTATGGTTTCAGCCAGGGAATTTAGTTCTATTTTTTTATATGTCACTATATCTAGTAGGGTCATTGCGTCTAAAGGGGTTTTTTTTGTTTGTTTTTTTTTAAGGTTTTGGCAACTTCGCTTCCTTAGAAGTTGACTTTTCAAAACTTTCCTACCTCGCGAAACTTAATGATGTTTTTTTTATCCACATATTACATCATCATCATCATCATCATCATGTTAGCCGAACGACGCCCACTGCTGGGCATAGCATATTACATATTTTACTTTATTAAAAAAATCATGTGTAAAAGTTAGTTCAATATTATTTTAATAGTAATACGACGTGATGATTTCGAAATTTTATTGCAACCAAATAAATGTAGCAAGAAAACTCAATTCTAAGACTAGAGTAAGGATTAGCTTCGACTCAGTATTAGACTACAAAGTAAAGCATTTCGTATCGACGAGCAATACCATAAAGAGAGTTGACGTTATCAGTGACATGGTCCAAGCCGCCGGCAATACTGATAACTCTCCTTACATTGAACTACAAATATTGACTGGATATGGAATAATATTGACCAATTACAAGTAGGTATAACAATTTTCCTATTAAATTATCTTGTATGTAATTTGATAATTTTGCTTAAGAATTTTAAAACCATATTAAGCAATGACTAAGTTGGTTAGATGGTTAAAGGTAATCTAATATGACTAACTTTAACCATCGAAGCAACAAACATTAAAATTAAAACCATTGGTCAAGTTTTTTTGTTGTGAAAGAAAGATAATCGTCCATCCATTCCATCCATTTGGCCCGCAAAGAGGTTTGAAGTCCATTTATTATTATTATTTATTATTCAGGCAGGCAATTGAGACATCTTATAGATGCCTGTATCCAATTACATTACAGCTGGAATTTCTTATTTTGTAGATTTCCTTTCATAATGTAATTTTGTAATTTCCTGTCCCTAGCAAGAGGGAATTCAAAAATGTGTCTCAATAAATGCTTTGCTTCAAACATTGCAAAATACTTTAGCCAACCAAAAGACCAAGTAAAAGATACAATTAAAAGCAATCAATATGCATCACGATTGAGCCATCAATAACGACCGCCATTAGTGCCGCTGATACAATTCCTTAACGTTTTAATTCCCCGAGCGTTTCTGTATCGCTGTATGCACATTATGCAAATCTGGTGAAGTAATTGCATTATAAGTCTAATGCCCGTTCATTAGTGAGCCAGTTCTTGTGGAAGCAGTGGAAAATTTATATTGTCAGTGTTCATCGTCTCGGTTTTTGCTGTCTTTTCGTCGAGAGGTGTTGAAAAGAGTCTTCATAGTGCCTAGATTTCTTTCGGTCTCGATACGGTTTTTGAGGAGCACATGGCATAGAGGTTACTGCAACTAGGTGGTAAAATAACCTTTAGCGAGAATTCAGTTTTATAGCATGAAAGCACAAAACGTCCCCCAAAACCAACATATTTGAAATGTATCTCAGGTGAAAGATATTAATAAAGTGACAACTTTTTGCTATGGCGACATCCCTCAAATGTGTGGGAATTCTGAAAAAATATTATTTTAATATTGTTATTTACTAAAAAAGTAACACTTACCATTTTTACCATTTCTAAGCGACTTCAAAAAAAAGAAGCTTCTCAGTTTGATCTGTATGTATGTATGTAAGTACGTATGTATGTTTGTCCGCGATTATCTTGCGTTTGAATCAGTTTCCAGGAAAGTATTTTATTACATTTAGAAGAAGGTTTTAGTATTAACTGACTTCAAAAAAGGAGGTTCTCGGTTTGACTTAGCCCCATGGATTTTGACATTGAATATGGCTATTAATCTCTTTATAGATACGTATGAAATTGTCGACACACAAAAAAGGTATGTTGGAGGGGGGGACGGGTCCCATACAAATATGCCCATCATCCTTTAAATTATTTGCCAAGCCAACTTAATTATTTTTTTACTTATATTACCGAAGCTTCATCATGTCAGCCGTACGACGCCCACTGCTGGGCATAGGCCTCCCCCAAGGATCTCCACAACGATCGGTCCTGCGTGAAGCTTTTATTAAAATTTTACGATTCTCAAATAAAGGCAAAGTAAAAATTGTTGTACTGTAGCTGTTAAAAACTTTGCTGTTAAAGGTTTTGTTTGATCCTTTTTTTATGCGTTTTTCACGAAACGAGATATTTTAAACAGCGGTATTGCTTTAGAGGAGCCCGTGGCGCAGGTGATAGCGCGCTTGGCCTGCGATCGTTGAGGTTAAGCAACGTTCGCAATGGTCGGTCACGGAGTGACCGACCATTGCGAACCAACACTTTTCATCTCGAGCTCCTCCGTGCTTCGGAAGGCACGTTAAGCCGTTGGTCCCGGCTGCACTTGCAGTCGTTAATACCCACCAATCCGCACTGAGCCCGCGTAGTGGGTCATGGCTCATTCTCCTTATTCATCCATAAGGAAGGCCAGTGCCCCAGCAGTGGGGACATTAAATGGCTGATGATGATGAATGTTTTTTGAATGCGCGTGTTCACACGATCACGATAATCTTTGGAACTAAAACATTTTTCATATGACAGTCCATTTTGACGGTTTATTTTGTATTGCAAGAGGCTATCACTGGAACAGACAGGAATATGGGACTATGATAGTAAAGTCACTTCCCGCCATCTGTACGCTTAGATATTTCAAACCACGTAACGGATTTTAAGGGGTTTTCATCAAGAAACAAAGTGAGAAGAAGAGTATTTGTGTAAAATACATGCTTAAAATATATCTATAATGCACCCGTGTGAAGCCAGTATATTTTAAAACCAATTATATCAAGCTGATGTTGGTTGTTCACCTTTCCCCTTATTACCAATAACTGGAATAAAATCTAAAGAGACCAAGCTCTTGTGGAGCAAAAGAACGCTTACAGCTTTCACGCAAATCAACTAGGGATCTAATATCGTTTATTAATCTGATTGCCTACCTAAGGATACGTTCAATTAATAATTTCTATTGAAGTATATTTTTCTTCTGTCTTGTTGGGAAATATTTTATTGACTACTTTTTTTTCTGGTTTTATATTCAATTTTGTACGGCATACGCTAGTAGTAGTGTATGCCTTTTTCTGGATCTACTATTGGTTTGAGATCTTCAATGTCATATTTTTGCTATATATTTTAGCAAATCATCCCTTTAAAGTCCATTGATCTGAGTTACATTTTAAAGAGTTTACAATTTTTGCATGCACTAGTTTAGTATCATTACTTGGTTTCAATGCACCGGTTTTCCTTGCAAGATGGATGAAGAGCATTTTTCTTACCGTGTAATCATCATGACGCGGTTTTATTGTGGATTTGTAATTTTTTACGACAGCAAAAGCGATTGCTTTAAACGCTAGTTACAGCACTAGAAAGCTAAAGCGTAATATCCCATTTTATCGTTATTTGCACCATAAGTTATCTCAAATCTTAATTTTACTATTCTAAATTATTATGCATAGTCGCGTATGATCTAACTGCTGCACACCGAGAGGATTTAGAATCACGTTTCAGGTGTATAGGCAATACTAAAAGTAACGGTACATACATATGAATAATAATTTAAATCGCCGATAAAGGCCTGCGCCCATTATAGGTTGATGGACTTAATATAGTTTCTGTGAGATTTTTAATAAAGATATTAATGGCTTCGCTTTGATTGCCATTTTATTGTACCAATAAATGTTATTGGTGATTTTCAACTTTTTTTTAATAGTTTTTGAGATGAACAGTCTGTTTTATGACGAGAAGTCTAATTTGTTTTACGTTTAAGATTTTTTTATGAGTTTTAAATGATCGATAATTGCATATTAGTAGGAGTATATTACAAGCGAGATGGTGCGGGAGGATACTATTCGTGCTATTGCGGCGCTTAAGCAATTTGTGTTATGGTTGATCATGGGATAGGTGATCATCAATTTTAATGATGATCTCTTTTTCTTTATTGCATTGCTCCAGTTTGTTAATTGCGAACAAATCTCTTAGTGTTTAAATTATTTCATATTAACCATTAGCGCCTTTAGTTTAAAGTATTTTTAACATTGTGGGAACTACTTTCTCAATAAGGACACCGACAGTTTTTAGAAATATTTTTCAGTTGTCAAATTTTCTGATTCTTTTGATTTCTAATTTCACCCTGTCACTTTCTATTATGTCATCGCCCTTACATTTCATCCGTGTATCAAACGTTTTCCACGCTTCGATCAACTTTTAAAAATATTTTTGAGTTGTATAGTTTTCTGTTTCTTTTGATTTTTCATTTCACCCTGTCATATTCTATTTTGTAATCGCTCTCAGAGTTTCATCCGTGTATCAAATAAACGTTTTCCACACTTCGATTAACAAAACTACAAAATAACCAGTTAGAGTGTAAATGGCCGAGTGAATAAGAGCGCACTTCAAATATGCGCTGTTATTTTACATTGATTCCTGTAATTTTCGACATATCATCGTTACATTCGTAACCTTTTCCTCCATAAAAAACATACGGTGCTATAATTTTGAGGAGGCGTCATCTAGTGCTTAATATTTGTATTTGTAATTGTCACATCTGCGTTTTCACTGTAAACAATTACATTAACAGTAATAAATAAAATTATAATTAGTCTTTAGTCGACCGCTATTCGATTCCACTCTTCCTATTTACTCAATTAAAACGAAACAAATATAAACAGTTCCATCGAAAAACAGTAAATGGAAACCAAATTAAAGAGGTCGGTAAACATTGGAGATAAGGAAGTATCTATTAACAGGTCGTAATTAGCCAGACTCAATGAAAGTTTTCGGATATAATTCCGTAGAACAATCGGTTCAATGGCGCTTTACAAAGCACGTTTCCTGTTGTAAATTGTTTTACAACTTCAAAGAACCACGAACCAAGTATTTTGGTGGTCCGTACCGAATTTTTCTTGTTACGGATATTGTAGTTGTATTGTTCTGGTAACTATCCTACAGTTTGAATTTTATTTTTGTTATTCAGATTTGTGTTTTTAAAGATATATCTAATACTGATGATGAATTTAATCTAGCTTGCAAATAATTTATTTTGCGTTTAGTTAGACCGACTAGCGACAACTTTTACTTTGTTCACTGTCTTTTGTTTATCTAAAGTGCCAAGAAAAGACATTTGTAGGTACTTTTCTTAAATAACGACGGTCTATAAGATCTTGAATTCCCATGCAAAATCTATGTGAATTTTTTAAACACGATGTTTCCAATTTCCAATTGGAACAATGTATGTGATGTGATGGTGTCCAATTTTATTTATTTTACTTCTTTATTTAAAGACTCACAAGTATACCTATTGTGAATTATGATGTACATTATAAATAAAATTGTATGTAGTTTTTTATTGCAGCAGGGAAGAACTCAGCGACTGCCTTCGCGATTGCCGTTGCCTGCCAGACCAATGCCTAGTTGCCTGACAATGGCAAATCTAAATTTCATTTAACTTAATTTACTTTAAAGAACCATCGACACGCAGAAGAATTAGTATGTAATTTATTAAAATGTAAATTTTTTTGTATTAGAACTTTTTACAAGAATCAAAAAATAGTAATCGTCTGGAGACCTCGCTTTAAAAGAAACAACTGCCGCCGGACCACTCTGGCCTAGACAAACAGTGAACTACATGGCTGAAAAGTAGAGAGGCGTATGCTCAAGAAGAAGTAAATTATAATATGTCAACTATATTAGCCCTATCATCATCACTTAATGCAAACCCTAAAACACACAAAAATATTAACTTTTGTGTTCACACTTTGCGACAGCATTTTTTTTCGTTTTACAGCTCTCCGCGGGTGGTGTACAATAGCCACTTGAAGTGTGTCTGGTTAGTTCCTTGTCCTATTGTGTCATCGAGTGCGCGTCACTTTTGTAAGTTGTACGGGTTTGGAAACAATAGGTACCGCTTCCTCTAGAGTTTTGTGCAAACTATGCAAACTTATCAGCGATACGCCAAAATAATAGATATTTTGAAAGTGTTATTTAAAAAAATCCTTATCGCACGCACTATAAACTGGGATAATAATAAGACATTTTTAAGGGCTAAATTAAAAATGTTCAAAAATTTCGGGATTTTGTGTACTTCTAGAAAATAATTTTCTAGAAGTATGTACGTAAATACAATAATGAATTAAATTAATTGTATGTCGATAAAGAAACATTGTATAAGAGTAACAAATAGTATTTATCGATATATTGCCAGCCACCCTCTTTCTTAAGACTTAACAGTAAAACAACATTAAGAGCTGATTATAACTCTTACAAACAACAAACAATAAAGTTCGCTAATAATATTTACAAGTCCCTAATTACCATATTCATAAAGAGCTTAACGTAATAGTCTTTAGATGAAAGTTCCGTGTCGTCCTACACGTGTGTCTACATTTTCTCCAGTCAAAGTACGAGTATCTATCGCAGAAACTCCCCCAATCTTATTACTAAAATGGACGAGTAATTCACAAACTTCCGACCCAAGTTTCAAACGACGTTACTTAAAAGTTTCCTCCATATTTGATGAATCAACAGCGACCATTATGCTCTTCTCTTTTTTAATTTCGACACTTTTTATGTCGCTCGCTACAACGACTTCGGTGATTTTGGGTTCAGAGATTTGCCCTCGGAAATACTTTAATATAGGGATCATCTCGAACTTGTAACGGCTACCGAGGTGACAAGATGGCCGAACTTTTTTAATAAAATATGTGGCGAACATGAAAAGGAATCCGTTACATTCATCAGGGATTGTCTGTAAGGAATTCGAATACCTTGTCGAATATTACTAAAACTAATTTGTTTCTAAAATTCAAAATTGTTTGTTCAATATTTACCAGTAGGTTCATCATTAATTATGTCAAAATTTCTCATAATTTGTTTATAGCAGTAGTAAATTAATCGGATTGAAATATAATGAGAGTGAATCTTCGAATAGGGGTAACGGCCCATAAAGAGAGCTTTATGACAAATTTTGTGTAATATTTATGTCATAAATCATTGAAGTGATCTGTTTTTCTGAAGACACCGAACGGAAGTTTGAACTATGGGGAGGCGAAAGGGATCTTTGAAAAGAATATTTTGATGTTTGACGGGAGAATACGAAAATAGATCCAGTTGATTGAAGCTATAAACGATATTAGTTAGTAAACAATATATTTTAATATTCATTTAAAATATTTATAGAAGATTAACAGATTAGAGACGTCAATAGATAATATAATAATATAATTTGTTGGGTATTTATAATTTTCAGTAGGTACCTAAGTGTACTAAAAGACTTTTACATTGTACACATAAAATTAGTAACTTTTAGTTGTGTTTAATAAAAACTGACATTTCGGCACCTTTCCATGGCCATGGTCACAAAAACTACCCACTGGGACAAAATCTTTTAAAACAACTAAATTGACCAAAGATGTGTGCAATATACGCGTGATTAAATCCGTAACAAGTAATTTTATTTCAATGAATAGTTCGCGCAGAAATCTAAGGTGTGCTTATCTATACTAATATTATAAAGATAAAAGATTTGATTGTTTGTTTGTTTGTTTGTTTGTATGTTTGTTTGTTTGCATCGACTAGGCTCCGAAACTATTGGACCGATTTAGAAAATTCTTTGACCATTAGAAAGCTCCATTCATCCCCAGTGACATAGGCTATATTTTATCCCGATATTACCACGGGAACGGGTAGCACGCGGGTGAAACCGCGAGGACCCGCTAGTATATTACTAAAATACATTTAACTTTGTAGCACCATGAAAAATCAATAAGCTAATTGTAACATGTAGAGCCATGTTAAATTTATAATAGATTATTCTCACATTCACGTTGCTTTAACACATTCACGGCTTTAACTGAATAAATAGTTTTCATTCTAGGATTTAACAAATGACAATCTACTTAACACTCAATTTCGGCGTTATTTATACCTCCATAATAAAAATTGAACCTCTTTTACGTCACAAAGTTATAATGTTATCGGTTTTACCTAAAATCTTTTGGTTACAAGAAATATGTCAAATAAGTAAGAGCAACCTTCTGAGAGCTTATCCTAAGTCTGTCTATATTTATTATTCCATCTGTTTGAGAAACGTCTTCAAATGAATTCACAATGAAAGGTGAACCTTATAAAAAGCATTTATATTCTGTTATATCACAGTCAAATATCGTTATGATTCTTCATCAATCAGGCGAAACGTCTTCGAGATCAAAGAGTCAAATATAGCCAATATCAAATGCTGTTCTCGTGTAAACGTTTTTAGGTCTGTGTGTAAACAGTGATCGTGGATTATTAGTTCTATGCGTGAAACGTTTACGACCGGAACTGTTAAATGTATTGATGTTGAAACGTTCTCTTGAAAGTCTGTTAAACAAACGCTTGCGCAGTTTGTGCAGATTTTGCGAGTTCATTAAGATTTCGGCCAATAATAGTTTGGAAATGTAACGAGATCGACGTTTGTTTCGTTTTTGATACTGTCTTGTTGGATTTGCGATGTCTATGAAATTATTTCTCAAAGTAAGCTAATTTGTTAAGCTGTTTATTATGAAACTGACTTTAATGACATACCTTGTTGATATTTTTTTTAAAGGGATAAAAATTTCGTCATTCATTTTAATAACTAGAAAAAAAAGCCATCTCAATATTATGTCAAATGAATAGGCCATGATCCAGTTTATTGCACAGTGAAGTAAATTGAATCCTACATCAATCTGAATGAAGCTACTAGGCTTTAAAATACAAAAGAAATTGGTAACCCTTTAAATCTAAAGACATTCAAAGTGATAACATAAAAATACTCGTAAAGTTTAAAAAGTCAAATAACACTAATTTCTATCCATTTAGAGACTCAAGTTCCTAAAACTGTAAATAAGGTGAGTTTCCTCTGTATTTCACTCAACGGGACACAGTCGTCCCATCTCGAAATCTAGACGACAATCTCTCGCAACTTTCATTTAGAATTCAACATACAGAAATGGTACACATTACTTTAAGTGATATATGAGATGCTTCGGCATATCATTATGCATGTAAATTGATGAACTTTAAATGCCAGAGCGAGTAAGCTGTCATATGTTTTATACCTACAATTCTGTATTCTTGTTGTCTATGCTTTTGATAATAATAGGTCTTTACCTATGAAATTGCCGTTTTGTATGGAGATTTCTGTAATTATTTTTTTTCCATACTAACGTTTTTGTTATTATTTAACGACTAATATTATGTAAATTTACAAAATTTTACACACGTATTTATGGACATTTTAACTACTAAATGACACATTCGTTAAGAGAAAAAAAATTTTTTTTCACTAAGTTACAACTAATAAAGTACGAAATTCTGGAAACAAAAATAGTCGTAACTTTCGGAATAAGTTTTTTCTATGTTAATAATCAAATATCGTGGTTATTAAATTATCAAAAGTTGCTCGATACGGTCTTTATGTAACGCAATATTAAAGAAATTATATATTTCTAATAATATAAAAGTTATTAAGTTATATGTACAAAAGAAAAAAACGGCAATTTCATATGTAAAGACCTATTATTAAATATGAGAATTAGTTTTTAAATTAGTTTTGTGATGTTATCGCAGCCAAAGTTTATAGGTATGGATTTTATTAAAAATTAATATGAACCTCAGAGCTTAGAATTTAAAAGAACTGTAAAAACCAGTTTCAAGTTTAAAATTTATATTCTTTAGAAATAACATTATTTTTATGAGGTTTAAATTGTTATCAACAATAAGTAGATTAAGAAAAATCAAACTCTGTACAAAATAACTCTTATAAGAATCTCCTGAATTCGCGTTTCAAACGGAGCAGAAATTTCAACGTATTGCTATTAAAGCAGGTTCTGTGGAGAAGACCCAAAAGCAACCATCAGCCAAATCTCCTTAATGAGAGGACTGTTCAACGCAAGTTCTCGTCATTATCTCTACATAACGCTTTATCTATTCAGGGAGATGTATCCCTATCCGGGACTACTGTATCGGTATGGTTGGGAAATAAATTAGGCTTCGCTAGATCTATTGCTGGATCATTAGGTTTATGCATTTTGTTGTTGATATCAAAAGCGATTTCCTTTTTTGCTTTTTTTAAAGGTTATTGTTAGGTTTTGAGTGTAACATAGTGCTTTGGTTTAATACATTATACGACTTAGAAATATGTTTTGTTTTTTATTACATTTTGATAGCAAATACAAACTAAGCACTTAGGGAAAGGTTTGCCAATGGTATTATTTAATTTAATTCATAATAATTTAATTTATTTCATCTAGCACAAGAACTTGTGAATTTTAGCCTTCCCTTCGCAAAACGAGAAGAAATACAAGGAAAAAAACCGTTAAAAGTAAAGATTGTAAGACTGATGATCTGCAGATAATAATTTAAGTAAAAAAGTTTATGAGTTTCCTTCTAAAATGATTTTTATTTCGATACCTTTTTTGATCTTAATGGGACCATGTAAAAATCTCTAACGTCATATATAAATCACGTATAAAGAAATAAATCAGAAAAAGGTGCCGACATTTCGTTTACACGGCCATTCGGAAATTCAAGGTTTATTTCCCACACTGGCAACTAGTCCCAAGAAATCCCTCTCAAACTTCCCCCAGGTAGAATTTTCAATGAGATCCATTTCTTCGCTATTACCAAGTTAAAATATATTCGAGTTAGATTTATATGGAGTTGCCTTGCTGTCGGTGAAGTCGTGCCAGATCTTCCAGTTAGGATAAATGTAGCGACACGTTCTGAATAACATTAAGTTACTTATTTCAAAGTTGCCCTGATCAAGCCCGATTACTGTGTCTCGGTGAGAATTTAAATCCGATATAGAAAACTTGAATTATTGCTCTCAGTCTCAGAGTTAGCTGGATGATGTGGTGATAAATATTTGTGGCAAATTTTATTATGGATTTGAATATTGAAAACGTTTAGTGTGCAGCTGTGATAGTATTTTAAATTTGCTTTATTTTTACCACACGATGGGTGGATGTATTATTATTGGAGCAACTATAGGTTTGGACAGTCATGTGCTTAACTTCCTTATTTGCTCTCTATATTAAAGTATTATCTTAGATTAAAATCTATACATGTAAATTGACAAAATAGGTTTTAGACAAACTTCATCTAGATTAATCTGTTGCACGATAAATAGTTTAAAAGTAAATTTGTATGACGGAACGGAATCCAAAAAAAAATATAGACTTAATATTACTAATCCATCGTGAACTACACCATTTGTGAAATACTAATACGTTTTGACACACTGCAACTTTTTAAGAAACACTAATCGTATTTTCTACGAAGTTTTTACTTCTGTAAGACTGAAGTAAGAACCTCCCTTACATACGCTCAGAATCCCACATTAAAAATCTCTTTTATTTATTCTACATTTCTCATCTTTCAAACTCTAATGACCTTTGATGAAAAGAAGTCGATACAACGGCATTCTTTCTACATCGCAACACTTCAAACGATTTCCGTCTTTATTAAAGAGGACTAGTGGCCACCCGAGACTCCGTCCGCTTTAGCATTTTAACCTTAAGGATATTTTAACTTTACCCCTTTCTTCAAGTTTTACTATTGCAAAATAAAAAAATTTTAAGTCGATTTTCAAATTACGATTCATCCTCCGTATACAATTTTTAGTAATAAATAGACACAAATGATTTATTATTGTTATAAGTATATTATGTAATAGCACTATATTACTTATTACGTTTTAAGACTGTTCAGTTGCGTTTTTATGTTCCCATATTTTTTTTCATCAATGCTCATTCATTACATGACGTAATTAAGCTTAAAGTCAAGAATATTCCAATCAATTTCCTCCATAAATTTAGCTTCATTATTAATAACTGACAATACTAGATCTAGGTATTCCGTTTCAAGTGCCTCCTTCATTAAGCCTATTTGTTTTGTTACAGGCATTTCGGCGTGATTCATCTAACATTAGTTAACTAACATTCAGTTAACAATGTCAGTGCCAATGAAAAACGATAAGTGAAGTATACCGTATACCGTTTCCTATCGATGTGGCCGGTGGCATAGTACTAGCAGCAGCAAGTTCATAACCATCTCTGTCCAATGAATCTTCGACCTTGTCTATTATGGCTTTAGGATCAAAATTGATTGTGATTTTAGACGTTTTGTGGTTACTTGATGTGGTCTGACATCCATCATGTTTCATATGTCGGTCAGAAATGTCGAGCGAGAACTGCATTTGTATGGAATTGTTCGGATTGAAAGCATACTGTCTGATTCTGATTAATCTAGTGGTGCCTATTCTGTTTCGTTTTTTATGGAAGCTTTCGGTTACTTTTTGAATGGGATAATTATGTAGTGTAAGTACCTAGTTTATTTATTTATACTTACATCTATTTACGAATCGACTATTTAGACTAGCAAAATAATTTATGTACTACACTTAAAACTAATTAGGTACCTACGTTATTCTAATAGAAAACTTTAAGCACAAAAAAAACATTGTACCTAATTGAAAATAATGAAATCATAAATTCTTTTTCATTATAAACACACATTGACTGACTCTGGGTGATATAACAAACATTAATGTATTGAATATTTGTGATGGTTTCATGTCTTGTCATTGATATCAATACATTTCTTTTTATTTACTTATGAAGATATTTGAAGGCCTTCGTTTCAAAGAAAAAGCCTTCGTTGATGCTTAAGCTTCTTATCTCAGAATGAGGCCAATTTACGTGATGTTGTTTGATGTTCAATTTATATGAAAATCAATAGGGAAGGTGACTATTTACAATTTTACATTATGACCTTAAAGTTAATATAGGTATATATCAAACATTTATTTATTCTTAATAATTATAATAATAACAGTATTTATAAGTAACTAATTATTGAAAAAAAATATATAATTTATTAAAAGTTGGTCGCAACAGATTTTTGTATAGCGTTGTTAAAATGTTTTCTTTTCGTTTAAATTTTTTAATGGGTTCAGCTTTAAATCAATGTTGTGGCTACAAGCTGCAACATGAGCTGAGCTAATCAGCGGATTCAGTTGTTTCTGTAGTCCAGATAAGGATCCAATTGTAATTTAATTTTTAATGTAGGTACTAATTTGAAACATAATCTATAAATACTTAAGTATGGATTGAAAAATGGAAAATGAAGTATTTAGAAAAAATCCACCCGTCTCACAACCTTTTCAACCACAACAATAACAAAACAAATTTTTCAACCATAAAAATTGCATTGTGAATGCAAAAAAGTAAAAATTCAAATTACTAAGTATGGATTGTTCTTATCCCGAGATAAATATCTTACTCTCTTGCGATTGTAATATAGATTTACAAGATAAACACTAATTTTCATAAGGCTAGTAAACTTTCAATATTGATATTGTAAGTAAAGTCTAGAAAATAAAAAAAATGAACCTCATTATAAATGAGCTTGCGGCCAAAATATGAAAATAAAGAGGATTGATCAAGGAAAGAACGATGATAAAAATAAAACACTTTACTTACGGATTACTTAAAATACTGTTTTATTTTAACAAACATTGTGCGTTATAAAACCGCGTGTAAGGGAAGTTTTCAATAAAAAAGGTGTTTTATTTCAATCAGCTTACGCACAAATCTAAGACGTGCTTAAATAGGACTACGATAATTAATAAATTAACTACAATAATTAAAAAAATAACTAATGTGTATATTCTTCTTCTTGTTGTGTCAACCTGTCGGCTTAATCATTAAACTTTTTCGGACCAATAGGTACTGTGTAATTAATAGATAATGCAATGTATATATTTGATACCTTATTAAATAAAAAAACTTACAATAAAAACTAGAAATCAAATAATATCTACGTTGCAAAAAAATTTCTTATCTTAGCGAGTATGATAAAATCAAGAGACTTGATAGATTTTTTGGACACCCTTTATATTGAAACTATTAAATTTTCAAACAATAACTAAATCTAGGCCTAAGTATACAGAAAATAGAAAATCAAAGTCAAACTTACCTAAGTACTTGTTAGATCAACATAATATTTTGGTGAAAACTCCGTTGTTGACTTGTTAGAATCATTAGCACTTTAACACTTTAATAACTAGTTATTGTTATTTTTAAGTCTTTGAGCAAAGTCTTCAGAATTTCTCTAACTGTAATAAAAAACTTTGTTACAACAAAATTTCAATCGAAGCTTATATTGCAAGATCTGATTGATATTATTCGTATAAGAATACTTATCAGAATCATATAAGAATTTTTTGTCATCTTTACTGAAATACCTAGTTCTAGTTCTCAACTATTTTTATATCGTTGTTATTATTACTGTTTTAGTGCTAAGCATGTCTAATAAACCTTAATTTCAAATTATTTCTTAAATTTATTAAAGAATTGTAACCTTTTCCAAAATGTAATGTCAGTAACATATTTTGTTTGTTTGTAACGGTCATCATTTAATGCACTGACATTCGATTAATTGTCTCATTTATGAAACAAGAATTAAAATTAAAATCCATGTACCATTTCTATCCACTGTATTGTTCATCCCACATTAAATCCATAAAAACAAGCTAGTACACAAATAAAAGTAATTTGGGAACAAATAGCCAGTGCAATCACAAACAATAACCTATTGTTATAATGAATTGTTTTGTTTCATATAACATCCCAAAACTGCTGGTCATTGCTAAGGTTTTATTCCGCCCACATGTTTAAAATAATGAGTTGATATGTTCCAATAATAAACGAGACTAAAAAAATATTATTTCTCAAGAATCTAAAGTGTTTACTGAAACCACTCATTCCATTAATAAACACGATGTCGTTAATTTTCCGTTGCGTTAAACTTTAAACAGTCGATTACTTCAGTTCTATTCTCAGTAGTAGTAAGATTATGAATCGTCAGCAGTCACCGCTTTAGAACTCATAACATTTAGCTGGAACAGCCCCATTGATGTTTCCGCTTTGATGAAACAACGTTTAAAATGTTGTCAGTCAAATGTTGCGATGACTGTAGCTAGATGCATGTTTACTTTGACAATCAATCAGACCTTGCAGCATTAGTTGCATCCGGAGCCACAACACTCACAGAAAGAATAGCGAGTCCGCTACACTAGGGCACAGCACAGTACAAATCCGCTTGGTTGTTTTAAGCGCACTATCTGGGAACAAACATCTCTATACAAACACCGATGCACCGAGTCGGTACGATGTTTCGTGGTCTAGGACCGGCGATCATGCGCCTCCTCCGACGGTTGGGAAGCGACTGGCTCAAATTATGCTTAGCCGCGGGCACACCGGCTCTTGCAACCGACTATAAACGAAAGCGGCCGAACGTAATTTTGAGGGGTGAACGAGAGGCATGAGACTCCGTAGGGGAAGGAAAGGGAGGCATGAACAGGTGGGGTGGGAGATCGGATGCAGCTTTGTCTATGCAGGTTGGAGATTGAGAGTGCATTTCGCTGAGGCCTTACCCCGGCGGCATTTGTGAGCTATCATTTTAGACTATTGATGAATTGGTGACTTAACTGACCTAAATTGCGGCCAATTTTGTTTAATTGTTGTGGAAGATAAGGCGGTTTATGACTACGGTAAAAAAGGCTGTTTTAAGTTGGAGGTAGTTCTTAGAATATTGCTGTACTTATGACTATGGTGAATTTAGAGTAAAAGCTAATAATTTAAAAACTATGATTTTAAATGACACGAAATCAATAGATAACATTAATGCTGCCGCAAAATTAAGCAAATTAAACATTTAAATGTTTTACTTACCTACAGGAATTAAAGATAAAGATAAGATAAAGATAAAAATATTCTTTATTCACTTAGACATAATAAATATGTACTTATGAATCGTCAATATTTTCCTACCACCCATTCAAGACTTTTTTAACTGACAAGAAGAATGGGCGCAAGAAACTTGCCAGCGTTTCTTAGTTAGGTAACGACATTTACAAAAAAAAACATATCGTTACTAATACAACAATTGCTTAGTATAAAAATACATCATATTAAACAGTGATTATGTTATGTGTTACATCATGACCATGCATTGCGGTCATTCAAATAATCGTCTACTTTATAGTATCCTTTGCTCATCAGCGACTCTTTAATGTAACATTTAAATTTATGCAATGGTAGTTCAATTATATGCTGTGGAACTTTATTAAAAAAGGCTATGCTTTTCCCCAGAAATGAGGCTCTGGATTTTGCTAGCCTAAACTTGGGAACGACAAGTTTATCTTTATTTCTTGTGTTAAAGCGATGAATATCGCTCTGCTTTACAAATGTATTATAATACTTTTTCACATAAATTATATTTTCATAGATGTAATGTCCTGCAACAGTTAAAATGTTTATTTCTTTAAATAGATCTCTTAAAGAATCTCTCGATCGGAGGTTGTAAATGGCGCGAATAGCCCTTTTTTGGAGCACGAATATACTTTGGATGTTAGCGGCTGAGCCCCACAACAAAAGGCCGTAGGACATAACACTATGAAAATAACTAAAATAGACTATTCTAGCCGTTTCAATATCGGTTAAGAGCCTTATTTTCTTAACTGCGAATGCAGCCGAACTGAGTCTACTCGCCAAGGCTTCGATATGAGGATCCCATTGTAGTCGCGAGTCTAATATAATACCTAGAAATTTTGTATTGTTAATGAATTCGACCGTATCGCCGTCTAGTCTAATATGAAAATCAACTTGTCTTACATTAGGTAACGAAAATTTTAAACACTTAGTTTTCTTTGAGTTTAATGATAAATTATTACTATTAAACCAATGTGACACTTTTGAAAGAGCACTATTTACTTCGTCAGAACAGTCATCACCTCTATCTACTTTAAAGACTAGAAAAGATTAAAAATTTCAGTCAAATTACAGCGAGAAGGAACTTATTATAATTAAAGCTTACAAACACACTTGCTTGTAGCAGGGTTTATAATGCAAATTACAAGGCTATACCTACTACTACTAACTGTTAAAACAAAAAGATACCGACCGATACCGTGATTGAACCGTTAGCAATTCTAACGTAGCCCTAGCATGAAAACTGTCGTTATGGCATAGAATTTATAATAGCACCTACGTTATGGTAACCGTTATCGTGATCGTATTATTTTGTATGAAAACCAGAGCAGCACCTCTTTCGGTCTTTAAGGAACTGAAATTCCATACATATTTGACATCAGCACTTTGGCAGCTTTTTAAGGACACTATAGGTGACAATTCGATTAAAATTACGATAGTTTTTCATGCTAGCTAGAGGTATGTGATCTTGTCTAGCTTAGATATTAATTGTAGAGACTAATAAACTTCATAATACGACTCGATTCTTATTGAAA
This sequence comes from Crambus lathoniellus, assembly GCA_949710035.1. Classification (NCBI taxonomy): domain Eukaryota; kingdom Metazoa; phylum Arthropoda; class Insecta; order Lepidoptera; family Crambidae; genus Crambus; species Crambus lathoniellus. The sequence continues at coordinate 5,284,183 of OX453315.1, read as the reverse complement.
TAGTTGATTGTACCTTACCTACTTTAAACTTGGTAGCTACAGTAGTAAAATCAAATATGAACAATAAGAGTCATGTCAATTTGGAAACTCAACCTAATAAAAATAGTTGTAAAAGAAGACCAAAAGCTCAAAGAAAACAAATCAATTGACCTTTTTTTCGCAATATTGAAGTAACATTGAATAAAGACCGACCGATATACTGCATAAAGCGTCTTCTTAATAACAATATCATTCTGATATTGCTTCAGAAGATTAGATAGAGTGACGCCCAGGAGCATTAAAAATATCGAAATACAACCTATCACCCTAAATCATACAAACATTACTTACATTTTTTACAGCCATCAAATAACAGATCACATACACAACACAGAAATATTTCAACTCCCAGATCCTGTTTTCGAAATACTATAAAATGTAGGATAATCTCGTGTTTCATAAAAGTAATAAGAAGCCGGCTAAAGAGGTGATTCAAATACAATATGGCTTCTGATGCTGAATGCCAGGGGTTTTGTAACCGAGATCTTTTTTATGGCGTTGTTAAATAATAATCTTGAAGGTAATGTAGAAATGAGCCAAGTTCTGTCTCCTAATATCGCTAATTCTGTGTCCTTATATAATATTGCTAAATTTATTTATAATCTGGAATTTGCTAATAATTCTATTACTAACGTATATTTACATATGAAAACAAACAGCTTTTATTATGGAAACAACACTGAAATCACGAAAAAAAACAGCTGTTCCATACAAAAGTGCAAAAATATTTAATCAATAACCCCTAAACTTATCCGGCGTGATAAAAAAATTACCGTGTATATTATTTGAGTGTAAATTTGAACAACTAGAATGAGTACCTACCTATTTATAAACTTCACTTATTTAGTCAGCTCTTACTTTTATTCACATTTTTGCAAAACTTTGCTAAAGTAAACTCAAGAAGTCTTATGTATTGATAAAACCTATACGAATAGTATCACAAAAACTCCAAAATAAAATTATTATTTCATAAACTTGGCGTCACCTCTACCGAGCGCCCAGTAGAAGATTTTCAACCAATCTTTTATTTATGTAAATAATTCGCTTTAGCGTTTGAATAATAATCAAATATTGATATAATACGAAGGTTTAGCTGTCAACATAAGATGAGGTGTTATCATTACATTAAATAATAAAATGACGCATATTCAAATTTTTATTTCGTCCATAATTTTGGTTACGGCTATAAATTGACAGTAGAAAATTATGTGTCGATTTTAATAAAAATTCAAGCGTTTCTTTTTTTATATTGCGATATCAACGTCTATCGAGATACAATAAAAAGTAGTTTTCATACAAACATGCTATGAAATGTAATTAACCTTAAGTCACACAAAAAAACGGGATATTTTTCATAATAAAACGAAATATGTACTAATATTTATTTTAATTATTAGTTTTTTTGCATTCACAATGCAATTTTTATTACTGAAAGAGACGTGAGACGTGAGACGGGTCGATTTTTTCTAAAATACTTCATTTTCCATTTTTCATGTACCTACTAATATTATAAAGAGGAAATATTTGAAATTTTGTTTGTTTGTAATGGATAAACTAAAAAACTGCATGACCTATTTCGAAAACTCTTTGAGCAATAGAAAGAAACATTGTTCCTGAGTGAAATTGGCTATATTTTATCCCAATATTCCCTCGTGAACGGGATACCCCGCAGGCCAAACCGCGAGAAGCAATTAGCAAATAAATAAGTAGCAAGTTGGATATGCCTCCGACTGAACAGAAATACAAAACATTACTAATTATATCCGTCTAGCATCCCGCGTTCAAAACCCATAAAATCAATTACACCAAATAAACACTCAAAGCAAAGTGGTTGAACCACTGTTAATTATTATAAAATTAAACGGTAGAAATCAATTAGCGAATTAACGCTGAAACAATCGAACGTTCATTAACAATAACAATAATTGAATGCAGAACTTTTACACTATTCATTACCTCCTACGTAAGTATACGGTGTAAGTGTCGACCAGTAATATTCCTCGGTCTGTGGGTCTTCTAGGAGATAACTAAGTGATTACAGCCTTATGCTGGCCAGAAGCAGCGTCTTCTGCCATTTCAGTGACGATCGTGTTACCGTTATTAGCACCATCAGTCATTTTCTTCTTTGACCATTTTCATGGGCAGCCATTTTTTTGTTCTCATAACTGAGATCACCACACACCACATCACAGCGATGTGCTTATTTACTCAATGGTTTCTTGCCTCCTGGAGGCAAGAATTTAGACCCGCTCTAATGGTTTCCTGCCTCCTGGAGGCAAGTCGAAAGCTAATTTAAATACTACAATTTAATGTGTCAAAACACTTTCTGTTCCTATCCAACTTATACCAATCGTAATCTAGACGTCCTATTTTAATCGTAGAACAAGAAATATGGTAAATAAGAACAATAGAACTGGGAACAAGCGGCACCTTGCCTTTCCAAGCATGAAAACTCGAGTTTAAACATTTTCGACCACTTATTTTCAGTGTCTTTCGGAATGGTCGATCGCGGGATGGGTGCCTCAAATTTATAATATCACTTAGCGTTTTTTGCTTTGGAACTCACGCTAAGCTGCATTTTGTAGGTCATATTGCTAAATTCATCTCTTAAGAAGGTGTAATGTGCCCTAGTGTTGGAAACATTAAAATGCCTGATGAAGATGATGATGTTTTGAAATTACATGGTGACAACAAAAACACCATTCGAATATAAGCAAACATTTGCTATAATCCCCAGTTTACTGTTGCACTTTTTTTTTATCCACAACGTGGTAGCTCTTAGCCTTCATCACACCTTTTTTTTTTATAGTGAGGGGAATGCATTTACGCATACCCCATCCGCGTGCGGTGTGCGGACGGTGGTTATGTGGGACTCACTATGCCACTTCCTGATCCTCCATCCAGTGTCAGATACTCGATGGGGGATCAGGGAGGGGGAATACCCACTAAACCCCTCACTTCTTGCTCACTCCGCCGTCAAGTAGGTCATAATGTTGAGGGCCCGAGGTGGCAAGCTCCTCCTACAGCCTTCATCACACCTGATGTTAAGTTGTGATAAGGTTGGAGGTGGAAGCGCACTAATCCTCAATCACTGAGGAACTGGTTATCTTATCTCTGACTGCCAGCACACAATGATACTGAAAACATCATTGTTATGGCGTCAGACTTAGATAAATCGAACCCGGGAGCTCTTGGTCTGAAATCGGTGTTGTGAACCACTAGACCACAGAGCCGGTTACAAGATGCTATTTAAACAGAAACCAGCAATCTTCTGAAGAAATGACCACTAAATACAGTCTTATAAGTGAAAGTGTCAAACTCCATATGCAGTTTGTCAACTGTTTACTCACAAAAATGTTTATCACGTCTTGTAATTACATTTCCATAATCCCAATATAATATATTGTGAAATTATGGCCTCGGGTACTTCTTATAATAAGCTGGGGCGTCGAAAATAGCACCTTTCCTGCTAGCAATTAAGGTACATGTCTGTCAGAATATTTACAGCCTATTTTGCCTTGTCTAGGGCGAGATGTATGTTATGGCACCCTTTCATGGCGCGCAAATATATGTGACAGGGCATTTAGTTTTTGAAATACAGATACTTGTTAGCAACACCGCAGCCACTTAAGTATTGAAGTAATTTGTAAGCTAAAGGGTATTGACGTGGCTTTAAGCTTTACCTATGTTTTTTAAAAAGAATTTCGATATTACTGATCGTTGGTGGTCATTGACTGAACAAATTAAATAATACTTTACTTTACTTTTTAATGGTAATGTGACAGGGCGAATAATGATACAGTGGAGTAACACTGCATCATTCATCATCATGCAGTAGATTGTAGATTCAGATTTAGTGGTTTTAGAAAATCACTAACATGATAGAAACCGCCTTTTAATCACCTATGTGGTCTAGTGGTACACGCCACCAGTATCAGAACAAGAGGTCCCGGATTCGATTCCTATTGGGAGGAAGGCAAATTTTATTCGGTGTGGTTGGTGGTAGGTTGTTATAAGTCCGCCTGGTCAGCTACCACCATCTTATCTGACGCCATAACAACGATGTTTTCTGCATTGTTGTGTCCCAGCAGTTAAGGATAAAATAGCCAGTTTATCAGTGTTGAGGATTCTGGGAGTAGTGCGCTTTCATCTTCAGCCTTATCTTCACTTAGCATAGATGAGATGAAGGCAAAGTGCTACCCCTTTATGGATATAAAAAATAAACAGTGAAAGCATTCCAATCAATGTTTGATCCCAGATTGAAGCGGCGATTTTCACCAAACACTCGTAAAGTATTTCTTAGCTAAGAATATCTTATTTTAAGCAAGGTGTTACAAACTAATCATACCAAAACCATACCATATGCTTGTTGCTTATGGCCAGTTTTGAACATTTCACCCTTGACCAGTTTTCAAACAGTGTCGGCTCGTTAAAGTAGAAACAATCACAAAAAGAAGACACTCCTATATGGGTGCCAAGCTATCCAAAGATCTCAGTCTTTCCATTCGTATCCGAAGTGTGGTCGTAGGGAAGAACAATCGGTCAGAGAAAATGTGTTACAATGTGGTGAATTTGCATAGTAAACGATAAAAAATTTAATAGTTATTTATTATTACAGTGAGACCCTGCTTAGATCCCAAATTCGTAACTTTTGGACTATAAAATATCCGATAAGATTTTCGAGTCCGACAAAAGAAAATTAGTTTTTTTGTTTTAACTCATATGGCGTCATAATACCCATGCTGCGCTGAGGGGAGCAAACAGGTATGTACCTAAAGAGCAAATAATTAGATTTTCATATTCGGTCGCCTACACCACGTGACTTTTAACGTGCACTAACGCTAATTCACTTAGTTACATTAAAAAGTACAAAATATCTAAAGTAGTCTATGATTGACCCATTATAAAGAATATTACTTATGAATATTAAGCATAAAATTATTACATTATTACAACGGCTAAATATTTCAACGAAAATACTTACACCTGATTTTGTTGTTCTTTCTGTACTTGTCTCTGTTCTCCCACCCCTCTGCGATGCAATAAAACATAAAGCATGGCGGCCAGACGTCCAGTGTCGAATTAGATATAGGCTGTTGAGTTTGCGATTGGAGTGGCAGTAATCACGGGGAGGGCTATGATTGACCCATTATTAAGAACCTTATATTAAGCACAAGATTACAACGGCTAAAGATTTCAACGAAAATACTTGCATCAGATTTTGGAGTAACATAAAAAAAATTGTTTGCACCAAAACTATTCAAAGATGGTCTAAAATTAGTCCAAATCTGTCTGATTTCCGTCCAAAACGGACCAAAATAAGCATCATTAGGTTCTTTCTGTAGGTACTTGCCTCTGTTCTCCCACCCCTCTGCGATGCAATAAAACGTAAAGCAAGGCGACCAAACGTCCAGTGTCGAATTAGACATAGGCTGTTGAGTTCGCGGCCGGAGTTACAGTAATCACAGGTAGGGCTATGATTGACCCATTATGAGCCTTATGAATATTAAGCATAAGATTACAACGGCTAAAGATTTCAATGAAAGAACTTACATCAGATTTGGTTACAATCGAAAATAATATTTTTTGGTCCAAAACCATTCTTAAATGGTCTAAAATTAGTCCAAATCTGTCCAAGTTCGCTCCGAAACGGTCCAAAATGAGCATCATTAGGTTCTTACTGTACTTGCCTCTGTTGTCCCACCCCTCTGCGATGCAATAAAACGTAAAGCAAGGCGACCAAACGTCCAGTGTCGAATTAGACATAGGCTGTTGAGTTCGCGGCTGGAGTGACAGTAATCACGGGTAGGGCTTTGATTGACCCATTATTAAGAACCTAATGAGTATTAAGCATAGGATTACAACGGCTAAAGATTTCAACGAAATTAATTACATCAGATTTTGTTTTAACCTAAAAGATTATTTTATTTTGGGTCAAAACTGTTTTAAAATTAGTCCAAATCTGTACAAGTTCAGTCCAAAACGGTCCAAAATGAGCATTATTAGGTTCTTTTTGTACTTGCCTCTGTTCTCTCACTCCTCTGCGATGCAATAAAACGTAAAGCAAGGCGGCCAGACGTCCAGTGTCGAATTAGACATAGGCTGTTGAGTTCGCGGCTGAAGTGACAGTAATCACGGGTAGGGCTTTGATTGACCCATTATTAAGAACCTTATGAATGTTAAGCATAAGGTTACAACGGCTAAAGATTTCAACGAAATTAATTACATCAGATTTTGTTTTAACCTTAAAGATTATTTTATTTTGGGCCAAAACTATTTTAAAATTAGTCCAAATCTGTACAAGTTCAGTCCAAAACGGTCCAAAATGATCATTATTAGGTTCTTTTTGTACTTGCCTCTGTTCTCCCACCCCTCTGCGATGCAATAAAACGTAAAGCAAGGCGGCCAGACGTCCAGTGTCGAATTAGACATAGGCTGTTGAGTTCGCGGCTGGAGTGACAGTAATCACGGGTAGAGCTATGAGTGACCCATTATCAAGAACCTTTTGAATATTAAGCATAAGGTTACAACGGCTAAAGATTTCAACGAAAATACTTACATCTGTTAATGTAGTAACTGGAAAAAACCCATTCTTATTTAATGGTCTAAAATTAGTCCATATCTGCCCGCTGTCCGTCCAAAACGGTCCAAAATGAGCATCATTAGATTCTTTCTGTACTTGCCTCTGTTCTCCCACCCCTCTGCGATGCAATAAAACGTAAAGCAAGGCGGCCAGACGTCCAGTGTCGAATTAGACATAGGCTGTTGAGTTCGCGGCTGGAGTGACAGTAATCACGGGTAGGGCTATGATTGACCCGTCTGTGTGCTTTTTATTGCTCTTGACGGTATGATGCGCGATATATTATGTAGTTGGAATGCTTGTTAAGTCCGATTTGATAGACTGGGTTTTTTTTTTTTATTTTATGTTGTTGCTAAATAGCACAGAATAAATACTACCATTAGTATTCCATTTTTATATAAGGGCTGGAACGCAAGTTATGACTCGTCTCTCTCATATAGAGGCTGGAATTATTTCATGACACCTGGAGGGAAAGTAATCGAAATAATGGAGATGGCAAATGTCACTCAAAAGAAACATTCCTTTTATTTTTAAAACGAAACATAACTCCATGATAAATGAAAGAAAATCAATGAAAACTTCATGGATTCTATGTGGAGGTGAATCGATGTGTACTTTTGTATGGAAAGGTGAGTTTAAAAAACGCAGTTTTGTTTATTGTCAAAAATAAAATAATGTTTCCTTTGAGTGAAATTTACTATCTCCATAATTTCGAGTACTTTTCCTCTAGGTATCAAGAAATAATTCCACCCTGTATATATGAGTCATAAACCGTGTTCCGACCTCATAAATGAAGGTGTGATACTGGCAGTATTTATTCTATGTAAAAAGGTACAAGTTGCTAAATATCTAATTAAGTTTGTATGAAATTAAAACTAAACGGCATGTTTTAACTTGATGAACACAAAGGTATTAATTTAGCTCTTGTTTTATAAAACAGCACAAACGAAAGTAGGTACTTACCTTCAGAAATACTCACAAAAAATTCACCTAGACTTAAAGTCATAAAAATTATATTTTACGCATAAAGGATATTTTTCAGTTTTGTATGGAGCCTCGGCTAGGACTTTGTACACTATATAGGCAATCAAAAGATAAATAGTATAACTGAAAACTAATTATATCGCTAACGCGTTTGATGGTACAAAAGCATTACCTAGTCTTAATTTTATACAACCCCGATTCAATATGGCGGTAAAACGTCACACTCACATAAAAAAATAAGTTAACATTGACAGATTATCATCAGTCGTCAATGTCATCGTTTTTTCGTACAGAAACATCAATGTTTCCGAACGTGATTTAAATATATGGTTGCCAGAGTGTGACCATGGATGGCAAAGAATTTTTATTTTAAAGTTTATTTTTGTACCATTTATCCAGAAACACAATGGAAATTTAAATATTTTATATGACTTTACTATATTTTTTACTATTAGTACGAATAGTGTACAAAGTCCTAGCCGAAAATGAAAAATGTCCTTTGCTAGAAATGGGAATCGACCTTGCGTCCACTGGGTCTGAACGCAAAACTTACCACTGCGTTTCCAGACCAATCTTAAGTAAGTTTTGTTTAAAAAAAATAAAACAATGTGATATGTTAACAATTTAATGTTTAATTATTAAAAATAGGTACCTACGACCGTGTGAATTTCATAAGATAATAAACTTAGGCATTAAATCCGCTATTCCTAGCTGTACGACGAGAGTTATAGCTTCAGAAACCGGTACAATGTGATAAGAATGAGAGAGGAAAGCTATAATTAGAATACATTTTGAATAGCATACCTATATATTATTGTGATTAATAAATTACGCGTTTGATGTTTATGTGTTTTCTAGGATTGTATAAATTATAATGTTAAGTTCTAGTCATAGGGCTTATAGGGAGATGATAAGGAAAATCCGTAAATGGTTGTTAATTTGAAATCCTTATGTGTAGGAAAATTAGATATTTTGGTGGTATACGCAGTTTTGTTATTGTTTTCGAATATAATTTTAAATATAATTGCCCGTGTACGCGCGCTTTTAGGAGGACAAAAATATACCACGATTGAATCGTTCATTTCCAAAACTGTTTTTTAATTATCATATAATTTTGTAGCTGTAGGTACCACCAAAATACATCTCTTTACCCTATAACCGTTTATACAAGCGTTTGCCCGCGACTTCTTCTGTTGCGTGAAATTCAGCTTATATCGCGGTTTTGTCTCTAAAGGCTTCTAAGATAGGTATTTGTGATAAAGTCCTAGACATTGGTCTTGGCCAAATTGTTGAAACAACTAATAATTGGCCTGAAGAGTGACAGGGTAGAGACAGACTTACTTTCACGTTTATAAGTATGTAACTGTATTTATCATCATCAGCCATTTAATGTCCGCGCAACTGGGCTACTGGCTTTCCTTATGGATGGATAAGGAGTATGGGCCATGACATGTCCCACTACGCTGGCCCATTGCGGATTGGTGGGTATTAACGGCAGCAATTGCAGCTGGGACCAACGGCTTAACATGCCTTCAGAAGCACGGAGGAGCTCGAAATTAAAAGTTTTCGGTCACCCATCCCGACCCTACCATTGCGAGAGTTGCTTAACCTAAACCCATATTTGCACAAAAAAAAACAAACTTACACCACACATTGCTTTTCTATTGAGAACTTTGTAAACAGCCAATCAAATACAGGAATTTTCATTTTCATACTGGCAGTTTATTGTTTATAACGCTTCCAATTTGCTATAAAACTACCAACCTACTGCAAAATCGACCGCACTCCCAATGCGGTGAAACGTTTAAAATTCATAAAAGTTTGTGGACAATTGCCTCAGATGCTTTTAAAAATACTTCCTTTAGCAGGTTTCTATAAACCTCTTGCGAAGGACCATCGAATTTGCTTAAGTGAGGTGGCAGTAACAGCGTATTGTGATAGAATCGGTAATTTGAGAAACCCCATAAGTCAGTCAATGTAAACTTTTAATTAGACATAAAACTGTGTAGGTTGTAGGTATATGACTTACGTTTTTTCTACACTAAGTGGTTGTCTGATCTCGTTGTATTTGAACGAAATACACTAGACTTATGTGGTTTCTCGATGGGATCACATTCGTTTTGAAGAAAAGGAACCGAATTGAATAAAAAGTTGCCAGAGGTAAAACCTGAGTTTTTGGGGTTTCCCAAATAAGTATAGGTACCATAGACAATACGCAAAATAAAGTCCCAACTAAGTTCCTTAACTTATCATCGTCAAAGTATTTTTATTGAGGAATAAAAGTCCACCAACCAGAAATAAAATATTGATGATGATGATGATGATGATTTTAACTAAAGAGTTTTCAGGCTTTCCAAAATAAAACTGAAATAGTCAGCGAGGAAACGCAACCAGAAGCACTGCAAACACTCAGCTTCTTTATAACAATTATGAAAAAACGGGTTTTTAACGATGTTTGAATTTTTTGTCGAGTCCCCGATATTTCGGCGCAGTTGCACACGCCATGATCACGAAGCAACTTAATGCGGGTGGATGGTAAGATAAGATAAGATAAGATAAACGTTTATTGTTGCCACACACATAAACACAAGCAAATTTACATACAAAAAAAAAAAGAAAGAAAATAAATAATTACAATAGTTGCAGAGATATTGTCGAGATGAGCCTGTGTGCAGCAGCAAATGGGTCCTGGCTCGGCAAAAATATTCACCAAAGGTGAAATGCCGATTTTCAGCCATCAGGCCATCAGATTCAGATCAGCCATCAGATTTCAGCCATTTGGTAGTAAGAGACAATGAAATATGAGCATCAAAATTTTAAAAACTTATCTCTGATTTTCACAAGATCTATTACTACTCTTTTAATAAAAGTATGCTAAAAAAAGGGTTATTTAAACTGCAGATTTTGAATAATTTCTTCCATAGGTTCCCTTATAAGATCCGCTGTTACTTACACCACGCATATACCGCCTACACTCAGTTCGGAGTAGTATGGCGGTGTCGCGCGAATAGGTTACAACCTGTGTGGGCGAAATCCTCATTTTATAGCTTTTCACCTCTTGCAGGCCTAAAACTATCATCCACTTATAGTCAGCCTTTACAACCTGGAGACCTTTCAAATTGATTGCCAGTATTGTTGAAAAGGAATAAGAAGTTTAGTGATTGCTAATATATGCGGAATAAAATTGTGGATTTTGATTTAACTAAATCCCCCTTATGAATAAACCATGAGTAAGTTTACACCTAGGTTTAACCAAAGAGTTTACTTATAGACCGGGCGGACACGACAGTTAGAGGTGTAAAATCTTTTACAGTATGCAAATTTGCTAGAACGTTTCAGACGATTAGAATTTTTATCCCTGTGCATCACACTTGAAATTTAATTTTAAAATGTAACAAAAAAATTACGCGTGTGAAAAGTATGCAAACGCATATTTGTCACTTATACTAGAAACGTTATAGATACAACAATTTGCATACTAAAAAAAATGATTCGGGCGAGTGCAAACGAGAATAAGTTTTTGAAATTGTTAAATATTCGGCTCTAAAACAATTTTTTTTTCAGTATGCAAATTGATGTATCGATAACGTTTCTAGTATTAGTGACAAATATGCGTTTGCATACTTTTCACACGCGTACTTTTTTTGTTACATTTTAAAATTGAATTTCAAGTGTGATGCACAGGGACAAAATATCTAGTTTTGATAGTGCTTACAAATGTCGTCGTCTAAAGACGTTCTTGCAAATTTGCATACTGTAAAAATTTGTACACCTCCAACTGTCGTGTCCGCCCGGTCTATTAGGAATATGACACTTTGAAACGTCAAACGTAAGTAGTAATATGCTGGGCAATATTTTTTGTTAAACCTAGTTGTAAACTTACTCTTGCTGGAAGTTTAGTAGTACTTATAATGCGTCGTTGTACTAATATAATAATATGAATATATTAGTAATAACCAGCCTTCCGCCAGCGGCTTCGTGCGTGGATTTAGACAACGTTATCTCGCAAGAAAGTGATATTTTTCCTAAATAAAAGCCTATGTCACTCTCCCGCTCTCAAAAACTAAAGGTACTCATACTAAAAAACTATAGGTACTCATACTAAAAATCTCGTTAATGGTGACGTTTTGACGTAAAAGATGGACTAACAAACAAACACACTTTCACGTTTATATTATCCTATCCTACAAATGTTATAAATGTGAAAGTTTAGATGTTTGGATGTTTAGATGTTTGGATGTTGGTTACTCAATCACGCCAAAACGGCTGAACGGATTTGGCTGAAATTTGGGACACAGATACTTTGTACCCTGGAGAGGAACATAGGCTACTTTTTATCCCGGAAAAATATCACATTCCCGCGGGATAACGTCGTGTAGTCCACGCGGGCGAAGCCGCGGCCGGAAAGCTAGTCTATACTAATATTATAAAGAGGAAAGATTTAATTGTTTGTTTGTTTGCATGGAATAGGCTCCGAAACTATTGGAGCGATTTAGAAAATTCTTTCACCATTAGAAAGCTACATTCTTCCTGAGTGACATAGGCCATATTTTATCCCGATATTCCCACGGGAACGGGTACCACGCGGGTGAAACCGCGAGGATCCGCTTGTTATGGATAAGCTGGGACTAATGTCCTGGCCCATTGAAAGTTTGCAAAGGAGAGTGGGCAAAAAACTATGGAGCTTGGGCCAAGAAAAAAAAGTGGCGGCCACTTCTAGAAGTAGCCTCTATTGAATGGTAGTGATATGTGCTTACATTTTTTAAAAACCTTACCTCGCTGTCATGGATAGTTTCAGAGTTACGACTTTTTTAAATATTTTAAGTTTCACTAAAAATACGTTAAAAATGATAGAAATACATTGTTTTAACCATTTTTTTATGTCTATATGACTTATGCAACTCTTAAGGTGCGATCACATTCGTCTGACGTCACGTGTTCGATTTTCATAGTAAATGTATGCACCAGAAGCACACTTATCTTATAACACGTCTATATAGATACGGCGTGTTTTCACGTGGCATTAGACAGATCTGACCGCACCCTTAAGATTTCTTATAAGTTCACTCATCCAAGTTCACATAATACAGGCTTCTGCCATTTTTTTGTTCTTTGTATTAGATCACTGTTTTCCTGTTTTTAAGCGTTTGTAAACATTCACCTTATCAATTTTATATCATGAACGAAATAAAAATATTTTATATAAAAGAAATAAACATTATCTTCTTAACTATCCACATCTGAGCGTTATGCTCATAAGAAAAAATGAAGCGCATATTCATAACTTTCATTTAGAATTAGATTCTTAAGTGGCCGCACACGTTTATTTTTCAACCTTTGTAGCCCGAGAGCCAAACTAATTCGCTCTATGGAGACTCAACAATAATTCTATATCAGTAATTTCTTGACATTGAAAATTAGATTATCTAGTTTAATAAATAATTCATTAGTAATCCACCAATATTTATGACAGCGACATTAAAAAAAAAACAAATACAAAGCTTTAAAAAGTCTATAAAAAATAGGCAAAAATGGTATAAGTGTTATTCACTTTACATTTGAATACATTTATTACTATCTTTCGTAAAAGTATATAATCCCCCTATATTTGTAAATGAAAAACAAATAAACTTTAAAAAAAACTCTCTACGTAAACTCAAATTGGCATTACACCTATGTTAAAAATGCTATCAGAAACAACCGACTTCTTCCGAAAGTATTAGTTTCCCGTTTTATATCTTTATGGATTTCGACTTTGGTGCTTAGATATGGTGAACATAAACACATGTTAACGATAAAATTGGTGATAGCATATTTGCTGAAAGAATTGCACCATTTTCGGGGTATAACTTTTTTTATACCTTCCAATGCGATATTATGTTGGATTCCAAAATATAGTCTCTTAAAATTATATTTAAGGGGCGTTTACAAAAATTTGGCCTGTTATTGAATTTTTTACAAAAATATCGGATAGCTCTTGGGGTATTGGTCCAGAGGTGCCCAGTCTCCTTTGAATTCCTAAAAGTGATAATCTTTGACCTAAATACCTAAATCTGTATTTTAAGATACAAACTAACTAGTAAAAATATAGAGAAATAAGGACACTGAGGTACTTTAAAATATAAATTTACTTGCAATATCCGTCCTTATTATTATTCGTAGCCTCGACATTGACAAAGTCGCCGAAGCATTTTAATGGCGCAATATTTCCAGTTGTCAATAAATACATTTTACATACTTTCAATTGTTACAATCTTCAATACTCCAGGCTAGGTAGTTATAAATCAAGCACAGAACAACAGTTGTCTGAAATAGCAGTTATCGAATGATTAACTGTCGCAGCTTAATCCCTATCGGCTAATGATATATCTTGGAGCTGTCGCAGCCGGAATATATGACGTTTTGCTTTATTACATCGGAATTATGTCACAGATTCTGTAGTAAGCTTCGGCCAAACCTACGCGTCAGCGACGCGGCATGACGCGTGCTTACTGCCTTGACGAGGTATTGCGTCGTGGTCGTATTAGGTATTCCTGTTTTTTTCCGATAAACTGACACCATACACTGCGCGACTGATGTGCTACTAAAATTCTCGTGTTGCTCCCGCTTCACAGAATCTTGGTGGCATTTATCTGGCCGTAGTGATAATAGAGGGTTAAACTTGGGAATGAAGTTACAGTCAAGAAAAAAATGTGATATTAAAAAACCACCAGACCTGCAAGTTACTTTCACTCGGGATATTTTTTTACTATTACAATTTTTCCTTTAATTGCTGAATTGCATTGTAAATGCACAAAAATATTTTTTTTATATTTTATTTTTATTTCATTAAATAAATTACACTTAAAAACCGCATTGAAATCGCTTGATCCGTTTAGGCACTACGAATATAAGTACAAACAGAAAGTAATTTTATGCCGCCATTTTGTTTTTTTTTATTGCATCTTAATTTGACTAGGGTGTACATTATTTTAGTTTGAGCACCACCACTGTATCTTTTACCGTTGCGGCAGGCAGTTAACCATCTCCATAAATGACTGGATGGATTTTCATCAAACGTGCTAAGAACCAACTCGATTAATTTAGCTTTCAATAAAAATCGAAATCGGCCCAGTCGTTTAGGACCTACGTACTAGTATATCGGAATTATGTCACAGATTCTGTAGTAAGCTTCGGCCAAAACTACGCGTCAGCTACGAGGGATGATACGTGGGTACCGCTTTGACGAGGAGTTGCGACGCTTAGCTGTTCCTACAATGTCCGATAAACTGACAGCATCCGCAGCGCGACTGGTATGCTACTGAAGCTCTCGCGTCTCTCCCGCTTCGCAGAATCTTAGAATCGCGTCTATTTGGCCGGAGCAATATTAGAGTGCTTGCAAACTTAGTTGGAAAGGAAGTTATAGTGTTGATTTCATAATGAGAACGATTATAAAAAAAAAATGTTTTAATCATTAGCCAGATTGTATCGTTTTTTTCCTTTAGAGTGACGAAATTTCGTTATTTATTATTGAGAACATAATAATATAATGTCTCAGCTTAATCCTTATCGGTAAATGATATATCTTACATTATGTCGCGGCCAGAATAATTATGACGTTTTGCTTTATTACATCGGAATTAAGCACAGCCTTCTCTATTGTTGTTAATTAAGTCATGGATTCTGTAAATAGGGTGCTTGCAAACTTATGTAGGACGGAAGTCGGTGGTAATCCCATAATGATTTCAGCGGGCATAAAAACTTTTTAAAAGATCCCTTTAACACAAAATATTACATAATGTAACTCTGATTACCTCAAATGGCTTGATAAACTAACAGACTGAGTTTGTAGAAACTTTTAATTTATCTTGTTACTTGCCTTCCGCACGTGGCTTCGCCCGCGTAGATTACACGCTATCCCGAGGAAATGTGATGTTTTTCCAGAATAAAAAATAGCCTATGACACTCACACACACACACACACACCCACTCCAAAACTATCCCCATACCAAAAATTACATCGACCCGTTGCTCCGTTTTGGCGTGAAAGACGGTCAAACAAACAAACACACTTTCTAAGTAGATTATTATTATGGATCGATATGTAGATATACAATAATATTAATATAAGGATGAGGTTACTGTAATAAGACAACTTTATAAAAGACGATGTTAGTATGTATTTGGCTTGGCAATTTATTGAACTTCGACATTACACTGCAGTGTTATAATATTTATTATTATTATTATTATTTTACCCTAATAAAAGTGGTGGCATTTCATAGTCGCAGCCTAGCACTGCGTAGTCGCAACGCAACTAAAGTTCTTATGCATTAGCATAGCATGTAGCCGTTTCTCATCTTACATCCTCCTACTAGTGAACAATAGTCACATAATTACATCAAAATGCTGATGTATGGGTCTTACGAATGAATTGTGGGTGGAATGATTTGTCTTATTGAATTGGTGTTTCGGAAGTTTTATTTTGGTGTACGGACACAAATTTATAACGTTTTAAACATAACTATAATTATTATTTCTTTAGTAGGTATCTATTAAATGCAGGTACCTACTTAAACCTGCATGGGCATCATAGTACGAAAATACTAACTAAAAATGCAATGCATTTTTTATTATGAATCAAGGTGTGGGAAAATCTTCATGTGAATTTTTTTTATTAGCTTCAATTCAACCCGTTTAAAAATGAGCTTGAAAGTAAATAGAATCAAGCAAGGAATACATGTTTTTACTTATTTTGCCTTTACAATGCAAAAAAGAAGTTTTAGAAATTATGGGCCCGTCTCATAATTAGGTACGATGGCGTTCAAGCGAGAGCGTTCGCCCGGACAGTGAAAGGTCGTGGGCTCGAGTTCCATCGAAACTAGTTTGTGACAAGGGTAGTTTTTTTCTAATACTTCGTTGTCGATAAGAAATACTTTGCTATCCTATACAATACTCCACCAAATTAAGAAAAAGGTGACTTTAAGTAAATGAAAGTAGTTATTATCAGCAGTTTACCCGATTTAAACAAAGGCGGCGTGACATGAAGCATTGCGCGCGTAATGGCTGCCGGCCGGCGTCATAACTCCGGCGGGCGCGCCGTAAATATGGGACGAGCGACGACACGCCGGCTTTAGATGAAAGTTTAACAGGTACTGACTGTATAAGACGAATGTTAAAAAAATAAATTGGGTCTAATTAATTTGTTAGATGTATGGCCAAAAATTTATTTAATTTAATATTCTGAGCTCCAATCGTTTCGGCTGCATTTTCAGGTTTCCAATACCTTCATAAAGTTTTCTGTTCTCAAATACCAAGGACCCTGAAATCCATATGAAATGCCAGTTCCATCAGTCTCATTTCTTTTTGTATCAGTAGGTACCTATATGGTACTGAAATTCCGTAACTCCGTCATCAAGATAGGTAGGTACTAACTTTTTGTAACAAAAAAAATGAATTTTTAGCCCTAGCACAAAAACATAAAAGTAAACTATACCATACGTTAAAAGCTGTCAATTGCTGCTCTCAAATATCTTTAAAAAAATTATTCCTCATAAAACGACCAAAAGCGACGTTGCTCCGGTTTTCATACAATATAATACGATGGAAGAGATAGGAGAATATAGAAATATAGAATATAGATAGAAGATAATACGCGAAGGAAAAATAGAGGGAAAGTGATGTGGAGAAAGAGCAAGAATAGCCTCTATGGAATAAATCAAAGCGATCTTCCGATCAAAATCCTAGTATCTGGTGAGGGACAGAAATTAATGAAAAAGCTACACAGACAAAGGCGTGTCTTTTAAGTTAAGAAAAAAATAATTAAAAGCCTTCTTAAAATATTTTTGCAATGGTTAATAAGCCTATTCACACTGCACGATCCGCACCTTATCTGGTAGGCGCACGGATGTTGGAATGCGCTATAACTATTGTTTACATGGATGCGTTTTAATGGTGTTTGCGATTTGATGTGCATAGCGATTTGTCAATGAATGCCGACCGTTCCAAGCGCCGATAAATAATTGTTGTAGAAATTAGTTTTAATTAAAATGCATCAGCACAAAAGCCCAATGAAATTAAATAACTATTTTTTATTTATTTTTTACGTAGATTATTCTATGTAAGTTCTGGTTGGTGTGGAAATTTTAATAACCCGTGCGTTAACTGAAACCAAAATGATGTTTTAAGTAAAATGGAAAATGAAGTATTTAAAAAACCATAAAACTTCAACCATAAAAATTGCATTGTGAATGCAAAAAAGTAAAAATTTAAATATTTTAAGTAATTAACTTTTGTATATTTTCTCATTCCAGACCCTATGTGAAATACCTTAATTGTTTTTTGTTGGGAAACAAAATTTGTTTCTTCAAACTTGTTCTGAAAAAAAGTCGTAACCAATACCCAGTCTTCTTCGTTAAAAGTAAACACCAAAAATTAAAACTTCACCGTCCAAATCATAAAATAACAATACAATGCCAATGTAAACTTTAGCCACGAAATTAAATTTCCCAAAAAAAAAACTCGTCTCATTGTCTTTCAAAACGTAAAGATGTCGGCGAGCTGTATTTATCGGCACTCAAAACCACCTCTTGGTATCAGAGAATTTCCTTTAGCGCCGTAAAAATGTACGTAAAATAAATTGAGGGGTGTAGGCAGTCGGCAATATTTTAGTAGCAGGTTGTTAAATTAACAAAAGCCTTCATTTTTGATGAAACCTTCGTACATTCGGCAACAAATCAACAGGCTAAGAGCTGCAATAAAATTGTTCTAAAGGCAGACGTGAAAAGGGTTTTCTCAAGATGAGACTAACACAGTTTTATGTTTTGTCAATTGTACATACTTATACAGGGGGATGCATCCAACCGTAACAAATGGCGAAACATCGTGAGGGACAAGATATGTCCGAGAGGTCACGACCCTCAGCATTGAGGAATACGACGCAAGGAGGAGGATACAGGGGGAGCCCGTGGCGTTCAAGTTTGCAATGGTCGGTCACGGGATGGGTGACCAAAAACTTTCATCTCGCCTCCGTACTTCGAAAGTAAATAAATAAATAAATAAATAACTTCTTACAATCACACCAATTATCTAAGCCCATGTTAATTTCATTAAGAAACTGTATCATGGAAAACTTGATAACGGATAAATATTTACTTATATACTTTTTGTTTGTAAATACTTACATACTTAATATACATAGGAAACACCCAGACCAAGACAAATAGACATGTTCATGCACACAAATATTTGTCTTGTTCGGGAATCGAACCCGAGACCTCTGGCGCAGAAGGTGGGTTAGCCTACCACTGCGCCAAATCGGTCGTCATCGGAAGTCATGTTAAGCCGTAGGTCCCAGCTGCATTTGCAGTCGTTAATACCTACTTGATTGCCATTCCAAACCCACAGAGCGTTTTAAGTCCTCCTTCATCATGCGAACAGCCAAGGAATGGAATGCCCTGCCGGCGTCTGTTTTCCTGAGTACCTACAACCCCAACCACTTCAAGGTGCAAGTGAATAGGATTCTTCTGACTAAACTCGCTCCATCTTGGTCCTCATTTGCCTTTGGGCCATATGGGGATCAAGACCCAAATAATATTCAACTAAATATATAAAAAAAAACAGATAATAAAATTCCAGGCACAAACGTATCAGTATTTCGTCTAACACTACCTACATCATAATCACAACACAACAGTTTAAACAAGACATCCGTCAATTTTGTAATCATTCCCAGTTTCGCGAAAGCTATAAATAATAATAAATGTATTGTTCTCATTACACAGTTGACAGAGAAATTTAATTCAAAGAAATACTCGTGAAACAAAGTATCTACACTAAATTTTCGGAAGCGGTAGTTGCGACAAAACTCGATTAACTTTGTATCTTATCAGCTAACAATATAGAGCAAAATAGTTGAAATGTTACAATGTCTTGCGAATAAAGTTTTGAAGAATTGTACTCAGAGTCGACAGGACTGAACAATGTGTTGTATAAATTGTTGCAAGGTTCTAATACTTGAACTAAATACTAAAGATAAAAAAATTAAAATAAAAAAATCTTTATAGGAAAAATGTGATAGGGTTAAAAAAAAATAACTGTACCTACTTACAAATTTGCATTGTGAATGCATAAAGATAACTCAATATTTCGAAAAATTATTTATTCTAATTACAACAGTTACCAGATAACATCATAATTTATCGTTATCATCATCATCAGCCATAGGGATTGGTGGGTACTAACGAGTGTAAATGCAGCCTGGACCAACTGCTTATAGGCGAGTCCAGATTTTAAATGAAATGAAATGATTTCATATTTGGACGGGATATACGCGATCATGATACGTGTCAGCGATACGGATACGGTGGTGGTATATGTTTTTCGTGAATTTTATTATTAGATATTTATAAACACACTGTAATGTTTAGGTTTAAGTTAAAGACCGGTTAAAAAGTATGTAATAAAATATTTATTTTTATAAAATGACAAAAAAACACAACTTCTGTAATTCACTTATCATAACAGTCACTTTCTTATATACTAATTTTAAATGGCACGTTTAATTATTAAAATCATGTTTAATTAACAAACAAAAGTATATTTCCTTATAATTTAACATAAATTGAACACAATAGAGGTACATTTTAATTGAGATCATTGTCGTCCAAGCGACCACAGTCTTGACAAAAAAAAAATCGATGTGCTCCATACATATTGGTACATGACATTTTTTACACATTATATTTTGTTTTACGATCTTTGATCCTGGGGCAACTTCAACATCTTCTTTGGGTATTGGACCTTTTGGCTGGAAGTTCTGGCATATTTTCAGGTAGGTATCACTATGAATACTCAAGTGTTCTGATTCCACTTCAGAGCCCGGTTTTGAACCCCCGGATTCTAGTTCGAAGTCATCTCCTGCATCCATAAGTGCTTTTAAAATATTAGTTCATGTAACTATAAATCTGTAATAAATAAAAATCCATTTAAAATGCTGAACATCACTTCACTACATAGTATAAAACAAAGTCGCTTTCTCTTTCCCTATGTCCCTTTGTATGCTTAAATCTTTGAAACTACGCAACGGATTTTGATGCGTTTTTTTTTAATAGATAGAGTGATTCAAGAGGAAGGTTTATATGTACTTTTTATCCCGATATTCCCACGGGAACGGGAACCACGCGGGTGAAACCGCGGGCGGCCGCTAGTACATAAATAAAACTCATAAAGGCAAAAAAACATCAAATAGAATGCTTACTTTTTTGTCAACGTGCCGTACGAGGTGGGGTGTGTGAAGCCCACATGCACTTTAAGAGCATGTAGCTCGCTTGGCGGTGGTCGCCAGACTGACTTGGCGACGCGAATCGGAGCAGCAACGTCGCAATTCCAGCTACTGAGAATTCGTGCGGTGACGGGTTCACAGTTTTAAAGTTATTGCGATATTTCAAGGGCTGGGGTTTATTAAACCCCACCTGGTGCACGGAGGGTTAAAAAAACCATCGCGATTTTGTAGCTGCTGCCATCGATTTGCTTCCGAAACTATATCTATATAGAAAACGGTCCACGAGAAAAGACGCTTAAAAATTCTTTATTACCATGTACTATGCGATTATTATAAGAATAGGACTGTCAAAACGGCCATATTTGTTTGCGTTTCGCTTCCACTTCAGGGTGTTGGATGTGCAAGAAAAGGAACAAAGATAAAAAATGCCGTTTGACAGTCCTATTCTTATAATAATCGCATAGTAATTATGTAATTTATTACATCTATTTATTTCGGTATTTTCTAATAACCTAATAAAATAAACATCAAGTATCAAAACAGTTTTTCAGAGTATATTCAGGACTACCATCTACAGGATTTTTAATATTGCCGCCTTTTCTCGTGGACAGCTTTTGTTCGACTCTACCATCCAAAGAGCTTAGACTAAATACTGTGGTAACTGGAGAGTGCAGTACTAACACTTTTTTGTGGCACTGTGGCTGTCTTCCGTCTCACCTACACTTTGAAAAAATACGTATGGTCATATGAGCCAACTGACAGCGACTACGTACTAAATGTCAAATCTTCTGGGCACACTTTTTATTCAGGCTGAAAACCCTAGTTTCCTTGTACAAACTCCTTGCTACCATCCGTCAAAAGCTGTCAAAGTGCTGCTGTAAAATTATTATTGAATTTTAGTTCCGGAAGAGGCTCTGCTCTGGTTTTCATACAAAATAATACGATCACGCAAGATAACCATTACCATAACGATAGCTTTTCATGCACCCCTAGCATTAAAAACTATCGTTGAATCAATGGGGGAGTTTCCTGCAGTAATTTTTCGATGCACTAGATGGCGCTGTAACTCTAATACAACCTACTTTTTTCAGCATTTATGGCAAAGGATTAGTTCATTGAGCCTTAAAAAGACTTGTGTGTCGGTCGGTTGTACTGTCAAATTAATCTGTATGGTTTTTGTGATTGAAGTTCACTTTCTACCTTATCTGTGGGATAATAATAATAATAATAATAAAAAAAAAAAAAAAAAAAAAAAAAAAAGCGTCAACGTGACAGGACATTCATTCCCCATTTTATATTTTATATTTTATTCAGAGATCGAAATTCTCATATTATCTGTAATAATTCGATCAACAATAGCATCCAGTTTATAATACCACAATTATTTAATATTTATTAGACCTAAAATACCAAAAACAAATAAAAAATTTACTATGACATTTAAGAATGTCATCACCAGTCATCATCATATTGCCAAACTACCAATAATGGGATAACGAATGAAGAAAAAGATGTTGACGAGAAGCCGAGCAGCACGTCTACCACCTCCGGGCTCGTCACCTCGCTCCGCCTCGCAGTTGTCGGCAACTGCCTCAGTGCCGTGTGTTCAGCTGACATCTGCAGTTGCGTCGAGTGATAGTGACGAGTACTTCTCTCCGCCGACGTCGCCACCGCCTGTACGCCGGAGGAGGGGCCGGCCACCGAAGAGTTTGGGGCTTCTGGGGCAAACGGCTCCGGTCAGGGCCCCCGCTCCCGGTGGAGTGCAGCGCATGCGATGGACAATTTCCATCAATGAAAATGTCATGCGCGCATATTTTGAGGCAACAGAGGCAGGAACTAATCTTACTGCGTATCGTGTTCGGATGCTTACTCTGTTTCAGGCTCTCGAACCATCAATCAACGTTTCGGCTCAACGACTGTCGGATCAGGTGCGAGCCATTCAACGGGGTCACTTGTTGGATGACTCGGTACTTGATCGGCTCCGTACAGAGGTGCAACGTAACCGTATCATTACTACTGCATCGCAGGCGGCAACTCAAGCTTCTGCCGCGGCCACATTGCAAGCTGGCGTTGCTGATAGTGATGATGGAGATGATATGGTTACTACTGTAAGTCCCCAATACAATGATATATTGAGGAGTACTCTTGAAGATGTAGTTCGGGAATTTCGATCGACTTCGGTTCACCTTAGACCTCGGCTTCCACGTTTTCCCATGCACAAAAAAAATAGGGCGCTGATGTGTGCTTTAGATTTGCTACTACCAAATTACTTTGATAGTAGTGAAGACCTGGCTGATACTCATTCGATCCTGTACTGTGCGGCTATTACAGCTTGTCGTGTTGCTCATGTCAAATTTCCAAATACTGACACAGCAACACGCCCTCGCCTGGCTGTACCAGCCTGGCAGTGTAGGATTGAGCGTCGTATCAGTGAGGCTAGGGTACTCATCGGTAAGCTCAGCTGCTTTAGGGAGGGCAACATGCGCCCTAGGGTCATGCGCTTTGTGAAACGTGCATTCTTGGGGACTGGTATTAGTCCTCAAAATTATATTTCATGTGCCACAGAGCGCATCGACTTCCTGAAGCAGAAAATTTGTGCATGGGCTAATCGTATTCGAAGGTATAGGGTGCGAGTCGATCGCTTTACTCAGAACCGCATGTTCGAGAGAGATCAACGACGTGTTTATGCATCCTGGGAGCGATCGGATCAGAGTGATACTGATATGCATCGGCCGGATGATGATGCCATGATTTCTTTTTGGCACAACATCTGGTCCGTGCCTGTCACTCACTCTGAAGGCGCGTGGATGGAGGATGTTGAGCGTTCGTGTGAGCTTATACCTGATATGAATGAAGTAACCATTGACTACCAAGACGTAGTTTGTGCAGTTCGTTCCTTACCCAACTGGAAATCTCCAGGCCCGGACGGACTGCACAATTTCTGGTATAAATGGTTACCTAGCTCGCACGTTTGCTTAGCATCTCAATTTCAATGTGCTTTATTATCTCGATCGCTTCCAGAATTTATGACAACAGGCATAACCCATCTGCTCCATAAATCTGGTAGTACTGCGGACCCCAAAAACTATAGACCTATCACCTGTCTACCAACAATTTATAAAATTCTTACGTCCATTTTGAGGTCGAAGATTAATAAACACATTGATCAAAATTCAATTATGTTCGCCTCTCAAAATGGATGTAGGAATGGGGCCCGTGGTACTAAGGAGCTACTCCTCATTGACATGGCTATTAACCAACAGGTTCGTCGAAACCGAAAGAACCTGTCGACTTCCTGGATAGATTATAAGAAGGCATATGATTCCGTGCCGCATTCGTGGCTCATGAGGGTGCTGGAGTTGTATAAAATAAATACAACTCTACGCACTTTCTTGATATCGTGCATGCAAAAATGGAGAACGGTCCTTTTCTATCCAGGATCTCGACGGATTCTAGGTCAGGGCGATCCTATAAAAATAGAGCGAGGTATCTTCCAGGGTGACGGTTTGAGTCCATTGTGGTTCTGTCTGGCCTTGAACCCTCTGAGTACACTTCTTGAGAGTTCAGGGTTAGGCTATCGTTTACGGAGAAATGGTCAAGTAATATCACACCTGCTGTACATGGATGACCTGAAACTATTTGCCCATAGCAGTTCTCATTTGACAGCGTTACTGAAGGTTACTGAAGCTTTCAGTAATGCCATTAAAATGGAATTTGGTGTGGACAAATGTGCAGTCATGCATGTAAAGCGTGGTCAGATAATGGAATCCACGGGTATACAACTCTCGGATTCTATTAATGTTAGATCTCTCTCCGTTAACGAAACCTATAAATATTTAGGTATGTCACAGGCATTAGGCATCAACGATGCTGACATGAAACAGTCGTTGCGTGAGCGTTTCTTGGGGCGCCTCTCAAAAGTCCTTAAAAGTCTTTTGTCAGGCGGAAACAAGGTTCGCGCATACAATGGATGGGTCATGCCGGTACTGATGTATTCCTTCGGCATACTTAAATGGACTCAAACTGAACTGGATGCCCTGGATAGAAAAGTTCGTACATTGCTAACAGCACACCGCATACATCACCCACGTTCATCGACCATGAGATTGTATATCCCGCGGAAGTGCGGTGGTCGTGGCTTCTTAAATGCTAAGACATTGCATAACCGCGAGATATGCAATCTTAGGGAGTATTTTCTCCAAGTCGATATGGGGTCTCATAGAGATGTAGTTGCTGTTGACAATGGACTGACTCCTCTATTTTTAGCAAAAGAAAACTGGCGCAAACCTGTAGTACTTAGTACTTCCGACCGCAGCACTGTGTGGCAAAGCAAGGAGTTACATGGCAGATTCTACCGGGCTCTCCATGGGCCCGACGTAGATTTATTAGCCTCAGTATCCTGGCTCCGTTTCGGTGATCTTTTTGGTGAAACCGAAGGTTTTGTCTGTGCAATTATGGATGAGGTTGTGATGACGAATAACTACCGAAAGTATATCCTAAGGGATGGCACAGTGGATATTTGCCGAGCGTGTCATCGTCCGGGTGAATCCCTTAGGCATATAATCTCCGGTTGTTCTCGTCTCGCAAACGGCGAGTATTTGCATAGACATAACCAAGTGGCCAGGATAATACACCAACAACTTGCTCTGAAACATAGTCTTGTGGCATCCGAGGTGCCGTACTACAGGTATGCACCAGAACAGGTCCTTGAAAATAGCCATGCCACATTGTATTGGGATCGATCTATCATTACAGACAGGACTATTGTAGCTAATAAGCCTGATATTGTATTGATAGATCGACACGAACGCCGCGCGATAATTGTTGATGTCACTGTTCCCCATGACGACAACCTTGTGAAAGCTGAAAAAGATAAAGAAAACAAATATCTTGATTTAGCTCACGAGATTGTTGACATGTGGGACATTGATTCAGCAATTATTGTTCCGATAGTCATATCTGCCCATGGTCTGATAGCCAAGAGCCTCGATAAACACCTTAAGAGGCTTGCGTTAGGTGGATGGATCGGGAGTCAGATGCAGAAGGCAGTACTTCTGGACACGGCCCGTATAGTGAGAAGGTTCCTGTCTCTGGATCCTTAACCATCGGTAGCCGGGACCTTGATCTTGCTGCCGTTGGGGAACTGCATTTTTGTATTTTTAAATGTTATATTTTTTAGTGTTATACATTGTAAAAATTTAATGTTTAGAAATATAATTTTGTAAGTATTTAAAATGTAATAAAGGAAATAATAATAATAATTCAGGATTAGGCTACCGTTTACGGAGAAATGGTCAAGTAATATCACACCTACTATACATGGATGACCTGAAACTATTTGCCCATAGCAGTTCTGATTTAACAGCGTTACTGAAGGTTACTGAAGCTTTCAGTAATGCCATTAAAATGGAATTTGGTGTGGACAAATGTGCAGTCATGCATGTAAAGCGTGGTCAGATAATGGAATCCACGGGTATACAACTCTCGGATTCTATTAATCTTAGATCTCTCTCCGTTAACGAAACCTATAAATATTTAGGTATGTCACAGGCATTAGGCATCAACGACGCTGACATGAAACAGTCGTTGCGTGAGCGTTTCTTGGGGCGCCTCTCAAAAGTCCTTAAAAGTCTTTTGTCTGGCGGAAACAAGGTTCGCGCATACAATGGATGGGTCATGCCGCTACTGATGTATTCCTTTGGCATACTTAAATGGACTCAAACTGAACTGGATGCCCTGGATAGAAAAGTTCGTACATTGCTAACAGCACACCGCATGCATCACCCACGTTCATCGACCATGAGATTGTATATCCCGCGGAAGTGCGGTGGTCGTGGCTTCTTAAATGCTAAGACATTGCATAACCGCGAGATATGCAATCTTAGGGAGTATTTTCTCCAAGTCGATATGGGGTCTCATAGAGATGTAGTTGCTGTTGACAATGGACTGACTCCTCTATTTTTAGCAAAAGAAAACTGGCGCAAACCTGTAGTACTTAGTACTTCCGACCGCAGCACTGTGTGGCAAAGCAAGGAGTTACATGGCAGATTCTACCGGGCTCTCCATGGGCCCGACGTAGATTTATTAGCCTCAGTATCCTGGCTCCGTTTCGGTGACCTTTTTGGTGAAACCGAAGGTTTTGTCTGTGCAATTATGGATGAGGTTGTGATGACGAATAACTACCGAAAGTATATCCTAAGGGATGGCACAGTGGATATTTGCCGAGCGTGCCATCGTCCGGGTGAATCCCTTAGGCATATAATCTCCGGTTGTTCTCGTCTCGCAAACGGCGAGTATTTGCATAGACATAACCAAGTGGCCAGGATAATACACCAACAACTTGCTCTGAAACATAGTCTTGTGGCATCCGAGGTGCCGTACTACAGGTATGCACCAGAACAGGTCCTTGAAAATAGCCATGCCACATTGTATTGGGATCGATCTATCATTACAGACAGGACTATTGTAGCTAATAAGCCTGATATTGTATTGATAGATCGACACGAACGCCGCGCGATAATTGTTGATGTCACTGTTCCCCATGACGACAACCTTTTGAAAGCTGAAAAAGATAAAGAAAACAAATATCTTGATTTAGCTCACGAGATTGTTGACATGTGGGACATTGATTCAGCAATTATTGTTCCGATAGTCATATCTGCCCATGGGCTGATAGCCAAGAGCCTCGATAAACACCTTAAGAGGCTTGCGTTAGGTGGATGGATCGGGAGTCAGATGCAGAAGGCAGTACTTCTGGACACGGCCCGTATAGTGAGAAGGTTCCTGTCTCTGGATCCTTAACCATCGGTAGCCGGGACCCTGATCTTGCTGCCGTTGGGAACTACATTTTTGTATTTTTAAATGTTATATTTTTTAGTGTTATACATTGTAAAAATTTAATGTTTAGAAATATAAATTTGTAAGTATTTAAAATGTAATAAAGGGAATAATAATAAATTTATATGGCAAAACAACGTTTGCCGGGTCAGCTAGTAATATTATAAATGTGAAAGTTTTGATGTTTGGATGTTTAGATGTTTAAATGTTTGTTATTCAATCACGCCAAAACGGCTGAACGGATTTGGCTGAAATTTGGAACACAAATACTTTGTAGCCTGGAGAGGAACATGCGCTACTTTTTATCCCGGAAAAATATCACATTCCCGCGGGATAACGTCGTGTAGTCCACGCGGGCTAAGCCGCGGGCGGAAAGCTAGTTTAATAATAATAATATAATAATATTTAATTCAGAGGTCATTGTAATACCATAATAATATTTAATACTTATCTAATAGCCTGCAACAATATACATAGAACAACAACAAAGAAGATACATATTTTATAGTCTATTTAAAAATGATCCTGTATGACAGTTGAAAATGTCATCTCATCACCAATACAAACCAAATTAAATGGAAATGGGATAGTAATGAACAAATAGATGTTGACGAGAAGCCGAGCAGCACGTCTACCACCTCCGGGCTCGTCACCTCGCTCCGCCTCGCAGTTGTCGGCAACTGCCTTAGTGCCGTGTGTTCAGCTGACATCTGCAGTTGCGTCGAGCGATAGTGACGAGTACTTCTCTCCGCCGACGTCGCCACCACCTGTACGCCGGAGGAGGGGCCGGCCACCGAAGAGTTTGGGGCTTCTGGGGCAAACGGCTCCGGTCAGGGCCCCCGCTCCCGGTGGAGTGCAGCGCATGCGATGGACAATTTCCATCAATGAAAATGTCATGCGCGCATATTTTGAGGCAACAGAGGCAGGAACTAATCTTACTGCGTATCGTGTTCGGATGCTTTCTCTGTTTCAGGCTCTTGAACCATCTATCAACGTTTCGGCTCAACGACTGTCGGATCAGGTGCGAGCCATTCAACGGGGTCACTTGTTGGATGACTCTGTACTTGATCGGCTCCGAACGGAGGTGCAACGTAACCGTATCATTACTACTGCATCACAGGCGGCAACTCAAGCTTCTGCCGCGGCCACATTGCAAGCTGGCGTTGCTGATAGTGATGGTGGAGATGATATGGTTACTACTGTAAGTCCCCAATACAATGATATATTGAGGAGTACTCTTGAAGATGTAGTTCGGGAATTTCGATCGACTTCTGTTCACCTTAGACCTCGGCTTCCGCGTTTTCCCATGCACAAAAAAAATAGGGCGCTGATGTGTGCTTTAGATTCACTACTATCAAATTACTTTGATAGTAGTGAAGACCTGACTGATACTCATTCGATCTTGTATTGTGCGGCTATTACGGCTTGTCGTGTTGCTCATGTCAAATTTCCAAATACTGACACAGCAACACGCCCTCGTCTGGCTGTACCAGCCTGGCAGTGTAGGATTGAACGTCGTATCAGTGAGGCTAGGGTACTCATCGGTAAGCTCAGCTGCTTTAGGGAGGGCAACATGCGCCCTAGGGTCATGCGCTTTGTGAAACGTGCATTCTTGGGGACTGGTATTAGTCCTCAAAATTATATTTCATGTGTCACAGAGCGCATCGACTTCCTGAAGCAGAAAATTTGTGCATGGGCTAATCGTATTCGGAGGTATAGGGTGCGAGTCGATCGCTTTACTCTGAACCGCATGTTCGAGAGAGATCAACGACGTGTTTATGCATCCTGGGAGCGATCGAATCAGAGTGATACTGATATGCATCGGCCGGATGATGATGCCATGATTTCTTTCTGGCACAACATCTGGTCCGTGCCTGTCACTCACTCTGAAGGCGCGTGGATGGAGGATGTTGAGCGTTCGTGTGAGCTTATACCTGATATGAATGAAGTAGCCATTGACTACCAAGACGTAGTTTGTGCAGTTCGTTCCTTACCCAACTGGAAATCTCCAGGCCCGGACGGACTGCACAATTTCTGGTATAAATGGTTACCTAGCTCGCACGTTTGCTTAGCATCTCAATTTCAAAGTGCTTTATTATCTCAATCGCTTCCAGAATTTATGACAACAGGCATAACCCATCTGCTCCATAAATCTGGTAGTACTGCGGACCCCAAAAACTATAGACCTATCACCTGTCTACCAACAATTTATAAAATTCTTACGTCCATTTTGAGGTCGAAGATTAATAAACACATTGATCAAAATTCTATTATGTTCGCCTCTCAAAATGGATGTAGGAATGGGGCCCGTGGTACTAAGGAGCTACTCCTCATTGACATGGCTATTAACCAACAGGTTCGTCGAAACCGAAAGAACCTTTCGACTTCCTGGATAGATTATAAGAAGGCCTATGATTCCGTGCCGCATTCGTGGCTCATGAGGGTGCTGGAGTTGTATAAAATAAATACAACTCTACGCACTTTCTTGATATCGTGCATGCGAAAATGGAGAACGGTCCTTTTCTATCCAGGATCTCGACGGGTTCTAGGTCAGGGCGACCCTATAAAAATAGAGCGAGGTATCTTCCAGGGTGACGGTCTGAGTCCATTGTGGTTCTGTCTGGCCTTGAACCCTCTGAGTACACTTCTCGAGAGTTCAGGATTAGGCTACCGTTTACGGAGAAATGGTCAAGTAATATCACACCTGCTATACATGAATGACCTGAAACTATTTGCCCATAGCAGTTCTCATTTGACAGCGCTACTGAAGGTTACTGAAGCTTTCAGTAATGCCATTAAAATGGAATTTGGTGTGGACAAATGTGCAGTCATGCATGTAAAGCGTGGTCAGATAATGGAATCCACGGGTATACAACTCTCGGATTCTATTAATGTTAGATCTCTCTCCGTTAACGAAACCTATAAATATTTAGGTATGTCACAGGCATTAGGCATCAACGATGCTGACATGAAACAGTCGTTGCGTGAGCGTTTCTTGGGGCGCCTCTCAAAAGTCCTTAAAAGTCTTTTGTCTGGCGGAAACAAGGTTCGCGCATACAATGGATGGGTCATGCCGGTACTGATGTATTCCTTTGGCATACTTAAATGGACTCAAACTGAACTGGATGCCCTGGATAGAAAAGTTCGTACATTGCTAACAGCACATCGCATGCATCACCCACGTTCATCGACCATGAGATTGTATATCCCGCGGAAGTGCGGTGGTCGTGGCTTCTTAAATGCTAAGACATTGCATAACCGCGAGATATGCAATCTTAGGGAGTATTTTCTCCAAGTCGATATGGGGTCTCATAGAGATGTAGTTGCTGTTGACAATGGACTGACTCCTCTATTTTTAGCAAAAGAAAACTGGCGCAAACCTGTAGTACTTAGTACGTCCGACCGCAGCGCTGTGTGGCAAAGCAAGGAGTTACATGGCAGGTTCTACCGGGCTCTCCATGGGCCCGACGTAGATTTATTAGCCTCAGTATCCTGGCTCCGTTTCGGTGATCTTTTTGGTGAAACCGAAGGTTTTGTCTGTGCAATTATGGATGAGGTTGTGATGACGAATAACTACCGAAAGTATATCCTAAGGGATGGCACAGTGGATATTTGCCGAGCGTGCCATCGTCCTGGTGAATCCCTTAGGCATATAATTTCCGGTTGTTCTCGTCTCGCAAACGGCGAGTATTTGCATAGACATAACCAAGTGGCCAGGATAATACACCAACAACTTGCTCTGAAACATAGTCTTGTGGCATCCGAGGTGCCGTACTACAGGTATGCACCAGAACAGGTCCTTGAAAATAGCCATGCCACATTGTATTGGGATCGATCTATCATTACAGACAGGACTATTGTAGCTAATAAGCCTGATATTGTATTGATAGATCGACACGAACGCCGCGCAATAATTGTTGATGTCACTGTTCCCCATGACGACAACCTTGTGAAAGCTGAAAAAGATAAAGAAAACAAATATCTTGATTTAGCTCACGAGATTGTTGACATGTGGGATATTGATTCAGCAATTATTGTTCCGATAGTCATATCTGCCCATGGTCTGATAGCCAAGAGCCTCGATAAACACCTTAAGAGGCTTGCGTTAGGTGGATGGATCGGGAGTCAGATGCAGAAGGCAGTACTTCTGGACACGGCCCGTATAGTGAGAAGGTTCCTGTCTCTGGATCCTTAACCATCGGTAGCCGGGACCTTGATCTTGCTGCCGTTGGGGAACTGCATTTTTGTATTTTTAAATGTTATATTTTTTAGTGTTATACATTGTAAAAATTTAATGTTTAGAAATATAATTTTGTAAGTATTTAAAATGTAATAAAGGGAATAATAATAATAATAAGCTCAAATTTCCAAATACTGACACAGCAACACGCCCTCGCCTTGCTGTACCAGCCTGGCAGTGTAGGATTGAGCGTCGTATCAGTGAGGCTAGGGTACTCATCGGTAAGCTCAGCTGCTTTAGGGAGGGCAACATGCGCCCTAGGGTCATGCGCTTTGTGAAACGTGCATTCTTGGGGACTGGTATTAGTCCTCAAAATTATATTTCATGTGTCACAGAGCGCATCGACTTCCTGAAGCAGAAAATTTGTGCATGGGCTAATCGTATTCGAAGGTATAGGGTGCGAGTCGATCGCTTTACTCAGAACCGCATGTTCGAGAGAGATCAACGACGTGTTTATGCATCCTGGGAGCGATCGGATCAGAGTGATACTGATATGCATCGGCCGGATGATGATGCCATGATTTCTTTTTGGCACAACATCTGGTCCGTGCCTGTCACTCACTCTGAAGGCGCGTGGATGGAGGATGTTGAGCGTTCGTGTGAGCTTATACTTGATATGAATGAAGTAACCATTGACTACCAAGACGTAGTTTGTGCAGTTCGTTCCTTACCCAACTGGAAATCTCCAGGCCCGGACGGACTGCACAATTTCTGGTATAAATGGTTACCTAGCTCGCACGTTTGCTTAGCATCTCAATTTCAATGTGCTTTATTATCTCGATCGCTTCCAGAATTTATGACAACAGGCATAACCCATCTGCTCCATAAATCTGGTAGTACTGCGGACCCCAAAAACTATAGACCTATCACCTGTCTACCAACAATTTATAAAATTCTTACGTCCATTTTGAGGTCGAAGATTAATAAACACATTGATCAAAATTCTATTATGTTCGCCTCTCAAAATGGATGTAGGAATGGGGCCCGTGGTACTAAGGAGCTACTCCTCATTGACATGGCTATTAACCAACAGGTTCGTCGAAACCGAAAGAACCTGTCGACTTCCTGGATAGATTATAAGAAGGCATATGATTCCGTGCCGCATTCGTGGCTCATGAGGGTGCTGGAGTTGTATAAAATAAATACAACTCTACGCACTTTCTTGATATCGTGCATGCGAAAATGGAGAACGGTCCTTTTCTATCCAGGATCTCGACGGATTCTAGGTCAGGGCGATCCCATAAAAATAGAGCGAGGTATCTTCCAGGGTGACGGTTTGAGTCCATTGTGGTTCTGTCTGGCCTTGAACCCTCTGAGTACACTTCTCGAGAGTTCAGGGTTAGGCTATCGTTTACGGAGAAATGGTCAAATAATATCACACCTGCTGTACATGGATGACCTGAAACTATTTGCCCATAGCAGTTCTCATTTGACAGCGTTACTGAAGGTTACTGAAGCTTTCAGTAATGCCATTAAAATGGAATTTGGTGTGGACAAATGTGCAGTCATGCATGTAAAGCGTGGTCAGATAATGGAATCTACGGGTATACAACTCTCGGATTCTATTCATCTTAGATCTCTCTCCGTAAACGAAACCTATAAATATTTAGGTATGTCACAGGCATTAGGCATCAACGATGCTGACATGAAACAGTCGTTGCGTGAGCGTTTCTTGGGGCGCCTTTCAAAAGTCCTTAAAAGTCTTTTGTCAGGCGGAAACAAGGTTCGCGCATACAATGGATGGGTCATGCCGGTACTGATGTATTCCTTCGGCATACTTAAATGGACTCAAACTGAACTGGATGCCCTGGATAGAAAAGTTCGTACATTGCTAACAGCACACCGCATACATCACCCACGTTCATCGACCATGAGATTGTATATCCCGCGGAAGTGCGGTGGTCGTGGCTTCTTAAATGCTAAGACATTGCATAACCGCGAGATATGCAATCTTAGGGAGTATTTTCTCCAAGTCGATATGGGGTCTCATAGAGATGTAGTTGCTGTTGACAATGGACTGACTCCTCTATTTTTAGCAAAAGAAAACTGGCGCAAACCTGTAGTACTTAGTACTTCCGACCGCAGCACTGTGTGGCAAAGCAAGGAGTTACATGGCAGATTCTACCGGGCTCTCCATGGGCCCGACGTAGATTTATTAGCCTCAGTATCCTGGCTCCGTTTCGGTGATCTTTTTGGTGAAACCGAAGGTTTTGTCTGTGCAATTATGGATGAGGTTGTGATGACGAATAACTACCGAAAGTATATCCTAAGGGATGGCACAGTGGATATTTGCCGAGCGTGTCATCGTCCGGGTGAATCCCTTAGGCATATAATCTCCGGTTGTTCTCGTCTCGCAAACGGCGAGTATTTGCATAGACATAACCAAGTGGCCAGGATAATACACCAACAACTTGCTCTGAAACATTGTCTTGTGGCATCCGAGGTGCCGTACTACAGGTATGCACCAGAACAGGTCCTTGAAAATAGCCATGCCACATTGTATTGGGATCGATCTATCATTACAGACAGGACTATTGTAGCTAATAAGCCTGATATTGTATTGATAGATCGACACGAACGCCGCGCGATAATTGTTGATGTCACTGTTCCCCATGACGACAACCTTGTGAAAGCTGAAAAAGATAAAGAAAACAAATATCTTGATTTAGCTCACGAGATTGTGGACATGTGGGACATTGATTCAGCAATTATTGTTCCGATAGTCATATCTGCCCATGGTCTGATAGCCAAGAGCCTCGATAAACACCTTAAGAGGCTTGCGTTAGGTGGATGGATCGGGAGTCAGATGCAGAAGGCAGTACTTCTGGACACGGCCCGTATAGTGAGAAGGTTCCTGTCTCTGGATCCTTAACCATCGGTAGCCGGGACCTTGATCTTGCTGCCGTTGGGGAACTGCATTTTTGTATTTTTAAATGTTATATTTTTTAGTGTTATACATTGTAAAAATTTAATGTTTAGAAATATAATTTTGTAAGTATTTAAAATGTAATAAAGGGAATAATAATAAATTTATTTATAAACTCTTAAAAGTAATTTACATTTTGACAGTCTTAAAATAAGGACTTAAGTTATTACAATATAAATAAGCATCTGTTGCCGAGCTAGGCATAAGCCTGTACTACGGCATTCAGCGCCTGACCCCCTTGAGGATAAATAATCAAAGTCCCTCACCAATAGGAGTAAAATTCCTACGAAGAGTGCGTGCGCGTGCGCATATATATGTTTATATGTGTGTGTGTGTGTGTGTGTGTGTGTAAAGAAGTCTGTGTTACATTATTTTCGTAGTTAGTTAAGTACTATATTTCAATTTATTTATTTATTAATTTGAACTAATTAATTAATTTGAAATAATGAACTCTTTGGTCGATGATTGATTATTTTAAAAGCGGCCCATTCACGGCAGGCCGCCCCGCCATCCGTCTCGCCTCACGCAGGATAGTGAATGTTGCAGGAGCCTCCTGCGACAACATTCACCATCCTGCGTAAAAGCCTAGTTTACATTGGTCGAGTAGGCGGCCGAGTTGAGTAGCGAGCGACAAAAAGCAGGCTAACTCGACCAATGTAAACGAAAGGGCGAGTAAACTGGGTAGGGCTAGCACAACTTGAGCGCGACTCGAGTGACAAAGAGTCGCGGGCACTTTCAACCAATCAGATCGCTCGTAGATAGCGCGCGCGACTTAAGGCGAAGTGCTGATTGGTTGAAAGGAGCGCGACAAAGAGTCGTTGTGCCAGACCTACTGAGCGAGTAGAGTGGTCTCGCGCGGAGCATAGTTGCTCGGCCAAGTTGTTCCCCACCACTTGTAACTCGACTCGTCTGCCTACTCACCCTGTGTAAACCGTTGACTCGCTCGGAAAACTAACTGGGCCCAGTACTTTTACCAGAGGTTCTGGGCCCAATTACTTTACCAATGTAAACGGTGGAAGGCGAGTCGAGTAGTACCTAAAAAATATGGATATGGGTATGGGCTTCAACTGTCATTTGAATTCCTTATTTTAATAAATTTCAGCAAAAATCTATCAAGATAAGGAATTCAAATGACAGTTGAAGCCCATACCCATATCCATATTTCTTAGCCGGTAGCCCCCATAGATTTTGGCTGCTTTGTTCTATTGAACGTTGCTAGCTAGTTATCGTCATACCCGACGTCTTAAAACAAGGAACTGATAGCGGCTATTTTCTTTATAAAATAGACTTAAAGTTCCCAAAAATGTATGAAGTTCATACCCATAAAGTTACGCTGTAGCCCCCAGGTCGCTAGGCCGCCGAGCTGCTCTTTTAATGTAAACTAGGGCGGGACGGCCTGCCGTGAATGGGCCGCTTTAGTCTTCCTATTAGGCGCCCATTAGACTGTAGGTTTTGCTGTCAGTTTGCTATCATTCACGATTCTTTTAGCTAATCAAAATGAACCATTCATAACGCTGCCCGAAGTTCCTCTATACCGATTGGTTAGATAGTCATGAGTGATGGAATTGACTGATTGTTGCATGACCGTCTAATGTACGCCTTACTCCAGACATCCTATTTTCTTTGCTATTTTCTATTAGGTACTTTTTCGTTTACTTCTTCAGAAAAAGTTAGGTCGCTATAGTGGGGTAGCGCCATCTAGTACAAATTTTTGAACTGCACGATGAAACGTCAAAAGAAACTCTCTCATTATGGTACTGTGGCAAGTGTATATATTCTTTGACTGTGGTATGATGACATGTGATTATCTATGGTTCGGTACTATCTATGGTGTATGTTTTCTTTGTCTGTATTTAAATATAGAACGCAGCAACAGTAGACTGTATAGCTTTTGCCATTCTTTTTTTTACAATCATTTTATTAACTTGCCATAAGTTACCTATTTAGTTAGTTAGTGGGGGGACAAATCTTGCAAGCTTAATTTGACCCACTTCCCAGTGTCCGATGGAGCTGAAATTTTGTATACGGGTGAATTTCTCAAGCACAAAAAAAAGTGTCCGCGATGAAAATGTAAGTGTGGAGAGTTAAATTTATATTGAGATATTTTTTTTAATTAGAGTCTGTAATTGCCGACCTGGGGCAACAAATAAATTCTGACTTTGATCTTATTTTATTACATTAAAAAAATATTTTGTGTCCGCTTTTTCATTCTGGTGGATTGTCCCACGACCAGTTTTAATGTCATTAGATCTTGTATCTGAAAAACTAAATGTAATTATGATTAACGATAACGATGATGCAAACAAACAAACAAACAATCAAATCTTTCCTCTTTTTAACATTAGTTAAAAGTACACAAAATCAACGTTTCGTAGTACCCTGACTTCATTTCCAAAACTTGACCTATTTTTTTTCATAAAAAAAAGGATTTGCGTGTTCCTGTGTTTTCCTTTTTGTGTAATAATCTAGTAAAATTTGTTTTCTGGATGAAGACAGCGTAAAAGTTGGCCATTTTTTAAGATTTTGAAGGTTCCTATCTCTTTTAATAATTAATTTATAAAAAAGGAAAACATAGGGACATGCCAACAGTGGGCAAAGATGTTTTGGAAGAAAATTAGATTATTGCTTTACCGGCATTATCCTGGAAGGAAACAGGGTACTAAGTTTGTATGAAAAATGGCCCTTGTGATTCGATTTTAAGGTACCTACCGCACACTCTTTTATTAAGCCAAAATGCAGCTATTTTCAGTGTTGCCATAAGCCCTTAAAACTACAAAGATATTACTGCCTCAAACCAAACAACAACCTTTTTTTGCGTATTTTTACACTTGCAAAATAAAAGCAAAAAGTCCCCTACCATTGTCTCGCTCCGTGTAAAATCGAACGCGTGCAATTAGACCAGTGGCAACACTGAGTTATAGAGCCATAAATCAAGAAAGCGGGTTTGCACCTCGTGGTAATGGCCGTTATACCTTAGATACGCGTGTCCTGTGAGTCTGTATGGGGTTTCAATGTTACAGAGACTGGTATTTAACTTCCACTGCACTTGAAAGTTATCATCACTACCAGCCATTATAATGCCCTCCACTGCTGGGGAACAAGTCTTCCTTATGGATGGATAAGGAGGTATTGCCTCATGGTGGCCCATGACAGGACCCAACGCGGACCCAAAGTGGTACAATCGTTGGGTGGGCTAAGGGCATGTTCAAGAAAAAAATATCAAGAAAACTCAATTAATGGTGATAGTAAAATGTCAGGAATTATCAACACTTTTGTAAAAAGCT
Organism: Crambus lathoniellus; assembly: GCA_949710035.1. Taxonomy (NCBI): domain Eukaryota; kingdom Metazoa; phylum Arthropoda; class Insecta; order Lepidoptera; family Crambidae; genus Crambus; species Crambus lathoniellus. The sequence continues at coordinate 5,246,032 of OX453315.1, read as the reverse complement.
GTTATTTTTTCCTCGTTTTATGTCATGTTGTCAGTTGCTTATACATTATGTTGCTTAAACTTTACCAAAAGGTTTATTCATTAAAAACCAGGAGTTAATGGTTATTAAACTGAAACTCTCTACTCGCTTCAGAAATCTTCTGTGAATGAAAATATAAGACAACATTAAAATCTTAATTACAGTATCACTTCACTGAAAATTCTCTCAGAGACTTGTGCTATTGTTGTTCTGTAACAAAAAAATGCCTTTCAAATTGAATACAGCACATTATAAGAGTCGCGAGGTCCGCAAAAAGTACAATTAAAATCAGAGCGACTTAATTCAGAGTACACAAGTCCAAGACACCTCTGGCCTGGGAGCACAATGGCGTATTTACATTACAAGTGGCATCTTCCGCATAAGGCCTCCTTAAGGCTTTCTTGAGCCAGTATAATGTGGAGACCTTTGTTAGATCGGACTGAGGAATGAAGTAACTGGAAGTGACAATTTTCTAGAATTAAAACAAACCTGCAATTACAATCACAACGACTTAATTCAGAGTACACAAATCCGAGACACCTCTGATCTGGAAGCATAATGGCGTATTTATATTACAAGTGGTATCTTTCGCATGGCCTCCTTAAGGCTTTCTTGAGCCAGTATAATGTGGAGACCTTTGTTGGATCAGACTGAGCAAAGAAGTTACTGGATGTGTCTTTTTAGTATCAAACTAAGTCCCCAAAAACTGCAATAACCTACAATCAGAGCGACTGAATTCAGAGTACAAAAGTCCTTGACACCTCTGATCTTGGAGCACAATGGCGTATTTACAATATTAGACAGTGGCATTTTCAGCATAAGGCTTCCTTAAGGCTTTCTTCATCCAGCATACTGTTCCAATCCAACTTTTGTTGGATTGGACTGAGGAAGTAACTGGATGTGTCTTTTTAGTATCAAAGTGTATTTCACGGTAAGCTAGGTGGCAATAAAAAATGCTTAGCAAATTAAAAAGAATGTGGTTTATTGACAAAGCATAATGTGCAGATCTTTGTTGGATCTGACTGAATAAAATAGATGCTAGAAGGTACTATCTTGCTCTGAAAGATATTGAACGGTTAACTGAGATGAACAGTAATAGTAGGATTACTTACTGATATAGATCAGGCTTACGCTAAAAATAAGACTCTCTCATTTTTTATCAATTCAACTCTTCAAAGTTATTAAAATAAAATTAACTAATTACACATCCTCACGTTTGTAAAAAGACACAGAAACCTCAATCAAAATTTAACAATATCTTCGGAATACTTTTTACTATGATGGAAAAGCGGGAAAAATAATTTCGTTACATTCCTAAAATAATAAGGTTGACTTTGATAAATGGAAAACATAATAAAATCCACAACGAAAGTTCAAAACCTTCTTTCCGTAGCCCGACGGAATTTATTTAATAACCGTTTCCTAGAATATAAAATTGACTTTAAAAGCGGTGGAATAGTGGATTAGGGATGCACCGCCTCAGGTAAGGTTTATGCATATCGATTACAGATTAAGCCTTTTGCATATCGATGAGCGCTAAACGGCAGCATAATTTGCAACTGCATATTTTGCAGAGCTGAGCGGCGCAGAAGCTAGCGCGGTCGACTTGCGATTGTGGCGGGTGAGTAAAGTTGGCTTTGGGGGCCACATGATGGGTGACCAAAAATGTATAGTACCTTCTTGTTTTTTTTTTATCCACAACGGGGTAGCACTTAGCCTTTATCACACCTAATGTTAAGTGATGATAAGGCTGAAGGTGGAAGCGCACTACTCCTAATCCTCAATTACTGAGGAATGCGTACCAAGCGCTTTTCTTCATCCTTTGTGATGCGCACCGCCAAGGAATGGAATACCCTGCCTGCGTCTATATTCCCGAATGACTACAACCCTAAAATTTTTAAAGCTAGAGTGAATAGGCTGCTTCTGGGTAAGCTCGCTCCATCTTAGGTTTCTTCTCAACCGTAAGGTTCAGTGTGAAGCCAAGAGCAAGCCCATTATACATAAAAAAAAAAAAATAAAAAAAAAAACTGGCTATTTTATTTCTAACTGCCGAAACACAATAATGCTAAAAACATCATTGTTATGGCGATAGACTTAGATAAGATGGTGGTTGCTAGCTAGGCTTTGAGCAAGCAGAATACAATATGTATGCATTCCAAAGAGCGAAATATTTTACAAATGCGTTTCCAAAGAGCTTCTGGCAGACTTTAAATTTTTCAATAAAATAATAAAAAGTCATGGTTGGCATTTCCTCATCAGAATCTCTCATCACGCTACATTGTACACATAGTCGAGGACACATCAGTCGTGGAACATGTACCATATTACTTATTTATTCCTAAGGAAGCTCTGCACCTCTAAAAATGAGTGACGAAGGTGATGATACTGCAACATTTAACGTAGACGATGATGTTGGCGGCCGCTAGTAACTTACAAAATTTTGTCCTAAAGCATCATCTCAAGTATTGCTTCTCTCTCTCTCTCTTAGTTTATGACACTTCCAGTAAACGTCATGTCCCTTGTTTCTTTTTGTTGCGTCCGCGCTTTGTTGCCACAAACAATGTGAGTGTTAACCGCCCCGCCGAGGAGCCCTTTGAGAGTGACCCGTCCGGTGCGAACTGGACCTTTGGAAAGATCGCTGTTCAGATCCTGCGTATGATAATTGTATGAGCGTTTTGAATTCTTAATTGAACTAAAACAAAAATAAGGTTTTAGTAAAACTTTCATTTTTATGACAAGCTTTTTTGCTGACTGTACTTTAATATTGTATTGTCATCTGAACCAAACCAGTATACAAAATGTCAGCTCCATCGGACACTGGGAAGTGGGTCAAATTAAGCTTGCAAGATTTGTCCCCCACTAACTAGCTAACAGGACCAATCGTTGTGGAGATCCTTGGGGGAGGCCTACGCTCAGCAGAGGGCGTCGTTCGGCTGACATGATGATGATGATGATGAACTAGCTAACTAACATGGCAAGTTAATAAGAAGCTTGTAAAAAGAGAGACTGTTGTTGTTTAAGGTGTAAGGTAGAATTTTTTTTTGACATAATGTTCCACTTGTAATCCATAATCCACTAAATCTCCATTTGTTTAATAAAGTAGATAAGATAATATAGGATAGTACCATCTAAATATCAACAGTAACACATTTTTAGCATAGTAACTGGTGTGGGTAAGAGCTTTCACACAAAAGAGGTCGTGAAAACATTCGTCTATTTATACTTTTGTTTACTCCCGTATGTAAAGCTGAGTCAGCGGTTTCGTGACCATTAAGGCTTCCAAAGATCGCGATGTGAGACATAAATATATCTGGGGGAGAAACAACTGCGTAACGGATGATGAATGATTTTAAAACGATTCAAGATCCCCTTGATATATAATTTTGGGATAAGGTATTACTGATTTGTTTCCGGATACGAATTTTATTTTTAATTAATACGTTAGATTATTTACTTTAAGAGTCTATTAATATTTTTTGAAACTCTGAAATCTAATTAATTGACTTTAAATTTAATAAGTTTTTAACAACGCGAACGTTTTAACAAGTTTTTAAAACCTTATACAACATTTTTACTCAAAATTTTTCTTCGCATGATTATATAAAATTAATGCATTCATATGCATAATTTTTTTTGCGTCCAACATTTTTTACCTACCACCCAATCCTATCCCATCCAATTGGTGAGTTTAAAAGTAATTTAAAATATTAAACCGACTTCAAAAAGTGCCTGTCCATTTCAAAAAGAAAAAATATTAGGAATCTTAAAAAGTGCCTTAAAAAGTTTTTAGTGCTGTGAACGTGGCCAAATTCTGGGCCGCAACAATATAGTGTTTGCCATCGAAACGCTAAGAAGAAGAAAAGTGCCAACTTTTTGAGGTCGGTGCCAGCCATGTGCAAGAAAAAGTCAGAAAAAAGCGCCGACCTCAGAAACCATATCTCGAAAACTACTGAACCGATTTTGATGAAACTTAGCCTGTTTCCTAAGTTGAAATACACCTAGAGTCAAAATCATCTCGATAAGATTTTTAGTTTTCGAGAAATTCGTGGGCAACCATACACACATACAAACTTACATACAAACACTTACGAAATTTAGCACACATGCTTGGAAGCCTAAATAGAAATAACTCAAATATTATCCAATCCCAACTAAGTCACATACATAAAGGTCAAACTGAAGTCAAGAAAAATTATCATATCCATTTCCTTACGTTTCATACCTCGCTTCTTTGGATTGCCGAAAATAATAAATCTGAGAAGTTTCACGGGATACACAACTGTTGTGAGAGTGCGTTATGATTTCTTCTAAGCTATGATTGAAATACATATTGTGTTGATACTCAGATCTTTTACATTTAAGTTCTTTTTATTGAATGAACAGCAGAACATTGTCGATGTATTGTTAGTCTACCTGAATGTGTACAATATAATTAGTCCTACTATATTAATATTAAATTAATCCTACTTCCTACTAATATTATAAATGTGAAAGTTTAGATGTTTGGATGTTTAGATGTTTGGATGTTTGAATGTTTGTTACTCAATCACGCCAAAACGGCTAAACGGATTTGGCTGAAATTAAGGACACAGACACTTTGTAGCCTGGAGAGGAACATAGGCTACTTTTTATCACCGAAAATATAACATTCCCGCGGGATAACGTCGTGTAGTCCACGCGGGCGAAGCCGCTTGCGGAAAGCTAGTATATTATAAACTAGCTGTGCCCGCGACTTCGTTCGCGTGGAATAGTGACTTTCGGCAGCATTTTTCATTTTTTTAGCTAAAAAGGTTTTTGGATAGATATATTAAGGATACGTATTAACACATTAAAAAATAATTTCACATAGCCTTCCGCCCGCGGGTTCGGCCGCCTGTACTACACGACGTTATCTCGAGGGAAAGTTATACTTTCCCGGGATATCAATTAGTCTTTGTCACTCTCTAGCTCCTAAAATATCGACATACTAAAAAAACACGCCGATCCGTTGCTCCGTTTTGACGTGAAAGACGGATATACAAACAATATAAACAGTATGTCAAAAGAAAGAACTTATCACGCTGAACAACTTCTCTCACCGCTATGATCATTAGTTCGCCTATACTTAACTGTATTTATCATAACCCATTGTGTAATTGTGATGAAAACTGACCTTAGTCATACCATGTTAAGGTCATTTTTCAATTTGACGACTCTGTATGAAATAAAACAGGGAGAAAAAAACAACCCTTGGAGTTTCTTGCCGGTTCTTCTCCAAGGCCTCCCGCTGTAGGGTTTGCGAACCGATGGCGTAGCTTCTATGACGTTCACAAGTATTGTAAATAACAATCTAAATTGAATAAACAAATTTGAATCTTGAATCTTAAGATGCTATCTCATATAGTTTAACCTGGTTGCTAGGGTTCCACATCAGCTGGCCTAGCATGAACGGCTTTTATCATGCGATATGATATAGCACGTCATGCTGTCTTGCTTACCTACCCCACTAAGGTGGAAGCAAGACAGCAAGACGTGCTATATCATATCGCGTGATATAATGATGGTAATGCTAGCCAGGCAGGTGTACCAAGACCTTCAAACTTTGTACGTCAATAGAAAATGCTCATCACATTTAACAATTTTCCGTAAGACGGTATTTTTATATCTCTCATAGTTTGGCTGGACTGCTATGGTTCCACATCGGCCATTTCGATCTTCTAAATAAATTATAGCCTACCTATAAGTTGGCGACAACTAATAGCTATTAACAAAAAAAAGTTTCATTAAAATCCGTTCAGTAGTTTTTGCCTGAAACGTGGACAACAGACAGACAGACAAAAAATTCAAAAACTATATTTTTGGTATCTGTTCCGTTTAAGAAGACCCTTGGTGGTATTTTTTTCTTTTTCTTTTCAATGTTACCTACAGCCCCTGTACTGGCAAAAAAATATGGATATGGACATGGGCTTCATTTGACATTTGATGCCCATATTTTGTGCTTTTAAGGGCATAATATGGGCTTCAAATGTCAAATGAAGCCCATGTCCATACTCATAATTTTTTGCCGGTAGCCCCCTGAATAGAATCGCATACAGTTTTATAATAAGTATGAATTATTTTATTTATTTACTTCATATACACGGTAATTTTTTTATCACCCCGGATAAAATTAAAAGGATTATTCTGCTCATGAAAACAAACAATTTTTATTATGGGACCAACACTAAAATCGCAAATAAAAACAGCTATTCCATACAAAAGTGCAAAAATATTTAATCAAAATGTATGAAATGTAAATGTCTCTAATGTAAAAAAAAAAAGTAAACAACTTAAAAGCTAAGCACGCAAGAACAAAACATAAAAATATATGTACGATTTAAATATGTTTTATATCACCAAAAACAATCGCAACTGGTCCATTAAACAGGGCTAAATTAAAATCGTTTCCATTCATGGCGTACATACAAACAAATAAAGTCGCGTCCACAATTCCTTATTGTAGCCTGAATCTATTTGAATAGGCCCTGGAACGCGTCGTCCGTGACGGGCCCTAAGGCAGCGTTCACATAGTGCTTATTATTTTGTAGGTATTTCATTTATATGTGGAAGCTTGTACCCAACTAGCACACTAGTGAAAAATGCAGCTTTCCTTAAAGCTCCAATGTCTAAAGGGGTGGCATAACGGAGTAAGAACTAGGCACAAGTTCGATATCAGCTAAAATTATAGCTATGACCGCAGCAGGAACCTAAGGTATTTTAGTGACACCTTATGGCACCATTAACTGCACAATAGTTAGATTTGGAACTTTTTTGCCACTTTTACTCGCATAATGGTTTCGCATAGCATTTCAGACCACCATTGACTGCATTGTAGTTATAATTGCATATTTATTGGCACTTTTAGTTGCATTACGGTCCCGCGTGGCATACTATACCACCCTGTTCTGCATAGGATAGGAAATTGTGTCTAATTTACTTCTTACGGTTTCTGTTATGCCTGTGAGGTAAAATTAGCTCCTATAAGCTCGTAAAATTCCTTTTTGTGGAACTACTATGGAGTCTGCAGTGCTTCATGATAGAAAATAATAGCTTTTCAATCAAATGGAGAACGTGTTAAATAAAAGGTTAATTCGATTTAACCGACTTCAAAAAAGAGGTTCTCAGTTTGACCTGTACCTATGTATGTACGTTTTTCCACAATTTTCTTATGTTTGGGTGATCTGATTTTGATGCGGTTTTCAGTAATATATTTGTTACATTCGGGAAAAAGTTTTTGTATAAGTAGTTGAATGTTTGTTTGTTTGTATGTCCAAGCATATCTCGAGAACTATTAGTCGGATTTTCGGGTTTTAGTAATACTTTTTTGTTCGATTCGGATTTATGCCTTCTATTATTTAATTACTTCTCGTCGTCGTATTTTCTTGAAACTTAATAGGTATTAACAAACTTTGTTTTTTTACGATTAATTCTTAAAGTTACAAACTATAGGTGCATTGCCCTCGAAGTTGATTTTTAGAGATCATAAATAGTATACGTAACAAAAGAATTAAGCATAATACTAGGTACTAGTTTTTTTAATAAATCAAACAATTCAAGCACCAAGGGTTTCCAGCAAAGATTGCAGATCCCTAAATTATATTTATTGTATGTGCTGCAATGCAGGTGCGAGCTTTATATCACATCAAATTCACACTCTCGGTTATAATATTCACTTTCTTGGAGATTGTATGGAGGTAGTAGTTCTAGAAGAAAGAATTTAGCAGCTTAATTGGATCTAGGAGTTTCCGAACAGTGGTTTTTGTCACCCATTTCTGCAAAAGGGGGCTAGAGTAGCGAAAACTAGAAAGCAAGGCTGCAATAATATAGACGCCATTTTCTGAAACCATTTATTTTATTTGTTTATATATTTCTGTTTATTTAAACACACGGGTCACACGGCACAAATTAGTATGATCGCAAACAACATGTTATCGTTAATTATCCATAAATAAATATAATTCAATGTAATACTTATCAAAATTAAGATAACAAAAATTTATCCGCAGTTACAAATTCATTAAATTTTCGTAATATCTTCAATAAATTGAGGGCCCATTAGTTTTACTCCAAAAACATAATACATTATTATTATTATTATTATTATTATTTATTTATTTGGACCACCAGTGAAAATTACAATAAAGAAAAAACTTACAATTAATATTATACAATACTTTAAATCAAATGTAAAATTCTGTTAAAGGTAGCCACATCATGCATAAAAAATAAAACAGAACGGAATGTCAAAAAAAAATTCAAATAAAATGTAAAAAAAAAAAAAAAAAACATTACAGTTAAAAAAGTACAAATACAATGTCAGACTAAAGTTAAATGTCAAAAATAAGAAAATGAAATAGAAAACGGAAAGTCAATTTAAACATACAATAAATATACACTTACATTAATTATTATTATTATTATATTACATTTATTACATTATTAAATAAACAATATTTTTTACAGTTAAATGTCAAAAATAAAAAACGGAATGTCAATACTAAACATACACTTACATTAATGATTATTATTATTACATTATTAAATAAACAATATTTCTAAGTATGTTGGAAGATTACACATCTCTTAACAGCTTCACTACCTTATCGCGAAATTGTCGAAAAGATTCATGAAAGATATCGACAGAATCCAATTTATTGTAAGCATCCGGCAAACGGTATAGTGCAGCATGTAATCTCATGTTTGTGCGGGCACGTGGCTTGCCGAATAGCGGTACTGGATAACGAGGTGGTTTGCGAGGTACTCTAAAATTCAGCAAGCTAAGAAGTTGTGGACAATCAATTTCATTTCTAACAATTTTGTAAAGGAACGTTAGATCCAGAATGTCTCTCCTTGTTTTAAGACTGTCCATTTGAAGGTGGTGTAGTCGGTCCTTATAGCTGTTGACCTTTTTATTGAACCCACAATGAAAGGCGAGGTGTCGTGTGAATCTCTTCTGGATGCGTTCAATTCGAAGCTGATGCACAGAATATTGAGGAGACCAGACCACTGAACAATACTCAAGAATACTTCTGACAAAGCTGTTATATATAATTATTTTAGTAGATGGATCCTTGAAAACTTTGCCGACTCGAATGATAAAACCGAGAGCTTTGGAGGCTCTAGAGATGACATTATCTATGTGAGGTATGAAAGTTAGCTTTGAGTCTATGATTACACCTAGATCACGGATGGTGTCCACTTCTTTCAAAACCGCTCCATCCACTTCATAGTGTGTTCTAACTATGTGTGTTTTTCGCGTCATTTTAATATGATAACATTTGTTTATGTTTAGGGACATTCCGTTCTCATTACACCAACCTGACAAATTGTCCAAGTCCGACTGAAGCAACTCCGAATCTTTTTCATTGCGAATGGCTTTTGCAAGCTTAAGGTCATCAGCATACAAGTACACTTTGCTATGTTTGATAACTTCCGTGATGTCATTTATAAAAACATTAAATAGCAAAGGTCCAATATGAGAGCCCTGTGGTATGCCTGATTTGGGGAAAAATGGGTTAGATTTGTAGCCTTTTACAACAACATACTGGGATCGGTTAGTAATATATGACTGCAACCATAAAAGCAAAGGACCGCCAAATCCGTGGGTAGACAGCTTACGAATTAACGTACTATGACAGACCTTATCAAAAGCTTTTGAAAAATCGGTGTATATTACGTCAGTTTGCAGTTGAGAGTCCATATTTTCAACAACATCATTGGTGAAAGCAACAAGGTTCGTATTAGTAGACCTAGCTCTCACAAACCCATGCTGATTGACCGTGGTTAGGTGTTTTAGTTGAGCGAGGAGATGTGGACATAATAGAGCCTCGAAGATCTTTGCAAACACACACAGAATAGAAATAGGTCTATAATTTGCGATATCGGCTCTATCTCCACTTTTGTGAATTGGTACTATCTTTGCCATTTTCCACACACTTGGAAAGCAGCCAGAGCGAAGGGACTCATTAAAGATTATATGTAATGGTACGGCAAGAGAATTGGCACAACGTTTAATGAAGTAAGGTGGAATCTCATCCGGACCCATTCCCTTTGATACATCAAGTCTTTTTAATCGCACGAGAATAGACTCAATGGTAAGACGAACGGTTAAGGTAGTGCAAGGAGTTATACTGTTGTCAGGGACTGAGTTAGTGCACAGTGAATTAGAGTAGACCGAAGAGAAGTTTTTAGCAAAACTATCGCAAATATCTGCTCCATTAGTTGCGGTTTGGTTTTTATAAACCATTTCAGGAGGAAAATGACAGTCAGAACTATTTTTGTTTTTTATGTATGTCCAAAAGTATCTAGGGTTCTTTTCAATACTTTGTTCTATTTTGGAAATATAGGTTTTATAGCAACGCGTCGTTAATGCAGTACAATGTTTGCTTAATATGAGCAAGGACACTTGGTCCAATGGATTTTTATGGATTCGATATTTAGTCAACAATTTGTGTTTCCTTTTTAATAGGAGTATCAAAGTTTTTGAGAACCAGTTTGGATATCTTTTGTTTTTATTCCCGGTTTTGGGAACATGTTTATTTATCGTAAGATGAAGGTGATTATAAAATACGTCCGTCATTGCATTAACATCCGCGCAGGTGCAAAGCTCCTTCACCCAGTCAATCCTATCTAAGTCCTCAAGAATAGATTCATAGTCAGCTTTATAAAAGTTAAGTTTAAGGCAATTAATGTTAGGTTCAAGATTATTTAGCCGCTTCAATATAGATATGTCAATAATTATTGGGGGATGATAGAGGTCAGTTTTAACTAGATTATCCACAGCTTGCGTAACTTTAACTCCGTCAGCATTACTAAAGACTAAGTCAAGTATGTTGTCACGAGAGTTTTTGATATTATTAAATTGAGTGAAGTTGTTAAGAGATGCAAAGTCAATAAGCATTTGAGCTAGTGAGGAGCCTTTATGTTGAGGAATATCGTTTGTTGGTAGCGACACGTTGGGCCAGGTGATACAACTCAAATTGAAATCGCCAATTAAGAACACATTATCCAAACATTCCATGACCTTATTAAAATTATTTATGAAAGATACAAGATTTTCTTTCTTGACTGGAGGTGGAAGGTACACAGCGCAAATGGTATAACATATACTGTTTATATTAATGTTGATCCACAAGTCTTCATTAACACTTTCAAACATTGTTAATCGGTTGCTGTTATGTTTTTTAGAAACAGCGATGAGTACCCCACCCCCATTCTTTACCTTGCCCTTCTTGTTAAGGATAAATCGGTCGCGCCTATAGACTACGTAGCGGCCATCAAATAATTCGGAGTCGAGAACGCTATCGTTTAACCATGTCTCAGTTATAACAATCACATCATAATCGAAGCATAATAAACTACAGTAAAAGTCATGGGTTTTCATGCGTAATCCTCTTACATTCTGGTAGTAGATGCTTAAATTATTGAATTTGAATGCGGTAGATACCATTACATACGCACACAATACATAAATGGTTTAAGTGAAAAAGCAAGGGTATAGTTACAGTTTCTCTAAACAGTCAGTATTTTTTATAAAAATGTGATCAGTGGACTCACTTTTGCGCATAAAAATTTTACCTTGTTTCACCCACACAAACTTGTACCCTTTTTCCTTGGACTTCAGGCGAGCTGCGGCGTGAAGAGATTTATTAGCCGGGGAAAGATGCTCAGCGACGAAAATCGGTTTCTTATCTCCTCCGATACCAATGTGGCTCGTGTTCAGTTTATTGTTTGCGTTATTCCTGTTAAAGGTCATAACGCCTGCCAGAAACTTGTCACGAAGTCGAGGTGTAGATAGTTTGACGATAATCGACCTTGGTCTAGTATCATTTTTATTATTCTTTGCAATGCGAGTGTAGTGATGTATGTCATTGTCATTTAAATCGCAAGATACTGTTTTGGACAGTTGTTTTATAATAGAAGGTAAGTTCTCATTTTTATGTTCCGGAACACACTGAATCTCTAAATTACATGATCTATTGTGCTGTTCCATACTTTCGACTCTCGTACTAATGCTTCGTATAGTTTCAGTTAGTTTTTTGTTCTCAGCCTGCAAAATCTGTATAGTTTCCACTTTGGATGTTATGTCTTTTTTCAAGGTGTCGTATTCGTCCGTAACAAACGAGACAGACTTCTCCAGGCTCGTAATATTTTCCATAATGTGCTTCAATTCCGATTTTACCAGGTGTCGTAGACTTTCTTGAAGTTCGGTTACAATAGAGCTTTTTAGATGGCACATCTCCTCCCTGATGACTTCTCTCATTTCTTCTTTAGAAATCGATAAATTTACCGAAGAACCGTTAGTGGTTTTATTTGTTACCTTATTACGCACGGTCACGTTATCCGAAGCTTTGGCTGGCGTGTGAGAGTTGTCTCCTCCCTTTTTTGTAGCTGCGCGGCAGTCCGGGCATGTCCATTTGCTTATTTGTGCCGCAGTTAATTGGGAAGAGTTAGTACATAGCAAATGAAAACTTTTTTTGCATGTTTTAACAGAGCATATAATAGCATCATCCTTTGGAACAAAAGCGAAACATCCTGCGCAAGACATTATGATAAAAAGCTTAAAAACAAAGTCAAGTGCAAGCAAAAAGTGCGTAATAATTAGTGTTTTAAGCAGCGGGCGAGCGAGTGAGCGCAGCAGACTTGTTATCTGCCGGCCGGGGTCGTTGACCTTGGCGCACAGCGGTGACGCATTCGAAGCGAGCGTCCGTCGCTTGGTTTAAAACTGGCCGTTGGCAATGTTTACACTAAGATTCACACTTAAATATATTGAAAATCACTGAGTCTATCACCAAACTGATTATCACTTTACACAATTGAGATTATGCACTATATGATGATATATTATTTTAATTATAAAAACTAACTTTTACTGGAAATAATATTTTTTGAAGTGGGAGCGTAATTCTTTCCGTCCGTACGGTTCCGCGGGCGCGGGGAAACGAATACATGTTTCACAGTAAATTAAATTTGCCGATGTTTATCACATAAACAAGCCGCGTAACTTAAATCGTATATTTACACTACAATTCCACCATTTTATTATTTCACTACACGCTGCCTAGCCATAATTTTATAAACACATCTTACATGTAATAGAAATTAAATACTTAAGAAAGTCACAATTTGCACTGAAAGCTGCAATTTACACTTCGGAGTGAATGAAATAATGAATGGATCTGAAGTTCTTTCATTCAATTACTGCTAATAGGGTGCATAAGGAGTGAAAATAGCGGTTGTAAGAAATTACATGCACTATTATGAAACTCTACTGGATCTATTAAAATAGGTTCTAATTTCGCCCCTTTAGATCTAAAGCAGCTGCAAAAGGGTTGCATAGCGCGTTATACAGCTGACTCTTGCAGCTTCTAACTGTAATTATATACGCTATATAGGTGGTCTTAAGCAGACATTTTGTGGTAGTTGGGTAGTTGGCTCTGGATATTTATTGAAGTCTGTATATTTCTGTAACCTATCTGTAAGCTTCCCGAATAGTTATAAAATAAAATTAAATTTCTATCTTTTCATAAGTTTGTGTGGCGTAGTAAGGTTCTCGTGGTCAATTAGACAGTCAGTTAGAATAGTTCTCGGTGCTCTTGGTTTAAAAAAATAATACAAAAGTGGAGCAATAAAATACGACCACAAGGTGATGGATGATGAATATTTACTTTCCCGTAGGTTGATACAACGCGAAGTACGGATTTGCGGTCGCAACTTGCGACGTTAAGCCCCGTACTCATGGTAAACATTTGTTTCGCAACAGTTCAACAACATTGTTGATGAACAGCGAGAATGTTGTTGGAAACCGTTTAAATCACGTTTAAATTAATAAATTAACACGCAGTGTTGCCAGTAACATGTTGACAGCAACTCCGCAACACGTTGAATCAACTTTGTTGCTAAACAATTTGTTTACCATGAATACGAGGCTTTTCATGTCCTAGTCTTAATACAGGACGCATTTCATTTGTTTATTCTTCATAGTTTTCTTATTTTGGAGTCGGTGGTGAATGGTATTAAACATTCAATGAATATTTAAATAATTCAAAATATTTTCTAAGCGCAGTGTGACCACTTCCCTTTTCGTGTGACAGTGAAATTTTGTCCAAAGATGCCATTTCGGTTGGCCAGTCCAAAGGGTAGGATTGTATTAACCGACCGATTTAAATAGAACAGCCGAGCGGAAAGAGCCCTTGCGGTCACAATTGTCATGGATACCAAACTCCTTTTATAATTTAGTAGGAATGACAAATTAAGAGTTTTGTTTTTACTCAATTGAGAACGTTTGACTTTCAAATTATGTTTCATCATGTCAGCCGAACGACGCCCACTGCTGGGCATAGGCCTCCTTCAAGGATCTTCACAAGGATCAGTAAATTATGTTTACTTTTATGCAGTCACATTGAAAATGAAGTATTAGAAAAAAATCGACCCGTCTCACACCAGCTCTGATGGGATGCGAACCCACGACCTTTCACTGTCCGGGCGAATGCTCTAGCCACTGAGCTACGGAGTCGTCAGTGGATAGACTACAACTACTAGATCGTTTGACTTTGTCAGGTATAACCGAGGTATAACTTGACAAAACTTTCTAGTTCAAATAGAGTACATGTTACAAGATAGATTTGATATTTTCGTTTAAACGCAACGGTGATTCATCAGGCTGCCACACACCAAAAAGTATCGCAGACGTGCTGCATTACGTCTGCGTGCGTCATAATTTGTAATATTTGAACTTGTACGCGTAGGTTTACACCAGCAACGGTGTCGCAGACGCATTGCGATGCTAATCACGTCTGCGATACTTTTTGGTGTGTTTTAGCCTTTATTCGTCGCCACACACGAGCCACAAACGCCGCCACTTAAAGCTAGAAGAAGAAACAAGTGACTACTACCGGCGTCAGCGTTCGCGCCACAGATCACCTGTAGTAGCATGTAGCTTGCTAATACAGGTGATCTGTGGCGTTCATATAAAATGTATGAAAACTCCCCTCCTAGACAGGAGGTCGATCCAATGGTAGCTCAACAGTCAGTGCGTGTGAGCTTGCAAGTGCCAGAGGGTACTGCAGGATGCCCCAGTCTACGGTGAGTCGAGACTTCGTCTGCGGTGAGTCGAGACGGTGCGGGGTGGCTGCTGGGGGCCGATTCTCAGGCAATCGAGAAAAGTTCACATTTATAGATCGAAATTCAAATATAACACAGTTTTTGTATTGTCAGAATTTCACAATCGAAAAAGTTCGATCGAAAACCAGTCGAACACTACGAGTGGTAAAAACCAATAGATGTTCGTATACGAACTTAGCTGTCAAAATTAATTTGTTGACATGTGAGACAGCTTAGTTTGTTTGAAACGTTCTAACTTTTCAATAGAAACCACAAACAAAATGTTCGACATACGAATTACCACACTGAAAAAGTTCGAATGCCTGAGAATCGGGCCCCTGGTCGCTGCTCCTGTCCACGGTGAGTCGGGACGTTCACGGTGAGTCGAGATGGAGTTGTGCGTTGTGACGGTGGGTCCGAGCTGCTGGCGCGCAAAACTGCCACGCTGGAGTAAGGGCCCAGTGATGCTCCAGAGACGGCTGCGAGGATGCCAGGTCGGGATGATGCCGTCGGGTGCTGCCCAAGGTCCAGGTAGCGTCGGACGATGCTGCGATGGAATCTTGAGGCGGGTTGATGGCTTGCTGTGCGACTGCTGAAGGTTGCTGGATGAGGGTCAGGAGGAGTGATGGCTGCGCTGGTGGAGACGATGCTGGCGCTGGTGGAGAAGGTGCTTCTTGTTCTCCGTAGGGGTCACCAATGTGGAGATGATGCAACTTGTAAAGGAAGACTGATTTTGTGTCTTCCTTCCGGGCTAGGTGTTGTTAGCCCGGGGACAACTGTCCGATGGTTGTATGTAACTTTGCGGGCGCGATGTAGGTTCTTCGTACTATTCGCCGGCGCGCTTAGTGGCTACATAACCACTACACGACGTCGTGTAGATGTCGCCACAAGGTAGTGGTCGGCTGCAACATATATTTTGCCAGCCAATAATGTCTACTAGTGGTCGGCAAAAATAACAAAATTTGCACGCTATCTACGCTATTTGTGTAAACTACTAAAACAAAAAAATTGTGGGGTACTTATAATTCGAAACTGTTCAATATTAAGCGAGCGTAAAAAATGCACGAAATTTGCTGTCCCCTACAGTTTGCAGCAGTAGTCAACCTACTCAGCCTATTAGTAAGTCTGCAGTGAACACAGCTCCGCTTCTGTGAAAACGCACCCTAAGGCTCCACTTCTTAAAAGTTATGTGTCTTGAAGTAAGTACAAGGAAACAAATTAAAAAAGAACAAACCATGGAACGAATGATTTGTCAATGTTTGTGTGTAACATAAAAGTATGTAACAACAAAACAATTCGTACAACAATTTCCAATCAAACTTCGCGAAAGTTGCGGCGGAAAAATGTTCGGAAAGGGTCACGAATTGCTGGAAACTTCGCCGCCAGTTGATTGGTTAATCAATTGTTTGATTATTTGTTTAGGTGCTGTGTTTTATATTGCACTTTGATCGGGAAAAAGAGTTTTATTAAATGTGGTAATTGTTTGTCAAACAGTACTTATAAACGCCCGAATTTGTAAGCGGCTCAACTTTGGAATTGGAAGTGTCTCAAACATCATGCCGTCTCTTTTATCCTTTGACATTTAATGCAACAGGGCGATGTTTCAGACCCTCTTAAAGTTGAGTAGCATTCGATAAAATCGGATGATAAGTAAATATCAGTCTTCATTACTAATGCGTATTGGAAAGTGGTTAGAGGATAATGGTTTGCTTCTAAATCCATTAAAATCAAAGTTTTTACTGCTGGGCACTAGTGCACAGATTGATCGATTAAACTGTCATAAACTGAATTTGAAAATTGAGAACGTAATTTTACAGTGAGTAACTGCAAGAAATCTAGGCGTCTTGATGGACGAAAATTTGCGCTTTGAAAAACACGTTGCAGAAGTTGTAAAGAGTTGTTACTACCATAGATTAAAAAAATTGTACGGGGTGCGTAAATACATATTTAAGTGTTGATGTACGAATTCGTATGTGTGAATAACCTCCTATGAACTGTAAAACTTGATGACGATTTACAAATACGAATAACACAAATGGTGTTCTCAAACTCACGCTCACTGCGCATACGGCTAGTCAAAATCTTAAACTGCGCTTACACGTGCAACTAAAATTGCGCAATTTCAGTCAATAGCCGTCGCTATGACGTCACATCACGACCACATCAAGCAATTTATGGCATTGCTGATACTATACCACGAAATTTGCTCCCTCCAGATTGCTCCACCTAACTGCTCCAGATTGATCCATTACAGGTTGCCAAGCAGTTATTGCCAAAAAATTGCCAGTGTAAGCGCAGCTTTAGGTCATCGAAAACATCAAGCATGAGAGGCAACTTTCTCACCCATTGGAAAACAAAACACTGCCTCCAATCACTGACAGGACAGCCATGATACTAATCTTTCCCAACCACCCAAGTTCTAAACAAAATGTAACAAGACTTTCCCTTTGAGCACAGCGATAAAGCCAACATCACAGAATATCTCACAGGACTTTAGATTTTAGCCTACGGCGGACCTCCTACCGTCTAAGCCCTAACTGGTTCTTTGGCTATTTTATTTTACACGAAGCTCATACCTCTCACACAATAAAGATATAAATCAAGAGGCTCTGAATAAGATCGCTATATCTAACCTTATCGCGCCATCGATTGCTCCTTCGCATTATACGCTGTCCATGCCTGTACAGGGTGTGGTAAACTTGAAGTTATGTTATTTCATAAAAAAATTGTGAATAGCGTTATTTCAAGTTCGGTAAAATAATTTGATATCGATTCTATGCTATCAAAGTTAATACATTTTGTGAAGAGGTAGTTATAATAGTAAATTGTCTTTGATTAATTATTATGCTTATAATAATTATAATAATTGAATCAGCAAACAATTTTAAAATAACACCTTAGCTAGATAATAAGTGTGCATAAAATAGTTGATATCGGTGCAAGTATATACCTATTAAATTAAATATATCGCGAGTGGGATGGCCAAAATTTTCTTAGCTAGACATTTTATTTTATTATTACGTATTTTTTATTCTACGAAAAATTAGACCTTTCTTGATTTTTTAATTATGTTTATACCAATTTGATAAACGAATTGGTGCAAATAATTTTTTATTTAACTTTCAATCGCTGCCAACCCTATGTTCTGCCACGAAAAACGTAGTCAACCCAACATTTTTATATTGTTCATTAAACAGATGGGTGAGTCGATTCGATTGCAATCGTAGATTAAACATTGCCTGGTCAGGAAAACATACTTAATACTTAGTTTCATGTAAAATACTTTTTATTTCAATTTTTACTTTTTTGCATTCACAATGCAAATTTATAATTTTATTCATTAAAAAGATGGGTAAAAGTCGAACCCTTTTCGTATCTCAGGCAAGATTATTAAATCTAAAAGTCTGTAACAAAAATGTTTGAATGCATTTTTAATACACTAGCAGCGTATTTGCACCCAACAAGAAGGAGTAATCTTTTTATAAGTCAACACAACAGTCTATTTCTCAAAATCTCCGTCACCTTTTTGCATGAATTTCGCGAAAATTTCTCCTTACATTTTTCCAGTGAACTTAATAAAATTTAATAACGAGCACATTTTTCAAGCTGCCTGTAGCTAGCTTGGCAGCGCACCGCCGCGAGGTGCTATTTTTGTTGTAATAACGTTTAGTTACAACTTACGTAACGAAATAAAACGGTTTTTAGAAAGTTCGTAATACTCTGTTGGCAGTGTGTTGGTTGTTTTATTCTTTGGGAAGAAAACTAGAGAAAAGGTAGTGGGAAACGTTGAAGGAAACTCTTTTGCGTTTCTTGACACGGCTGTCCGGTAGTAGATAGAAGGATAATAGACAACATTGTGAAAAATTATTATATGTAGCTTTCTTCCGCAAATAATCACAAATTAAACCGTGTGAAATCCAGCACCGGTACTAAGATTACACACAGTTAAACATCTGAAGATGCCCCGGGTTGGGGCGAAACACGTGTAGAGTAGTGTAATCGCTGAAGGTGCAAATTTTGTAATTATTTTCCGGAAGAAAGCTACTTATTATTATATTTATACCTGTTTATCGTAAAAACATTGAATTAAAATAATGTTGACGTTTTTTTTTCAATGTTTTTTTATTATGTAACTAACTCATGTTCTAGGCAATCTAATGTATTTCCATGAACTCTAAGGTGTGTTTAGGTAAAAAAAAAACATTAAATCTGCAGTTTTACTTAAATAGTGCCTACGTAAAGTAACAGTAAATACTATACATACACACATCAAAAACCAAGCAAATTGGTTCATAAATTAAATACTAAGTATCTGATTTACAGTGTGGCGTGCTACCCCAGTAATGAGTAAGCAGATAGCCTCCGAACATAGGATATTGAAGTCGGACAGAGACAGAACGTTTTAGTTTTTTATCTATAACGAGAAGGCCGAGGCCGCACCGGTATAAACAAACGAACAAACTGATATAATAATAATAATAGTAGTAAAAAATTATTTATTTTCTCCCAGACAACAATGTGATCATACATCATTCATTACTTGAAACTAATATATTATAACGGAGACAGGAGTACAAACTACATTGACCTCGAGCTGAGGAATCTCCTGGCTCTCTCGAAATAAACTTATGTCGTTGGCCGCATTGCAGAAACGACAAGCGAAGTTATTTGTTCCTATCGTCTCCGTTACGTCGCCGTCTGCCTTCACACCTAATGAAAAGTTTGACATAAATTTTCATTAGCTGAAGATTGAATCGCGATTCTCCCGGAATTCTCAACAACTTAAAAACTGCATAGCTTTTTTATTATATGCAGGATAAATGCATTTACGCATAAAGAAACTTAACTACCTTCTCTCACTGCCTGAATACGTACTGAAAATGTTTACTACTAAAAATGTGGTCCATGGCTATGCAAGTGGTCTTGGATAAATTCCTTTACCTAATTAGGTACATTGTTTACAAATATTATTCTGTGACATTGTTGACAATTTGTAAGTTTTAAAACTCAAAACATTCACAGATTTTACTTTTACAGTAACATAAATGGTAAAAATACTCGAGAACTCTTTGATAGCTCAGGACTTTTAGCCTGGCCGCACAGAGCCACCGAAAAACGCTGCCACCGACCTCTTTTCTGTAGTTTTCATACATTTTATATGAACGCCGACGCTGGTGGCGGCGTTTCTCGTGTGACTGTCATTCGAAATTCATGTGTTATTCGAAATTGAACAAAAACGAAGGTTTTTTTTTTATTCTTGCTTGTTTTCAAAACTAATATGCAGTAGCCTTGGTATGAAATCTTTTGTTAAGGTATTCGTAATAGCTATACCATCCGTCAACTCCGTCAGCTGTCACGCTTAGCACAAGTGCAGTTACGGCTTGGTGAAACGCGTACAATGGCATTGGAATGTTTTTACGGTGCTTATTGCCTAGTCTCTGACTAACCCTATTACTAGGGATAATAGTCTCCATTGTATACATAGTAGCAATGTAGCTTCGGAGACTACTTACATGTATGTATGTATTTACATACATATATTTAGTCTCCGTAGCTGCATTTGCTAACTTTGAAACGTTTTTCAGTACAGTTGCACTACATTTAGCCTCTGTTCCATACCCTCTCCTACGTCATAGTTGCTATCAGAGATCGATCTCTTTCTGATTAATAGCAACCACGGCTATCTAGATCGCGATCGTCTAATTAATTGCACAGCTTTCAAGCTTCCTTAACCGCTTAACGGGGGAATATCTTCATTTTAACTGGAACAGTTTTAATATGGCGAGCTCTTAAGTGGCATATGTATGCATAATATTTATGGTACTTTTTTAGTTTGTTGATGGTGATAACAATGTTTTCTAATGATCAGCTTTCTTTTAGCCGGAACACTGCTACACTTTTATCTATAGTCAAATATAATGTCTTGAGTAAAAGTCGTTAATTAAAATTGTCGTTTTTATACAATAAACAAGAATTTAAATGAAATAAGAGTTTTCAAAAGTAACTTGGTCAAGATGTTAAGTGGTGATAAGGCTGAAGATGGAAGCGCACTACTCCCGGAATCCTCAATCACTGAGGAACTGGCTATCTTATCTGTAACTGCCGGAACACAATAATGCTGAAAACATCATTGTTATGGCGTCAGATTTAGATAAGATGGTGGTAGCTAGCCAGGCGGGCTAAGAACAAGTCCTACCACCAACCAAACCGAATACAATATGTACCCCCACTGGGAATCGAACCCGGGACCTCTTGGTCTGAAATCGGTGGTGTGAACCACTAGACCACAGAGGCGGTTGGTATTCTTACTTTTGAAAGTTCTTATTTCATTTAAATTCTTGTCACCAATCCCGATACCGTTTTTCTTATCCATCTATAAGGAAGGCATGTGCCCCGCCCCAAAGCCAAAATCCCGATTCAACATGCTTGGTTGGTGTCCAGCGATGTTCTTTCGTCGGAACCGTAGTGGTAAGTACCTAATCAAAAGTTGCTGCTAATTTTATCCTCCCTCTTCCGAGAGCCGAATCCAGAGCTTCGAAGATTGATAACAACTGGTACGAATCACTTACACTCAAGTTGATAAAATGTTCTTGTTACTTTAATCAGCAACTTATCTGATACGGTTATTCTAAGAACTGATCTTATCTCGGTACAAACTTTCCTAGCGTCTCATTTAGCAACTAAATTGTATCTCAGGGTCAGTTCAGACAGAACGGAAATATCTTCGCGCTGGCTCGAGCTTCCTCTGACCGCTATTCACATTGGAAGCAAGAATGAGCTATGAGACGGTGCGACATATGAAACAACTCATGAAAGAACATTCTCGAGGACTCCCGAGCTGGCACGAGCAAGTGTCGCAACGCGAGTGCGACTTTGTCGATATTCATACAATTTTCGACTTAGGCTACTAGTAAAACGATCCTATTTTCAATTGCACCAGTAAATTGTTTGAGCATTTTTCTGTTCATCTGAACTGACCCTTAGCTAAGTATTTTAGTCGGTTTACTTGTTCAAGTATTTACCTTAGAAACTGGGGTAATAAAACTTAACTCTTGTAGTTTTCGATACTGGCGGCATAATTATTTATTAGGTACTACTAACCACCTGCGGCTTCTATAGCGTGGAGTTTCTTAAACTTAAAACATTTTTTGGACAAGACACTATTACGTATATTGCTACTTTTTCAGGCAATGTATTTAATCAGACGCAAATAAAATATTTGGTGTAACACAGTCTTAACTTTGATTTAATATTGAAAAACATATTTTTTTATAAAACATAGTAAACTTTCTTCGAGTAAGCTTTAAACGTTATCAGACTTACGACGACATAAAACACTACTATATTTGAAAAGCTTTAAAAATATATTATACTAGCAGATCTTCGCGGTTTTACCCGCGTGGTACCCGTTCCCGTGGGAATATCGAGATTAAATATAGCCTATGTCACTCGGAAAGAATGTAGCTTTCTAATGGTTCAAGAATTTTCGAAATCGGTCCAGTAGTTTCGGAGTCTATTCGATGCATGCAAACAAACAAACAAACAATCAAATCTTTCCTCTTTATAATAATAGTATAATAAATCACGTAAAATTATTATAAAATTTGAGGGCTCTCTTCGAATTCTTTGGGATCCCATCATCAGATCCTGACTTGGTGACAAGGGTCTTCATTTTCATTTTTATTCTCATTTTATTTTTTCAGGGGACCACTAAATTAGTATACCTAGTACCTACCTACTTATTCGAATAAAAAAATAACTATGAAAATCGGCGCAGAATCAACGGAGAAATGGAAACGAAACACATACATACAGTCGAACGTATAACCTCCTTCTTTTTTTTGAAGTTGGTTAGTCGGTTATAAAAGAAAAATAGTTATTTTATTTTTTTATGATTATTGCAAGATATTTCAATTGTATGACATCCTTATTTTAAACCACATACAATGACAACCAATAAGTACCTTGATTGGTTGATCAAATTTCAGGAGTGAAATAATAAAATCTAAACATACACTTTAAGTAGGTAGGTATCTACTTCAATACTTTAAACCAAGACTTATTTTTGTTTCTCAAAACAAACTAAACAATTAAACAGTAATCAGAATTATTTAAACCGTCATTAATAACACGACGGCAATTCAGTAAAACACCCCACTAATCACTCATTAAATCAAAGCAAATTAAACTTTAAC
Source organism: Crambus lathoniellus (assembly GCA_949710035.1). Classification (NCBI taxonomy): domain Eukaryota; kingdom Metazoa; phylum Arthropoda; class Insecta; order Lepidoptera; family Crambidae; genus Crambus; species Crambus lathoniellus. Next base: position 5,222,699 of record OX453315.1, on the reverse strand, counting down.
ACTTTGGCTATAAGCCAGATTTTCCTCTGGCGAACTTTCGGCGCATTAAAATACGTTGCAACAAAACAAAAAAAAACTACATCGACGCGAACAAACGTCTTAATTAAGCCCTTAAACACACGCAAATATCTTAGGCCATAAGCATTTGAAAATACGACGAATTAAATGCATTTTTACCTTATAAAGCTCAGTTCAGATTGGTTGGAGTCAAGACTTGTAGAATATTGTATTAATTTAATCCTCGTAGAATAAGGTATATTTGTAATCTATCCTACTGTATATATTATTATAAATGTGAAAGTTTAGATGTTTGGATGTTTGTATGTTTGTTACTCAATCACGTCAAAACGGCTGAACGGATTTGACTGAAATTTGGGACACAGATATTTTGTAGCCTGTAGCCTTGGATCATATCAAAGCCTAGAGCGGAACATAGGCTACTTTTTATCCCGGGAAAATATCACATACCCGCGGGATAAAGTCGTGTAGTCCACGCGGGCGAAGCCACGGGCGGAAAGCTAGTATATACAGGATAATTTTTTTATCAGTGCAAAAATTTTTAAGATCAACTCAGAATTGGTAAGTGAACAAATTTTCCCTAAAAACATAGGTCGAAATATGACAAAAATTTTCGGACTCTTCATACAAATCGGACTGATCACGTGATCTATTTAGTATGGGAAGTCTAAAATTTTTTGTCGTATTTCGACCCATGTCTCTAAGAGAAAGTTGTTCACTTACTGATTCTGAGTTGGTCTTAAAAATTTGTGCATTGATAAAAAAATTATCCTGTATATAAAACTAAAACTACTAGAACTTCAGGAGAACTAAAACGACCGATATCGCTCGAAGGATTGCATCATTGAAGTGGCAGTGGGCGGGACACATAGCGCGGAGAACTGATGGCCGTTGGGGCGGAAAGGTTCTCGAATGGCGACCGCGTACCGGACGACGTTCCGTGGGCAGGCCCCCTACAAGGTGGACCGACGATCTGGTCAAGGTCGCGGGAAGCCGCTGGATGCGGGCAGCGCAGGACCGATCGTTGTGGAGATCCTTGGGGGAGGCCTATGCCCAGCAGTGGGCGTCGTTCGGCTGACGTGATGATGATGATGATGATATAAAACTCTTGCGTTACTGACTGACAGGCAACGCACAGGCGAAACTACTGGGCGCAACAAGCTGAAATTTGGCATGAATGTTCCTTGGGGAGTGTAGAGTAGCACTAAGAGAGGATTTTTGGAAATTCCCCCTCTAAGGGGGTAAAAAAGGGGGTCCACGCAGACGAATTCGCAAGCGAAGAGCTAGTAGAAATATAAAAATCATTTTTGCATGGCACCTAGCGCAGTGGTTTGCTCGGCCTGCAACTTTCCCAATGGTCGCTTACGGGATGGGTGACCAAGTTATCTCGAGCTCCTCCTTGATGTGTTTTCAGTCGTTGATACACACCAAATTGAGCCCACGCTGTGTGCCATGGCCGATTCGCCTTTTCAACCCATCAGGAAGGCCAGTGCCCCAGCAGCGGGGAAATCAAAACGGCTGGCGATGAATGAATGAATATTTATAATAATAATAATAATAATAAAAGCCTTTATTCACTGACCTAATACAAATAAATAATTAAATCTTAGACATATAATAATATAACAGCAACCATTTTATTGCTCAGGTTGTCCATCGACATAGGCCTCCCCTAGCTTCTTCCACTCCACTCTGTCCCGAGCTGACCTTCTCCATCCTTTTGGTAGATCATCTTCCCATCTTTTCATTCGTCCCTTTAATCTTTTTCCATTTCTAGGATACCACTCTATGACATCTTTTGTCCATTTTCATTTTCTCAGGATATGACCAGTCCATTTCCATTTGAGTTTTTTTTATTTTTTGTAGAAAATCGCTCACCTTAGTTATTACTAATTTTAGCAGTCGTCAACCTGTCCATAATGAATATACCTATACTTACTATGAAATTTCACTGATTCCTTAAATTCACGACTGCTTCCAAAAACAAGCTTATCCGAATTTGAATTAACAGTCGTCATTTACGATTCCAATGCAAAATACTGATAACAGCATAAATAAACCTTAAACCAACGAAGTAACAGCTCCCGAACTTAGCGCGTATTTACACAAGTCCCATAAAAGCGAAGACCGCACCGATACTATCAGTTCTCGTTAAAAATTTCAATTTTACCTCCCACGCGAGAATCGATCGACTCAACTTTTTATGCGAAAATTAAAGCTTTGGCCACACCTACACGTCAGCGACGACAACGCGAGCTTCCTGCTCTGCGAACGTGGAGTTCCCGCGTCGGAGGGTGTACAAGTAAGGTACAAAGAAGGAATGAGATTTTTTGAACGCGCTCCGTTGGTACATGTGCGCGTCGACACAAGTACAGAAAAACGCAGTGTGCATGTGCAAGCTAAGACACGGACAGCGTCCGCTGCGACACTATAGCACGAAAACCTGTCGTTATGGCAATCGAATAGCAAACTTTAAACCATCCTTCAAAAGCTGTCAAAATGCTGCTGTCAAATATCTATTGAACTTTGGTTCCTTACACGACCAAAAGAGGCGCTGCTCTGGTTATTATACAAATTTAAACGATAACGATTACGAATACGATAATTTTTCATGCTAGGGGTACTGACATTACTGCACTTCCACCTCGCGTCGCTTCCGCGTCGCTGACGCGTTGGTTTGGCCGAAGCTTTAGGCGAGGGGACTCATTAGCATCCTTTTAGTCCGCTTTTAACATCTTAATTTGAATATGGACGTTCGATTAAAAACGTAAATGATTCGTCGATTTGCGATCGGCGAGTTGAATAATTTATGCGTGAATTGAAAGATGGATGGCGATTCGGAGTTTGTGTAGAATCGTTTTAGAAAATATTCAATTTCCATGTTAGGAATACTTATAAAATATAGGTACCTATGCAAAAGTACTTAGCTAAGTACCTAAGTCCACCCATCATCATCAACTACGTGACGATAAAACAGAATCATGTAATTTTTCACATTTAATAATTTTGTTAAGTTCATCATTTAAATACCTACATATGTATTACATACAATGTAGGTACATTAAAATTTAAACAACAGTGAAATGCTCTATCGAATAATAAAACATAGTTGTTATTATGCCTTTTAGTATAACAAGATGTGTCTGAAAGCTATGTTTATAAGCAACTCCATTATAACACCATTATAATGTTAACAGTAGCGGAATCGAGTCCCAGGAATGTTTTAATACGACACGCTCAGCATTCTTGAAGTATCATTGGGCATTTTATCGGACTGCTTGGTTATATAATTATCTTAGAGATGATTGCTGGCTGAATGCTCAGAAGAACTTCTTAACATCTTCAAACAAGGTGCAATATAAATTTGGTTTTAAAATTGTTGTTGTTTTGAAGAATATAATAACCAGACAAAAATAAATTACTAGGCATTCATAAATCAGGTAAGTAGTTTTTTTTCACATCCGATGTTAAGTGAAGTTAAGGCTGAAGGTGGAAGGTTGGAGCCTCGACCACTGAGGAACTGGCTATTTTGGGGGAACAGAACAATGATGAAAACATCGTTGTTATGGCGCCATACTTACATAATATGGTGGTAGCTAGCCTGGCGGACTTAAAACAAGTGCTAACACCAACAAAACCAAACACAATATGTACCCACTAAGAATCAAACCTGGGTCCTCTGGGTCTGAGAACGGTGGCGTGTATCACTAGACCATAGAGAAATGGTTAAAAAGGATGTAGGTCAAAAACTCTTTAGAGTCTCGTAGCGTCTCTTGTAGTCCATACCGACGCCCCGATGCTCAGCTCTCCTGATTATCTATTCTACTCGAGCGAGCGATGCAGCCGATAACCGTAATCGAATCGGCGCTGAATTTATACGGCGATGTGCTTGCGGCACCGAGCGATTGTTTGTATCGATTTATTAATAAGTTTCTGCCGCATCGAGAGGTGGAAGCTGAATCTGAGGCTTATCTGTGGTTGGAATTGATTCTTGAAATTTTTTTAGTGCTTTTTTTCATAGCAATGTGTTAAAAAGTTAAAATGGCCAGTATGTGTCACAGTATAACATAATTTATACCTACCTAAGTAAAAAAATTTTTTTTTTTACTGATAAGGAAACCTTAGAGCGTTATTGAAAGAAGATGATAGCTCTAATTTAGGTTTGTAAGTACGTTACCTTAGGTTTGTAGTAACATTCCCTTCAAGTATATACTACCTGTACAGTGTTACCTCTTCCATTCAGGTGAAATCAGGTATGATATTTCTTGTTCTGTTTTTAGTTTTCTAGGAAAGTACCTACCTACATACATTTCAAATTATTATACTTACTTGCTTAAAATAATGAAAATAATGTACATACTTATAAGAAAAAATTGTTTTAAATTTGTAACTTAAAATAAGTCTTACCTCTTTTGGCTATTTACTCATTGATTTACTCTAAACTCAAAAACAAAAATTGGTAACTTTACCTTAACACCATTCACTTACGATTTGATTTACAACGACACGGTAAAACGTTCAGAAATTTTGTTGCCAGCGCTTGTAATACGGCTGAGGAGAAAACTTTTTGAACGCTCAAGAACTTTACTCAGCAACTGTCACCCGTTATTTTTAAAGCTAAATACAAGCAAATGGGATATTCCATAAATGAAAATCAAGACAAGTTACCTTTAGAATGTGGTAATCCTTGTGCTGAAATTAAATAAGTTTTTAGTAAAAATTTCATTTTTATGATAAGCTTTTTTGCTGACTGTACTTTAATATTGTATTGTGTACAAAATTTCAGCTCCATCGGACACTGGGAAGTGGGTAAAATTAAGCTTGCAAGATTTGTCCCCCACTAACTAACTAACATGGCAAGTTAAAAAAAGCAAGCCCATACTATATAAAAAAAAAAGCTTGTAAAATAGTTGCTATCTTTTGCGTTCTAAAAATAAATAAAAATGTTAACTTAATACCAAAAAAAACTTATGTAAGTAAGTTTTTTTTACTGTTTTATTCTGTAAAGTACACCCATTCTTGGCGGCTGCAACTTCAAACAAACTCCAACTTCGCAATGACATACAACATGTTAAAATGCAGTAACTCCCGCGGGTTTGTATGACGTATCATGCAAATCGAGTGTGACGCATTGTAAGGCTGCATGCACATTAGTGTAGTAGTGGCTTTATGAATTACGGGCCGAGTAGTGAACGGTCGTAACTCTTGTCACTGCGTGCGAACACGCGCCGGCAAAGGTGGGTGCACAATAGAAGTTGAGCTAGGTTTTAATTGGTTACAAGCTTTTGTTAATGACAACCTTAGGAAGTAATCAAAGATTAGAAACCTTTAAACTCAAAACTCAAACCACATTTCTAACACCGACTCTCATATTATTCTTATTATATTTTGTCTAAGTTTAGGCCTGCGCAGACGAGGAACTTTTGTTTGCCGACATAACCTAAACATCGCCGCGTATGCAACGAAAACTAAGGTTATTCTGCCCATGAAGCTTCTAATAGCGACTCCTGATTCCTCGCTAGACCTTCACGAATGGAATAACCGTCGATATAGGCTACGTTGAATTCGCGGCGACGGACAAAAGTCAGCAGACAAAAGTTCCTCGTCAGCGCAGGCCTTTTGAGCACGAGATATCCTATAAGGATTGGTACTGGCAGATGCAAGTGACTGCAAAAGCCGCGGAGATCAAAACGGGTTAGCATTATTTCCAACGTTTGCAAGAGCTCAAAAAAATACATAAGTATTTGATCACTATCCTGTGTCCAACTATTGCGGAAGCTACTTTACCGCCTCAATTGCAAGGTTATCGTGCTAACCAGGCGCCACGTGTTTTACGTAAAGCTTAAATCATAGCTATGTCTCCTCTGTGTACACTATTCCTTATTTCCATGCAATGCCTGGGTGGCAAACCTAACCACCTACCGTGAATATAACGGCTTTAAGAAGGTAAGTGCGTCAAAACTAGTATACATTCATAATATGATATCTGCAGTGATATACTTAATACCGCTAGAGTATGAAGTTTCATAGTTATTATTTACATACCTACGTTTTATTAGTTATCTATAGTAGTAGCTATTATAAAAAAATACTATTGTTACTTTTTTGCATGCCCAATGCAATTTTTATTATTGAAAATGAAGTATTAGAAAAAAACGACCCGTCTCGTCTCTTTTGCGAAGGAGAGCGTTCGTCCAGACAGTAAAAAGTCCTGGGTTCGAGCCTTTGCGAAGTTATTGTGAGATGGGTAACTTGTTTCTCATATAGTACTTAATTTAAAATTTTACCTCTTTTTAGGGTTCCGTAGTCAACAAGGAACCCTTATAGTTTCGCCATGCCCGTCTGTCCGTCTGTCTGTCCCCAGTCTAGCTTATAGACTCTTAGTACTAGAAAGCTGTAATTTGGCATGATTATGATACATATATATATCACGCCAACAAAGTGGTAAAGTAAAATTAAGTAAATAATTTTTTTTTGGTTACCTCCACTACAAGTGTGGGAATTGTCGTTGGATAGCAATTTCAAAAATATTTAGGGTTTGTAAAATACAGTTTTTTGATAGAGGCATCTGTTAGTGAATTATTAAGCTTTATAGTGCAAAATTTTGTTAGAGACAAGTGGGATACTTGCCCCCTGCCAGCCAAATGGTTTCTTTTCGAATATGTGAAAAAATTCACGATAGTAGTACATATGATGAATTAAAAGGAAAACTATCACAGCTAAAAAAAGTTTTTGAGATATAACACATTTTCTAAAACCGCAAATATAACTTTGTCATTCATACGAATACTATGAAAAACAAAGTTATGTTTCTCTGTCAAAAAATGAGAGTGGTATTTTTGCTAGGTGTACGTAATCGGTACGTTAAGTGGGTACGCAACCCTTCATGAGCGAGTCCGACTCGCACTTGGCCGATTTTTAACCGACTTCTAAATCAAAAAGGAGGAGGTTCTCTATTCGTCTGTATGTATGTTTTTATCGCTTTTTTTTTTTTGTGTATGTCCACCGATTACTCGAAGACGGCTGAACCGATTGAAATGGTTCAAACGTTATTACATCAGGTTGGTTTCCAAGTTGGTCCCATTTTTTGAAATTTTGAAATCGGTTCAGTAGTTTTCGGGAAATTTTGAAAATACTGTCGTTTTCGTTACCACTTTATGTGAATTTAATACGTATCTTTAGGCATAATTCTTTGTTTATAAACCGATTTAGATGATTCTTGTTTTGGTAAAAAGGGGATACCTCAAGGTATTTTAACCGACTTCGAAAAAGGAGGTTTTCAGTTTGATCACATACCTATTTACCAGAAAACACGTAAATTGCCTGCACGATGCACTAAAAAGAGGGAAATAAAAATATTTTTAATAAAAAAATAAAACCGCCTTCAAAAAAACCACATCAAAAAAGTAAGAAATAATTCCTCACCAAATAAATAACGTAAGTACTTTGAAGTCGGGCGGGTTTTAACAAAAACAACAAAAAATTGTACATGTTTCACGCCCGACTTCAAAGTACTTACGTTATTTATTTGGTGAGGAATTATTTCTTACTTTTTTGATGTGGTTTTTTTGAAGTCGGTTTTTTTATTTTAAGTTTAGTTATCATCTGTTGCCTTACCGCAGTTTCAATTGGTGATAACGATAAATGCTGCATAAATGCCATTTTCAATAAAAAGTAATTAAATAGGTACTATGAAAAAACAAATTCTCTTGATATCGTACCCCGTTGGAGACAAGTTATCAAGTGGCAGTGTTAAGACTAGGTAATTGAAAAATCTATCGCTCTCTTACTCTATCTATTGCCCCCCTCACAGAGCGCGATAGAGGCAACTGCAGATTGAATCGCAAATACCTTTAAAAGAGCACAATATCAAAGTTTCGTAGTTCCCTTATTTATTTTCAAAACATTAACAGACTGTTTTATTTTTCAAAAAATTTAAGAAAAAATCTGGCAGTACTCCTATGTTTTGCTATTTAATTTATATATTATGTAGTCAAATTTGTTTTCTGGATATTCCCTTTTTTATGCTTTTATTTAACTTGCCATGTTAGCTAGTTAGTTAGTTTGTTCGTTAGTTAGTGGGGGACAAATCTTGCAAGCTTAATTTGACCCACTTCCCGGTGTCCGATGGAGCTGAAATTTTGGACTTATACAGGTTTGGTTTAGATGACAATACAATATTTAAGTACAGTCAGCAAAAAGGCTTGTCATAAAAATGAAATTTTTTACTAAAAACTTATTCCCTTTGCCCACCACTGGGAGACATTGGGAAAATTAGGTTAGGTTAGGTTTTTTCCTGATGCCTCAAGTGGTGATCAAACAGTGGGGAACAATGGGAATGAAGCATTAATTTATTAAGCTGATTTGAAAAGTCATATTCATCATTTGTAAAGCTTGAAAAGGTTTTATTAGCCTGGATAAGTAGTTCTAAGTAATTGATTTGTACTTAAGTTATTTAAGTTTTCCATTGTAACTATAATTTATGAAATAAAGAATTTACAAAACACAACAAAACAATTTATTAGGCGCTAGTATAGGTTAACGACTTCAATTATATCTTTATTATTGCAAGTTTGTAAACACCTGCGAAGTTTTTGTTCAAACAATAACAAAATAACTTTTAGCAAACACAGACTGTACAAAACATAATAATTCTAAGCTTCGGCATAGATTAAAATATAACCAGTATTCTATCCTTTTTACCCTCAACGGTGTAGCACTATAAGCCTTCATCACACCAGATGTTAATAGAAGATAGGCCAGAAAGTGAAAGCGTACTACTACCGGAATCTATAATCACTGAGGAGCTGGCTATCTTATCTCTAACAGCCGGAACATCTTTTAAAAGGTCAGAGGTATTTCTAAGGTGTATATCTCTGTCTCGGTATGCGCTTCATACCGAGAGAGAGAGATGGTAATGACTCATATATTATGTTTATGTATCGGGATAGGTAGAAAAAGCTATTTTGTCTACTTGCGATAATTTTTATTTCAGTAAGAAAATACGAAGTTCTGCGAATTGTTATTAAAGCTAGAATGGCTCGCCATTGACGTAAAACCATCGAGGAGATGAAAATACTCTCCAATAAAATCCATCTCTCCAAGAAAATACATCTAACTAAAATAAGCAAGTTTATATGAAAATTGTGCGTCGGCCAAGTATCAATGACAGTGAGTGTATGATGACAAGCGGGGCACAGCCAAATCCTTGATCAATTGGAGTTTATTAGTGAAGAAAACCCTGATACTGACTCGGAATCTTGTACAATGTCCATATTAACATCAACGTTTGTGATCAATGAACCTAAAAAGCTCTAGATATTCCGCAGGCTTAGCACGTAATTTGCAAAAGGCAAGCGGTAGCGAAAATCTTGCAGTTATTGCTCTAAAATCGCAAAACGCAGTATGTTTTTGCTGCTACATAAATAAATAAATATTTTCATACAATCACACCAATTATCTAAGCCCGTAGTTAATTTCTTAAGAAACTGTGTCTACGGGAACTTGAAAACGGATAAATATATACTTAAATACTTTTTTTGTTTGTAAATACATACTTAATATACACAGAAAACACCCAGACCAAGACAAATAGACGTGTTCATGCACACAAATATTTGTCTTGTTCGGGAATCGAACCCTAGACCTCTGGCGCAGAAAGCACCCCTGCGCCAAATCGGTCGTCATTAGTAAGTAGTACGTATTTGCGATTTTAGAGCAATAATTGCGAGATTTTCTCTATCACTTGGACTTTGCAAGTCTGGGAGCCTAGACAAGTGGCTTTTTTAGTGGATATCGCCAGTAGAATAGAAAGAAAATTTATGTGATTGACACTAGCGGTCAACGTGACATTTCAATCGCTAATGCCAATCCCTTATATTTTCTTTCTATTTTCCTGGCGATATCCACTAGTCTAGGGGGGGTGGTCATTACCTACTAGCGTTCCGTTCCGACCTTTTATATAAAGATGGACTACAGACAGTATTAATTCTGTGTCCTTGGCTTCGTTTAGTGTTGCCGTGCTAATTCGATTGCAGTGTTGCCACAAAGCTTTGTTAGTTTACGACGTAATTGTTTATTTTTGCACCAAGTGACTTGTGAAAATTCACACGATTTGCGTGAAAAGCAAATGTTTCAAAGCGTGTTTTTTACCAAACAAATATGACGCCTTCTTGCCTTTAAAATAAATACAATGTTAATTTTTTATTCGAAAAAAATTTATACTTATAAGTACGTAAGTCTTTCATATAAAAACTGTCATCGCTAATTTCACATAATAATATTAGGAACCTTAAATTCTTTTCTAGATAATGCCAAAACCTACATTTTTATATTCGCATTAAATGCAATCGAATTTTATATTCCACTTCCGCTTATTGACATTATTTTGATTGAATTTATTCTAAGTTTTAATACCTATAAAGCTTGATCGCAAATGCTCTTCCAGCCGAATCAATGCACGTATTTAAAAGCAATCGAACCAAAACATTCTTTTCGCCTCACCTTTCCACACGTACAGATAAACAATATCTTACTCCGACAGCCGAATGCACAGCTTTTAATTAAAGATATGGTATCTGCCGTGTACCTGCCGTTGTAAATAACTTTATCAACACTTGGAATAAAATAATTTTCGTGTTACGCCCCGAAATTGTGGAGAAATCACTTCGAATTATCGCGTTGATAAATTCCTGAGAGCGCGCGAGCTTTGCGTTCTTTTGTTTTTTTTTACGATGGCTCTCGTTCGAGAATCAATCGTACTCGTACTTTTAATGAATTGCGTGTTTTGTTTTTGCAAATGTTGGTTTAGCTGGCCTTTTCGTATTGGAACGGTTTTTTGATCAACATGGTGTAGGGCAGGCGTACCGGTTTTGGCCACTGTACCGGTTTTGGCCACTTTTTGCTCTAAAAGTTTTCTAAACAACTTTTAGCTATTTTTGATAAAGGCAATTAAAATAAGGCATTTTAAGGTAATTATAACAACCGTTAGAATTCCTTATGTCATAAGATTTTTTTTCAATAAATTCCATTTCCTGATTGAAAATTTTTTTGTATGAAAATTTTAAGAAATTTGTTTTGGATGAAATACTTTATAAACCTTTGTTTTTTTACAATTAAATTGTTGTTTTGCAATTGACTGGTTTCTAGCGCATTAGAATATATTGATTTTACCTGGGTTTGGTTTTGATTTTTAGCAATACTTACAGAAGTTTAACTATCAGTAAGTGGCCAAAACCGGTACATTTTGCACCTCTCACACATTGTGTGTAATATAAAAAAAACTATTTTACTTTTATAAATTTGATAAATGTACCTTTAAAGGTAGATAAATTATCTATAATTTAAGATATAATTTATGTCTTAAATACCTAAGACCATTTAGTACTTAGTGCTTAAAAGTAAAAAAATCCTTAAAGTGGCCACAAAGGGTACCTCTGCCCTACTTTGAAAACAAAATTGTGAATTTTTTTCTGTACTCACGGTTTCATAATACTTACTTAAACTTTCTTGCTATTTTCTTTATTCTTTCTAAATCTGGATTTTAACTATTGACAGATTTAATAGGAAATGCCTAAATCTATATATAAAACAACTATAGATTGATTTGCTAATAAAATAAGTACCTACTACCAAAATGAATTCGGCGAAACCTCGTCAAAAACTCAATACGTCAAATTTTACTGCTGCTCCATAAATAAAACTCGAATATAACATTTCAATATTATAGATTCTGAATTACATCCAATCCAACGCAATACATCTTATTTCACTTAGTAATTGATCAACCAATAGTTAGCGTTAGAGTTTTCGTTCAAATTACCGCAAAGTTAGATTTTCTACATAAAAAGTAGTAAAAGAGATTTTCACTTTGTAATTTATGTCATTTTCAAAAAAGAAACAAATTCTATAGGGTTTATTCAGACACCACAATTGGGTATTTCAATTATGCTCCTTGTATTATCATAATTCCGGATATGGGCCAGATTCAAAGTAACATAAAGAATATTTCTGGTATTGCTCCAAAGATTTATAATCAAATACCAAAAGACATACGAGAAATGCACCTTAAGAATATTTTGTTAGAAAAAGCCTATTATACTATAAATTAATACTTGTTTGATCCTGACATTTAGATTTTATTTTTTGACGTTTTATTTTTAATGATTTTGTAATGTGTGAGTTAATTATTTGTAATTTGTGACTTTGACATTGTGGATTATTCTTTTATTTCTTTACTTTCATTATAAATAAATTGTAACAAGGACATTTGCATGCTATATAAATGGCTAAATAGGATAAGAACAAATTGAAACAAAGTAACATCAAAACTGTACCACCCTATATTTTGGCAAATAAAAAAATTGTATTTGTACTTGTATTTGTATTAAAAAAAAATACAACTAAATATTATGCATCAATAAGCAACTGAAAGAAAAAAGTCGCCAAAACCGGGCCGAAAAACTTGATACGTCAAATCCGAATCGGATATAAATTTCAATACCTACATCTGTTCCGAATTGCGTCCAGTCGGCAATACATCTTATTTCACTTAGTAATAACCAACAGTTAACGTCCGGTCTTTCATTCAAATGTCCGCAGACTAAATCTTTCACCAGCATGACAAATGCTAAGTTGATGAGTGAATGATAAGGAACCACGGATCATTATCCGACGCGTCCCTTTTGTTTAAAGACCGTACTATTATCTTTTGGATGTGAAAGAGATGGCGCTAGTGCTTTGTATAGCACCATCTCAGGTCTTTAGTATTGTTAAGAATTCATTTTGGGATCGTGGTAGGAACCCTTGAGCATATGTTTGGCAGACCGGTTTGCATTATCGCTTTTGAGCCTACCCACCGCGTGTAATGTAGTGGCAGACAAACAAAAATTGAAAATGCAATATTAGAAAAAATCAACGCGTCTCCTTCAATCAATAAAAGTTGTTATTGTTGACCGAAGCTCGTCTCACAACTAGCTCCGAACGAACATGAACCCACGACCTTTCACTGTCCGTACGAATGCTCTAGCTCTAGTTGTGAGACGGATCGATTTCTTATAATACCTCAATTCCAATAATAAAAATTGCATTGACTATGCAAAAAAGTAAAATTAAAAAGGGTAGTAATTAACCGATCGACTAAAATACTTTTTTACCGACAAAAATACTAGGTGAGCGACTTAATCTAACCTAACCTAAACCCATTTTTCCCGCAACCAAACCTAGTGTTCTAGTTGGTAAATTTAGTATTTTTTAGTCGGTTTATTATACAGGGTGTTAGGGGCACCGTTGCAAAAACTTTAAACATGGCTTCAGGCCATCATGCTGAACAACGCACAGCAAGACTTTTTGTCGGAAATGAAAAAATATTTCGACTCTATTCCAATTAAAAAGGTTTATTAGGTATTCGAAATTAAAAAAAAAAACAATTGCCTGCTTGCATTAAAATCTCAATGACAAATACCTATTTTCACCTCTCCAGCACGAAAAGGGCGCTTTTGGCGCGTAAAAACTCGCAGCAAAATCGACTTTTGCTGCGAGCGTGAGGCAAAGTGCTTTTTTAATTTCTTACACCACCTTTTGAAATAATTAAGAAAAAAAGAAATAGAGTGATAAGGATGAGACTTTTAAAATAAATATGTGCAAAAAGGATAGATAGATGGCTTTATGTCGCTGGACATGAAATTATAAAACATAAAAAATAAATACACGGATACAAATACCAAAGGTTCGAAATAAAAAGTATGGACGAAATGAGGTCGCATGCATGATCCTACTTTAATATTGAATGTTTGTTACTCAATCACGCCAAAACGGCTGAGCGGATTTGGCTGAAATCTGGAAAGGAACATAATAATATGCTACTTTTTATCTCGGAAAAATATCAAAATCCCGCGGGATAACGTCGTGTAGTCCACGCGGGCGAAGCCGCGGGCGGAAAGCTAGTATAAATATAAAATAAGAAAAATTAATGAAATCTAATAACAAATTAGATAATTATACCTATTATAATGTTAAACGTTGCCTTCAATGTTGTTTTTCTGACCTGTAACACTTTTCTCGCTGGTAGAGGTGAAAAGTTGTATGTTTAACACGAGAGCAAATTTTTCTGATGTCTCGTGCCATTAAATCACTCACTGTACTCAGTAGTCTATATTTGAATCACTCGCTACGCTCGTGATTCAATTTTAGACTACTTCGCTAGCTCGTGATTTAAATTCAGCACTCGCAGCGAAAAATGACTTTGCTCTCTTGTATAACAAATAACTATTGTACAATGGATTTGAATTTTGAACAATAGAGTTTTTTATTGGTCACGTGGCACGTCACATCTAAGAATCACATAACAACCTACCACGTAAAAATACTGAATTTAAGTTTAATTAAGTACATAAAATAACTAATATTTCTATTCCTATCATGTTTTTAAACTTCTTAATTATGGAAATAAAATTACAATCTAACAATGATACTACTTCAAAACATTTATGATAGCTGTCTAGAAATATTAATTAAATATTTTTGTGAGCGAGTGACTGTTTTGCCAACGGTACTAAGAAAAGAAATCGGCGACGAACCCACAAAATAAACGTATTCTGCCCTCAAGGTCCGTGACCTGAAGATTTAACGATGAAAATGATACGCTATTTCAATATTAATATTATTAAATGTAAGTATTCTGATGTTTAAAAATGTAAAAATAAGTCTGTCTGCACATCTGTTACTATTAATATGCCTTCATTGACTTGCATTTGACCAATAAGTAAATTAAAACTTATCTGCTTTTAATAATTTATGGAAACTTATAGCTAAAGATTTCCAAGTATCAAATCTCATTTTTTTTTTTGTGAACTGTTCATTAAAACAGATTAGGAATTAACGAAACGCCAGGAAAATCCGTGAAAACGTTAAAAAACACACACACACCTAACATGTCATAAATACATTATACCTATTTTCTAAGTGTAAAATATAAATTATTAAAATATATTATATTTCCTTTATTACATTTTAAATACTTACAAAATTATATTTCTAAACATTAAATTTTTACAATGTATAACACAAAAAAATATAACATTTAAAAATACAAAAATGCAGTTCCCCAACGGCAGCAAGATCAAGGTCCCGGCTACCGATGGTTAAGGATCCAGTGACAGGAACCTTCTCACTATACGGGCCGTGTCCAGAAGTACTGCCTTCTGCATCTGACTCCCGATCCATCCACCTAACGCAAGCCTCTTAAGGTGTTTATCGAGGCTCTTGGCTATCAGACCATGGGCAGATATGACTATCGGAACAACAATTGCTGAATCAATGTCCCACATGTCAACAATCTCGTGAGCTAAATCAAGATATTTGTTTTCTTTATCTTTTTCAGCTTTCACAAGGTTGTCGTCATGGGGAACAGTGACATCAACAATTATCGCGCGGCGTTCGTGTCGATCTATCAATACAATATCAGGCTTATTAGCAACAATAGTCCTGTCTGTAATGATAGATCGATCCCAATACAATGTGGCATGGCTATTTTCAAGGACCTGTTCTGGTGCATACCTGTAGTACGGCACCTCGGATGCCACAAGACTATGTTTCAGAGCAAGTTGTTGGTGTATTATCCTGGCCACTTGGTTATGTCTATGCAAATACTCGCCGTTTGCGAGACGAGAACAACCGGAGATTATATGCCTAAGGGATTCACCCGGACGATGACACGCTCGGCAAATATCCACTGTGCCATCCCTTAGGATATACTTTCGGTAGTTATTCGTCATCACAACCTCATCCATAATTGCACAGACAAAACCTTCGGTTTCACCAAAAAGATCACCGAAACGGAGCCAGGATACTGAGGCTAATAAATCTACGTCGGGCCCATGGAGAGCCCGGTAGAATCTGCCATGTAACTCCTTGCTTTGCCACACAGTGCTACGGTCGGAAGTACTAAGTACTACAGGTTTGCGCCATATTATATTTATTATTATTATAAATTATTAAACATAATTATTGAAAAAACCCGACTGCAAAAAATAAGACTGCAAAAATAAACAATTTTAATTTCACCTCCTCATTATAAACACCTTTATAATTTATAAGGTCTCCTTTTAGTTCATTATCAATACCTAAATGGCCTACTTATGTAAGAACTCACTCATTTTATCTTTTTTAGATAAATTAATGCAAAGAGTTCTGCAAAACTGCCAGTTGTATATATTTATGGAATCACTATTTAAAACCCTTCATTTTGATATCCTACTCGATGGGATTGGTAATTTTTCTGATATCGCAATAATGACTTCAAATATTCAGCATTTTTTTATGTACCCAGTGTCACTCACGCTATCAAGACAAAACTAACGTCATCTCATACGTTAACATTCTTCAAACCGTAAGCTGTAGCAGGGAACATAGAAATCTACATACATACATACTCTCGAAATATCCCTCCTTTAGGTTAACGTTTCTTAGTTCAAAGCATTGGCTTTTAAAACCGCAAATATAAAATCTTCTAGCGATTCCTAGGATCTATTGTTTCGTTCAATCCTATTAGCAAGATATATGGCGAGGTTACAGAACTTAAGACCTTCATTGAACGAATGAGAGCTATAAACTTAGAATCCATTCAGTCAATCATTCACTTTAAACACGAGATTGCTTTTCTCTCTTCTAAGGCATTTAATTGGACAATGCCGTTTCACGGTTAAAATAATGTGAAAGTCTAAAACTAAAATGTGTGAAGTTAGTTTTAATTTTTATGCATTATTAGAAGGTTTGTGGGTATTGTAAAGATCTTTCTTTCAAATCATTTCTTGATTTATCAGCGAGACATTATAATTGAAAAATATGTACCAGGAAAGAAGGAGCCGAAACGAGAATCAGGGTAATAATAATAAATAATAAATAATCGTTTATTTTTTCTTCACAATTTTGTACAAGGCTTTGCTTATATATGACAAAAAATATCACGAATGTAGGAAAATTTTGCTAACATGGTTTCAATCTAAAACATTCGATGAAACAGAGTCTTTACTATACTGCATTTCATAGATTGATTAGCTGATTAGAGTGTGTATTAAAACTACGTTGCTTGTATAACTAAATAGTTCACCCGCATACACATACGCACCCGCACACACGCTCACACACATACACACACACACACTCACACTCACACACACATACACACATATATTTTTGTTTTTTATAGTTTTAATCCTTAGTTTAGATTTCTTAGCTGGTAATTATCTGTAGCCAGTTCCCCCAGCAGCAGTAGATATGATCTTACAAATATCTACTGATCTAAGTTATTTTTTGTAATATCCTCTTTCTATGTTTATGTAGAATCATAACGATTGCTCGCAATTATAGGGCTGCGCTGGGTGGATGGATCTTTCTCTACATATTTGTCAATTTTGCTGTCATTAATTTTGTTTAGACCGTAATGCCTTTTGTTAATTAATTTATAGTTGAGGAAGAGCGGTGTCTCCAAACACGGGCTTTTTCTGCTCAAATGGAGGCTCCAATCCACTAATTTAATAAGGGCTTTATTGTTAAAGAATAATAAATTATTTTATTTATTTATTATTTATTATTATTTATTTATTTGCTACAATAAAATAAAAACATAAGAAAGACCCAAAATTGTGAGGAACTGGAGCCTGAAAAAGGTTTCCTAAATGGAAGCCTGCAATCTACAGGTCACCAGACCCCCACCCGCAGACAGATCTGGATTTAACGGGCTGTTTTATAACTAATCCTAATATTCACTTTAGCAGCAGTAACTATACTTATACGATTATGCTACTAGCGATACAATGCAAGAAACTAACGACATTGACAATGAAGTAAGAAATAAAAAAAATATTAATCTTTATGTTACCTAAAATAAAATAAAAATAAAATAAAAAACACAAAAATAAAAAAATAAACCTTAAAATTAACTGGAATACAGAGAGTGTGTATGGGTTTGTGGTGATGTGTGAGTATGTGTGTGTGTATGTACATGTGTGTGTGAGTGTTTGTGTGGTTCATGGTGGATCTCTGTGAGGTTTAGTTGCTAAAAGGCGTGAAAGGCGTAACGGCAAGAATAAGGCAATGTTGCTATTTAAGAGGAACAAGAAGTTTTTCAGTCGCCTCGTAGTCAAGAGACTTCAAAAACTTCACAACTGTCAGGGTGGGTCTAGTCTAGGCTGCGTTCCCAGCCAGTAGGCAAACTGTTTGCCTACCTACTGGGATAAAGTCACCCAGCAAGCTATGGAGAGAACTAAGTAGAGCCGGTGTTTCTCTAAAAAAATAAAACTTCGACAGGGAACCAAGGTCACCGACATAGCTCGAAGAAAAAGCAAGCTGAAGTAGCAGTGGGCTGGTCACATTGCTCGAAAAACCAACTGACACGGTCGTTGAGGCCAAAGGGTCCTGGAGTGAAAGGAAACTGCGCTTAGGCAAACGTTGCGTTAAGACGCCTTACTAATAAGTGGAGAGACGACCTGCGAAAGATGGCAGGCGGGAGCTGGCTATGAAGAGCTCAATTCTAGTCTGACGTGAATTGAAAGAGGTCTATGCACGGCACCCTCTTATTATTTTTAGAGTGCACACATTTATTATGTTTAGAATGAAGACGGTCTTACAAGCAATAGCAATATATGGAGAGAGCTACAGCCAGCGTTTCTCTAAAAAAATAAAACTTCGACGGGTTACCAAAGTCACCGACATAGCTTGAAGAAAAAGCAAGCTGAAGTAGCAGTGGGCAGGGCATATCAGTCGAAAAACCGACCTACACATCCGTTAGGGCCAACGGGTTCTGGTCACGGGCCACCGACCACAATCATAAAACACCACCAGCGACCTATGTCCTGCAGTTTTCATACATCTATACTTTTACTTTTTTATATTATAAAGAGGAAAGATTTGATTGTTTGTTTGTTTGCATCGAATAGGCTCCGAAACTACTGGACCGATTTCGAAAATTCTTTGACCAGTAGAAAGCTACATTCTTCCCGAGTGAAAAAGGCTTTATTTTATCCCGATATTCCCACGAGAACGGTTACCACGCGGGTAAAACCGCGAGGATCTGCAAGTTTTATATAAACTCGCCGCTCACGGTTGACACACTTGTTTTTTCTTCTAGCGTCAAGTGGCAGCGTATGTGGCTGTCACGTGTTGCTCGTGTGCGGCGACTGTGGCGCCTTGCCATTAGGTCGAGTAACGACTTGCGAAAGATAGCAGGCGGGAGCTGGCTGCGAAGAGCTGAGATCTGGGCTCAGTGCCGCCGTGAATTAAAAGAGATCTAATGCACGGCACGACCTTATCACGTACGAATTGGGAGTAGTTTCCATTGTGCATTTATTATGCTTAGCAAGATGACAGTCGTACAAGCAAGAGGCAATATACATAATATATAATATATACCTACATAAAACAGATCCATTCAAAAAGGCATCGTAGACAAGAAATTCGTATTGTCAGCTGTATTGTACTCAAGACGGAATGTATATTGATTTGAATTGACAATAAATATTCAATTGTTTGGGAAAGACATATTTTTTTACGAAACGATGTTAACCTGTCAAATGTGTCTTCATATCACTTTGCATATCTTTATTTGTCCGTAGGAATATCACTTACTGCTTTTTGTGTATTACGAAGATGCTCTGTTTAAATTTGTTACTTTTTTATAATGGAACTTGGCAGCTGGAGATTTAGACATAAAAATGCTTTCTTTCTTTATTTTATTTATGAGATATCTGTATTTAGATTAAGGAAAATATAATATGAGATATGGAATTTTTCGGCTTCAATATTGGCCGAGAGAATATTTGCCTAGAAAATATGAACTTTTTTGAAACATTTATTTTTATTGGTGGGAAAAAAGGTTCTTTCCGCTGTAATTGTTATAAAAAAAGAACTTCATTAAACTTACGCTGGGCTAGCATGGTCTACATGTATGCAAAATTTAACCGATTTTGTTCAGCCGTATTTACGTAGTTAAGTAACAAACAAACAATAAAAGCTTTCCGATTTATAACATTGTCTATAAATTATTATTTTACAAAATAACCGAAATTACATCTCAAGATTTCAAATCACTCAATACATTATACAGTCCACCGTCGAAATTGGTACGCAGTGAGTGTACAATACAAAAGATTACATTATAATTTTAAAGCGAGCCCTCGTTAAAATATCGAGTTTGTGGCAACTACCGTTTGTCTTCTCCGTGAAATGACGACCGTGGAATTCTTTATGTACTTAGTTACATATTGTATAAGAGGAGCAGTGGTTAGCGCACTAGGCCTACTATCGTTGAAGTTAAGCAACTTTCGCCATGGTCGATCACGGGATGGTTGACCAAAATAATAATAATAATTTATGGATCGGGAAGAAGGCAGTACTTCTGGAAACGGCCCGTATAGCGAGTAGGTTCCTGTCTCTGGATCCTTAACCATCGGGAATTGCATTTTTGTATTTTTAAATGTTATATTTCTTAGTGTTAAACGTTGTAAAAAATAATATTTAGTAATATTTAATAATATAATTTTGTATGTATTTTAAATGTAATAAAGGAGTTATAAATAAATATTGGACACCATCAGATACATTGTTCCAATACCAAATTTTAGTAGCTTAAGCACTAGCGTTATGGAAATTGGAAACAACGACGGGTATTATTAGACGACCGATTTGGCGCAGGGGTAAACTACCCGCCTTCTGCGCCAGAGGTCTCGGGTTCGATTCCCGAACAAGACAAATATTTGTGTGCATGAACATGTCTATTTGTCTTGGTCTGGGTGTTTTCTATGTATATTAAGTATGTATTTACAAACAAAAAGTATTTAAGTATATATTTATCCGTTATCAAGTTCACGAAGACACAGTTTCTTAAGAAATTAACTACGGGCTTAGATAATTGGTGTGATTGTAAGAAAATATTTATTATTTATTTATTTTATTATTATACACCCAGACCCGAGGAAATATTGAAAAGTTCGTTTTCAATATTTACCCGACCGGGGATCGAACCCGCAACCTTCAGAGATAGCAGCACCTTGAAAACCGGTGCGTAGACCACTCGGCCATGGAGGTCGTCGTGATCTCTGTCTGTGAAACTCCAAAACCAGGTTCCAGTTGTTTTGCTGTCGCTAATATTAATACCCGCTCATCCGCATTCGACCCGTGTGGTAGGTCATCATGACCCTTTCTCCTTCGAAAGCATGTGCCCCAGCACTTGGGACGTTGAAAAGGCTGATGATGGTAATGATAATTATAAGCTTTTAAACGGGTAGAAAACCCGTTAAAAATAATAATTATAATGACAATTATGTATTAAAGTAAATGGGTAGGTATAAGTTTTATAAAACATCAACCTACCCTTCAATGAGCCTT